>OY757316.1:95941672-96521641 GCA_963583905.1 Stenurella melanura
ACCCTGCAAAAAGCAAAAACTACCCCCAAACCCCAAAAAAGGATTCTGAAAACCTTTAGGACTGGAAAGATACACATTGGGGTTTTTAATTCTGAGAGAAAAGACAAATGGGAATCCATCTCTGTAGATTTTTTTCCACTTCAGTACTCATTATACATATTGAGCTGGAAAAGAATTTTAGAAGAACCAGTATGACTGAAGATAAAATGGGGTTTATGATTGAGATAAACATGAAGTACAGGTGATATTATGAGGGATACAGAGCTTCATTGAAAGCTAGGGCGAAAAATGTATAGAGATGGATTTCCGCCTGTCTTCCCTCTCATTAAAAACCCCAAAGTGCATCTTTCCGGTCCCAAAAGTTTTCCGAACCCTTTTTGGTGGTTCGGGGGAAGGTTTTGTTACTTGCAGGATGCGGTCAAGGCAATTGAAGAAGATTCTCGTTAATGCACTGCGACCATTCTGCAGTAGAAACAAGGAACACTTGCTCTTCCAGACCTCCCACCACCCCTGTGTTCCTCATCCAGCAGGGATACCTTATACCCTTCTGGGGGTATGGTTCAGGAGCGGTAATCACCCTCTAGCATATTTCCTTTGCATTCTTAAGAGCCTGTAAGATTGAAGCTTTTATGACGCAGTTCTATGTCCAGAAGGGTAAAAGTCCCTATTCATACTTCTTTCGTGAATGATCACATATTCATAAATTTACCTTATTGAAGGGAAGTTTTTGCCTCTACACAAAAATCAGAGGGTATATAAATTTTTATTACCTCGAATTCGTATTTAGCGTCGAAGAGTACATCAGAATACCATGGTCAGTCATCCAAATCTAAAACTTTTTTTTCGTGGGGCTGTGTAATTTTAGTACAAGAGACGGTGAGTTAATCCCTATACATAATTTATCAAAGTATGAGGAAAAGCCAAGGTATATGGGAATAATCTTAAATAGCAACCTATCTCAACAATCTAAAAATATTAGCAATGTCAGAACCTTCAAGAAAGATGTTAAAACCTTTTGTCCACAACTATTAAATAATGTACTCATTATGTATGCGTGTCCTCAAGGACAATCCTATCAAATATTCCCTGCAGTGAATAATGATTTCATTATTCACTGATTGCAATGAATAATGAGGACAGTCAATTGTTTAGAATAAATGACGTTAGTGACTTTTTACCAAAAAATTAAAATGTCAAAATTGCAGCAACCAAAAGACAAGTGTTGTCTCTTTAAGTTTTCTAGGAAGCACTCAAATGGTACATGCCGAAGAGGTACTTGAACACTCAAAAACTACATTGTAAGTTTTTTTCAAAGCATCATCTATTAGCAACACGCGGCAATTTCCAACATTGTTTTTGAAACCATTTATCTTGCCTACGAACTGTATTATTTTACAAGTAAACCATGACAATGGGTCAAAGCGTAATTCTGTTATTGATTTGAAACGTGAAAATTTGTGCGTTTTAAACGTCAACGTTATTTACAATAATTTTACATATATCTCAAAAAGAGTAATATAGTTAAATAAATGGATACTGACAGTAGAAACGAGATTCCTTTGACACCGCCAGAGATAACGGAAGCTGCGGGTTGCCCGAAGAATCGAGAAAATTATAGATGATGGCGTACGAATCTTTCTTAAAATAGACAAATGAAATGGAAATGAATTTAATAAATATGAAATATTTATTAGTCGTGAAAAAATCTAGTATTCTACTAGCATTTAATGGCCACTATTCACTCTGGTGGTTTACGACATTCGTACAGCTCGTGTGTTAAACTTCACCCTCGTGAATAATAACCAGCATTATATGCTCGTTGTATAATACACTATTATATTAGTATTATTACTAATAATAATATAATATATTTTTAGAAGTCCTTAATTCGGAATAGGTATTTTGGGTTTTCAGGTTTATGCATTAACGGGTGTATGCGTGATTGAGTACTAAACTAATTCTCACACAACGTTCCACTTTTATTATATTGTGATATTTTATATTTGATTATTTATGTACATGTTAGATTATCGTTCATTATTACTTTTTCACTTTTTCCACATTCTAATAAGAAAGTTTTGTGTTCTCCAGCCTTTATTACAGCACATCCCTTAAAGTCCCATTGTATCCTATATTGCAAATCTTAACAACAATATATTAATATTAAAAGCAAACTTTTCGCATTAAAATCCTCTCAACAAAAAATAAAAAGGTTCCACCAAAAATAAAGTTATAACCCATAAAACTCCTGTTTCTTTTTCAATAAACTATACATAACTTTCTCACCCTATGAATTCTCGTTGTATCCTTATTGAAAGGAGCGTGTGTTGCGTGTTGGAGAAATCCTGGTCGTCCTGATTTATCGTTAGATATCAGATCGCAGAACTACAGCTCTGAGACTGAATTACTTGGAGGATTGGCCACCCTTGCTGCCCAGATAGCTCTCCAGTCGCCCGTGAAATATGGCCAGCGATAACGAACTGATCTTACATACGTAGTTTGTTTTTCTTGTACGACTTATACGACCGCTACTACAAGGAGAAAAACTCTCTAGTGGTTATTTCATCGATTTGATGTGGTGTTAATGTTGTTGTCGATGTGGAAATATAGTGGGATTTGCTTTCGCTTTTTTATCTGCTTCTTTATTTTCGTATGGATGTTATAAATGTTAATATAACCTTAATGGGGTTTGGTTGAGTTTATATTTTCTGTTGAAAATACTACAATGAAAACCTGTGGATTGACATAGGTACGAGGGTAGACCTCACTCATTGTATTGATTCAAAGCGTCAAAAGTTCTCGCTTTATGTGAATTTTATTGATAAATCTGGGATTTTTCTATTTCAATTATCATGAGAGAAGATGTGTTTACTTTCAGATTCTACGAATTTCCGTCGGACAAAACATTAATTAATATCTTAAAACTTTTTTACATTATACATAATTGGGTTGATATTTTTACTTTCGTCCCTTATTGAAGGAAAGTATTGTAATCGTGAAAGAATCACTCTCCGAAAATCCGTTGGATTTTTATGTTGCAAACCATTAGGGTTACGAAAAATTAAAAATTTAAAAACCCCGACATAAAAAATTAACTCTCGAAACACTGGCTATTTCTTTTCCTGTAAATTTATTGTTGGGCCGTGGAATCATCGGTTTTAGTTAAGCAGATGGGTACATTATTTGTTTTACCACAGCTTTCATCATTATTCGAAAAGATGTCATAAGTAGTTAATTTTATACATTATGTTACTTCTAGTAAGTATAGAGTTGTTCATTTCAGCGGTCCTCGACGCAGTTATGATTTTTTTTTGTATTGAAAATACTACTGGGCGCATGATATAGGACCCATCTTAGGAAAAACGTATCGAGAGCGACAGATCTGTCTAGGCCGCTGCGCCGGCCTTGTAACCGTACCGTTCATTCAACGCCATGCCATTAGGGATATCACGTTTCAATAACAATCCAAGCAGTATCTCGAAACTAAAATATAGACATAAACACTCCTAAACTTAATGGTCTCTTGTGATACATGCCGACACTGCCATATCGTATGTCACTTAGTTTGCATAACTTGCGTTATCTCTTACATAACACTGTCACTTTCAAATTAACATTAAAAAAACAAAATTACCCAATAAAACATGGACTAGCTTAATTCGATCGAATGGACAAATATATTTAAAATTATGTAAATAAAATTATCAAACACATCTAAGTATGGCATAAAAAAGTACAGTGGAAAACACTATACAGGGTGTTCTACAAGCTTTATGACAAAATTTGACAGATCATAGCTGGGTTAATCTAAAAATTTTTTATGGGTCAAATTACAATGAACCCAAGTGATATTATTAAATTTGATAAAAGCTTTAATTTTTTTTATTTTATCACTAATCGCTAATGGTACCTAATGCAAATGCTGAAAAAAACTATCATCCTAGCCATCCATCCTTGGACTCCAACAGCAGTATAGTTGCATCTGGTATTTTCAATACGCTTAAGATACTTGTGAAAGATGCAAGATTTGTGAATTTTTCGAATACTGATATCTGTACTTAATAAAACAAATAATGTACCCACTTACCCAAAGCTATCAATCCCCACGGTCCAACACCAAATTTACAGAAAAATAAATAGCCGGTGTTTGGAGCCAGTGAGTGTAAATTACACAGGCACCCACAATAAAAAAAATCAAATCTTTTGACCACTCGACCCTTATGTTTCTTTGTAAGAATTTGTCAAAGTACAGAAAATTGCTCAGCAACCGGGAACTGTAAATAAGCTATTTTTTACATTCAATGCCCATATTATGGTAAAACATCCCATTACGGGTATAAAGCCCCCGTAAATGATAAAATTCCATGTAGTACGTTAAACAATCAGAAATAATTTTTTTAAGTGGATTCTTTTTACTTTTAATTTGATCACAATCTACCCTTAGGGTGCTGTAAAGCTATCCACAGAATAAGGATAAGTCATATGGAAATAAGTAAAAATAAAGTCGTGCGAAATTCAGCACATTCTGTATATTACTTACGTAAATTTTAAAACACTGCTTGATTAAAAAAAGGCAAAAAAATAAACCACTCTTGGAAGGATATAACTACCCTCAAATAAAGTAAAAAATTAATACTTTGCGTTTTAAAGAATAGAGTAAATTATTTATTAATTATCTTGAATATTAACTTTGCGTGCGATGGTATGAAAAGATTTATTTTTAACTTGCTCAGAGACAACCCTTGATTTCTTCAGAAAATTAAAAGTAAGAACATTGTTTACTTCAGATAATTTTATTTTTGTTTTTTTTTTTAGTTTCTTTTACTGTAACGAAATCTTTTATTTTCGAAGGGCCTACGTAATGGCGGTCTTCATTTTCTGCTGTTTCTAAATCTCTCTTTAACATACAAACATAGTCAGCCATCATATTAATGCTCCAGTTTCCCTGATACCTTGTTTCCATAACTTTTAGATCTTTGTGAAATCTTTCTCCTTGTTCTGAAATCTCCATGATTTTTAGGAAACTGATCTCTGAGGTTATGAAGAAAATTAAGTATCAAATTTATATTGCACCCCAAAACTTTTAATTTTCTGAAAAAAGCAACTATTTTACTCTTGATTTTCTGGAAATTCAAGGGTTATTTTTGAACAAGTTAAAAGTAAATCTTTTCACGCTATCGGCACGAAAACTTAATATTCAAGAAAATTAATAAAACAATTATTTTACTCTTTAAAACGCAAAGGATATATTTTCCTTAATTGGGGTGGTTATATCCCTACTTAAGAGTGGTTTATTATACTCTTCGCAAATACAAAACGAATAGTATGCAATATACTCTCTATATACTCTATATATACTATATACTCGATCGGCACATTTCTAAAACCGGTGATATTGCTCGTGAAGAAAAAAGTTTCATATCACTGTGTTGGTGATCGAATTATGAGCAGCTTTCAAGATGTCCGTCCGTCCGTCTGTTCGTCCGTCCGTCACGTTTTTTATAAGCACGATAACTTAAGAACGAAAAGTCCGATTGTATTTAAATTTGGACAGTAAGTTAGTGTTATGTAGAGGAAGAACCCTGTTGTATTTGAACACAATCGATCAATTAATAAAACAGTTATTAATTTTTGAAATGAAAACAAAAATTTTTGTTTATAATGAAACAAGAAATGTTTGAAACAAATATCATTTACAAAAGAAACTGCGAAGAGTATCCTATAGAATGTGCAATAATCATATAACAAGTGTAGTAAATCGGCGAAGAGTATAATGGTTAGCTTGTTTGTTCCCTTTTAAAGATTTATTTTTCGTATCGGGTTTTTAACGTTTTTAATTTAACTTTTATTTTTAACTTTTTTGATTACAAGATTAACTTAAACCTGTCAAGTTCAAGATAATTTTTTAAGGTGTTTAAATGCATTTCAGATAAACAATAATTTCGTATGTCAGGTAACACCGCATACTTCACCATATCTTAGAACAGAACGTCCGTTACACTGAGTATTTTATAATGAAACCTGAAAATCTTTTAAACGGCATACCCGATTTTCACCAAACATGACTAAGAATCATGTCGCAAATACCAGCTTTTGAAGTAAAACAAAAAAAACGCTTTGAAATCGGTTTAGCCATCTTGGAGCTAGGATGCCACAGACAGACACCCACACACACACACACACACATCTGCTCAGATAAATGCTTCAAACTTAAAACACCCTTCCTTTTTGCGTCGGGGTTTAAAAATTAAGGTCTTTCAATTCACTTTGTCTGCCCGTCGGTCTAATGTATATCTGCCTGTTGCCGCTATAAGTATCCATAAAACTATTTGATACAGAAAAATAATATTTGGTAGGTAGTTGATGGAGGAATGGAATATGTTTTTATTGATAAATATACAAAGCACACACTGGGGTGGCTCTAAAATTTTTGTGCCTTACCTTCCAGACTTGGTCCAAATACAAAAATAATGATGTCCGAATTTCAGCAAAATTAGATAATAGTTATTTATTTATTTAATGGTCTTATTTATATTAACGTCCTGGCGGAGTTCGGCTTTCCTACCACTCAACCAGGACATCACGTATACATAGACATCAACACAACAACCATTCCCTGCGATATTGCCATCTACCGCTGCTGAAACTCGAACTCAGGGGAGATAACGGCGACTAGACATGTTGTGCCACTCAACAGCGGTCTAGTTCACTACTACCGTCTCGGTATCATACATAAAAAACGCCATTAAACATCCATACCCTAGTCAGGATTCGAAACCGGGACTCCGTGGTCACAAGCCAAACACCTTAGCTTAGCACTGCGCCAAGGAGCTGGATTTCTACGGACTGTAGCGCAAAATGTGGCAGTGGCAGACATTTCTGTCGCCCGGTTTTTGAGCAATTTATCATCAAAGTGACGAAAAATGGACCAAATTTCAAGTTTTGTTCATTTTTCGCCACTTTGATGGCAAATTGTTCAAGAGTCGCCGGACAAAAATGTCTGCCATTACATTACAGTACTGTACATGCCAAAACAAACATTTTGGGCTAGGATTGTTTCGGTAACTAAGATTTTGTTTTCAATTTCCGGTTACCGCGCACCGACCGGAAGTTTCATCTGCCAGCGTAATTGGAGTATGTGAAGTACGTGTACTAATTACCTATGCGAAAAGATATCGGTAACCATTTGATAAAAAAAAGCCCCCCCCCCCGCTCCATATCCGATCATCATACTTAATATTTCCAGAGATAAAAAGTTTCATAATTATATATATTATGCTCTTTTCGAATACCGACTGGCAGATAGTGACTTCTCGTCGTCGAATTTGCACGCAATTTGCCTAACTATATCGAAGCAATGTCATAAACTTGTATAGGAACTGCTTATTATTTATCTAGTAGGCTGAGAAAAGTGTTTTCACATTTTACAATATATATGTATTTTACATTACTTCAATTTTATATTGTGCTGTTGATGTAATTACTCTCTTTGGTCTTGTTTGAAAATATGTTCGCTTTATGTATATTTTTTATATCCAACTTTATATGCTTTTACAACACAATGTTCTCTTTCTGTGTTTTTATGGATTTACATTCGGATTTACAGTAATACAATTATTTTATTTTGTTATATTGTTCGTTTTATTTTGAAATCACTTGTTTTTCGTCCCAACAAATAGCGTTTGAGAGAAGAATTATTGAAAGAATTATTTGGTATTGATTTTATCGCTTTTTAACATTTATTTCGAGGTTTATTACATATCGTTTTGTGTTTTTTATCTGCGGCTATTACGCCCTGAAATTGGTCGAATTTTAAGTACCCTCGCATACCAAAGGGAAGTATTGTATTCGAGAAAAAGTCACCCTCCGAGATTTTTCCGGATTTTCACGTTTCAGATCATGTAGATTACGAAAATGTAGGTTTCTCAATTCCGTCAGTCTGTCTGTCTGTCTGCCTGTTGGTGCATTAACTAAAAAAGTATTTGATTAAGAACAGTCAAATTTGGTAGGTAGCTGACGCTACTGTCAGCGAAGAAATGGTTAAACTTTCACTGGAAAATATACAGGGTGGACCGTCTGAAGGGAATAAATAATGAAAACAAAAATTTTTTTTGCACAAATTTTAAATTTCCACGTTTCATGGCATTACAGACCTATTAAAAAAAAAGTGGAAATTTGTTAAAACAAAATTTGTATCTTTTTTACTTCCCTCGCATACCGAAGGGAAGTATTGTATTCGAGAAAAAATCACCTTCCGAAATTTTTCCGGATTTTCACGTTTCAGATCATGTAGATTACGAAAATATAGATTTCCCAATTCCGTCAGTCTGTCTGTCTGTCTGTCGGTGCATTAACTAAAAAACTGTTTGATGAAGAACAGTCAAATTTGGTAGGTAGCTGACGCTACTGTGAGCGAAGAAATGGTTAAACTTTCACTGGAAAATATGGGTGGACCGTCTGAAGGGAATAAATAATGAAAACATGTTTCATTGCCCAACTTTTAAATTTCCACGTTTCATGACATTCTAAACCTATTTCATAAGTAAAAATTTTTGAATTATTTTTTATTCAACATTTTTGAAAGATTTTTTATCACTAAAATAGATGGAATTTTTTTTTCCTTGTTCAAATTTAAAATTTCCACGTTTCATGGCGTTCTAAACCTATTAAAAAAAACATTCTCAACACTTTTGAAAAAAAATTTTACCGCTAAAATAGATGGAAAAAAATTTCTTTGTTCAAATTTAAAATTTCCTCGTTTCATGGCATTATACACCTATTTCAAAAAAAAAAATGAAATAAAGAAAAAATTATCTTTTCTACTTCCCTCACATACCGAAGGGAAGTATTGTAATCGAGAAAAAATCACCCTGAGAGATTTTTCCGGATTTTCACGTTTCAGATCATGTAGATTACGAAAATATGGGTTTCTCAATTCCGTCAGTCTGTCTGTCTGTTGGTGCATTAACTAAGAAACTACTTAATGGAGAACAATCAAATTTCGTAGGTAGCTGGCGCTACTGTCAGCGGAGAAATGGTTAAACTTTCACTGGAAAATATACAGGGTGGACCGTCTAAAGGGAATAAATAACGTAAACAATTTTCTTTGCTCAAATTTTAAATGTCCACGTTTAATAACATTCTAAACCTATTTCAGAAATAAAGATTTTTGAAAATTTTTTTTTATCAACATTTTTGAAAAATTCTTTATCACTAAAATAGATGGACAACATTTTTTCCCTTGTTCAAATTTTAAAATTTCTACGTTTCATGATATTCTAAACCTATTTCGGAAAAACAAAATTTGGGACATTTTTTAACATTTTGGAAAAAACATTTACCACTAGAATGAATGGATGGAAAATTTTTTATTGCTCAAATTTCCACGTTTCATGACATTCTAAACCTATTTTCGAAAAAAAAATGAACGTTTTTTTTAACATTTTGGAAAAAAATTTTACCACTAGGCTACCTAGATGGAATTTTTTTTTTGTTCAAATCTAAAATTTCCACGTTTCATGGCATTCTAAGCCTATTTCAAAAAATATATATTTGAAACTTTTTTTAAAAAAAATTTCAAATTCCCACGTTTCATGACATTCTAAACCTATTTTCGAAAAAAAAAAAAAAAAAAATTGTACCATTTTGGAAAAAAATTTTACCACTAGAATAGACGGATTTTTTTTTTGTTCAAATCTAAAATTTCCACGCTTCATGGCATTCTAAATCTATTTAAAAACTTTTTTTTTTTAATTTGCAATGTTCTTTTACCACCACTATAGAATAGAAGAAAACATTCCTTTTTGCTCAAATTTAAAATTTCCACGTTTCACGACATTCTAAGCCTACATCAGAAGAAACATATTTTGAAAAATTTTTTAACATTTCTGAAAAATTAAAAAAAAAAAGAAATTTTTTAACCACTACTATACTTCCACTCCACTACGTGAATCTGGAATTGAAAATGTACCAGGTGGCAATAATATTTGGCATATGCACCTATTATACTTTTATTGAAAAATGTACAAGGTGGCCATCCCAAGAAATAATTCAACCATGATGGACATTTGAAGAGGTTTTTGCGCAAGCCTTCCATATTTGGCACCTGTTATTTAGTATTGAATTATTGCTGTTGGTTGAGTACTCTGTGATATATTTTTTTGACCAACAGTTATCAGGTATTCTCTGTAATAATAGTGATAACTATATTCCGATTATTATTCTCAATGTCATTTCGTAAATAATAATTTTTTAGAGTCACCGCCATGCACAAATAAAGAGGGAAGTTCTGTGTAAATACCTTTAACGATCTTTTTTGAGAATGAAAATAGTACCTTTTAAACTAGAAAAGGGATCGCGCGACCCCCTTTCTAATATATATTTCCCGAGTCTGGGATAAATGAGCCATAATAAAGTTGAATAAATAAAGAAATGTTATTAAATACTCCGATATGTGTGAGTAACTTAGAACAAAGTGACATTAATTAGAAACAGAAATTATCCATAGCACATGTGAAAGTTTTCTAAGGTACAGTAAATGGTGTAAATTCTTTAGGTTCTTAATACCTCAATTGAGTTTACAAGCCAATAACAAAATTTTACATTTTCAAAATTAATTTTCTGAGTAACTAATGCACCAAATTTAAAAACTGTATACTGGTGAATATGGTAGCGACCTCCTCTCTAATTTAATATTATCGGTGAAGGGGGCAGAAAGGGATAACGCGGGAAGTACTATTTTATGCTGGAAAATGGTAATTTTAAATTAAAATTCGACCTGTATCAGGATTTTCCCTAAAAATTAATAATTACGCTTAAAATGAATGTATTCCATTATGAACTGCACTGTTCAGTGTAGAACAGCCAAATGGAATAAATTCATTATCTCAATTATGATACATATATATGAAAAATCCCGATACTTACACGTAGATTTTGGATTCTGAAATGACATCCTACAACGTACAAATTCCATCGCAACATTCAACCCCCTTGGAGTGACAGCTGCAACCCCTAAATTTTTAAATGGGAAGTGGGGACTTGTGATACCCCATACGAAAGGTCTCCTCATTCTCTATAAAAAAATCTATGGTTTTAATATTAACTTCAAAAATGAACGATCTGCTTAACAAAATACACTACAACAAACGAAAAACGAAAATTTTTAGAGACTTCCTGCCACATGTATTATTTTCTTTTTAATGGGCGCTCGGAGAATCTACAAAATATGACAATTAACCAGTATGTTACTGCTGAATAACCTCTACGCTTGTGACTTTTACGTCAAAGGATCAGTTAGAGGTTGCTTTTTTAAATGAATAACACAAATGAGTACAAAAACTTGAGATTCAATATTTCGCCGACGTTTTGGAAATCTAATTTGTTTCCTTTTTCAAGGCTTTTTTTGCAAAATCTTTTTTGCTGTGTGTGATTAATACACTGGTCTAAGAATGTTTGTTATATTCAATATCCATAGATACTTACTATTTACATAGAACTGTTGATATAGTTAACAGTTTTGCTACGGAACAATTCGACACGCATCTATCCTCATTCAATAATATTATCCCGGATTCTTTAATTTTTCTTTTTTTGCTATCTGCCTCTTTTGTTAAAATTTTTGCCGAGTCCCAGTTTATTCTATGTCCGTTCTTCCAAGCGTGTTCGCAGATCTTGGACCTCTGAATTTAATTTTTTCTGATATAATTTTGATGTTCGCCCAATCTTACACTAAGAGGTCTGGATTACCCACGTAATGTTTGTTACATCACACGGAATACTATAAATGAAGTTTCTTGAATTTTGCTCGTGGTTCTTCGATTTCGTCTTTGTCAGAATAGATCTTAAAGTGTTGTTTGTTTGAAATACCATCCTAATATCAAATCTATCGTCAATGCGGCGCAACTTTTAGAATAATCCGCATACATAAGGAATAGACGCTGTGTAACGTTTTTCAGGTTTTTGTCGTGCCTGATTGTTATTTTCAATATTTATGAAGGTTTTATCGATAAAACCCCCAGGGTATGGGTTATTTATAAGAACTTCCTTTATAAACTGCTTTTCATTGTTTAGTATTTCATCATTAGACGAAATGATTTTGGCCCTATGATACAAACATTTTACAACACCCCTCTTAACGTGCATCGACTGATTTGAGGTGAAATTTAAATATCTGTTGGTGTATGTTGGTTTTCTATAAACACTTGTTTCAATTGTACCATTTACTCTTTTATTTAAAACATCTAAAAATGGTAATTCATTTCTAGTTTCCTTTTCTAAAGTGAATTTAATAGAAAGTTCTTTATTATTTAAATGTTCCAAAAAATTATCTAGTAACTCAATACCGTGAGGCCAGATTGCAAAGATACCATCTACGTATCTCCACCAGATAACCGGTTTGTATGCACAATTTTGAACATGTCTAGTCCCAAAATCCTCCATAAACATATTGCTTAAAATCGGTGACAATTGAGAACCAATTGCCATACCGAAATTCTGCTGATAAATCATTTTCCAATTGAAAATAAGTTGTTTTTATACACATAGTTAAAAGTTCCTTTATGGTATCTACACTCAATTTAGTTCTAACTTCCAAATTATTTTCATTTAACAATTTGTCTTTGATTATTTTTATAGTTTTGTCTACTGGGACGTTAGTGAACAGACTAACTACGTCAAAACTAACCATCAGATGTGTATTATGAATATTGTTATCATAAACTTTTTCGATAAAATGTTTACTATTTTTGATATACTAGTCAGTATTTCCAGATAATAGATTAACAATTTTAAACAAGAATTTTGCCAAATTGTGGCATGGCGAATTAATGGAACTAACAATTGGTCTTAATGGGACATTCTGTTTATGTATTTTTGGTAAGCCATAAAAATGAGGTCAGAGGTCCAAGATCTGCGAAGACACTTGGTAGAACGGACATAGAATAAACTGGAACCCGGCAAAAATTTTAACAAAAGAGGCAAATGGCAAAAAAAAAATTAAAGAATCAGCGATAATATTATTGAATGAGGATAGATGCGTGTCGAATTTTTCCGTAGATGTCTGTACAATATTGTTGCCAATGTTAAAAGAAGAACTTCACAAACTTAACAGTGTATAAAAATTTAAAAACCTGTTAACTATATCAACAGTTTTATGTAAATAGTAAGTATCTATGGATATTGAATATAACATAATTTTTCAAAAAAGCGTTGAAAAAGGAAACAGATTAGATTTCCGAAACGTCGGGGAAATATTTAATTTCAAGTTTTTATACTTATTTGTGTTATTTATAAAAACAAAAGCAACTTTTAACTGATCCTTTGACGTAAAAATCACAGGCGTAGAGGTTATTTACCAGTAACATACTGGTTAGTTGTGACATTTTGTACATTCCCCGAACACCGCTTAAAAAAAAATACATGTGGCAGGAAGTCCCAAATTGAAGAAAAAAAAAATTAAGATAATGACATTTAGACAATATTGTTCTTTACATATCTAGGTAAACAAATTCTCGAACAAAATTAACCTATAAAACACTAAACACTAATACGAGCAACCAATAATACACACCAAATGAAGAAATCACATATTACATTACCTTTCTGGCTGTATCAGAGATTTCTATAAGAAAAGTTATGTCAACAGTAAATAACATTTATCCAATATTATTCAGTTTGGACGTCGCGTCGATTCCAGAAACCCCATTCTTTTTTCTACTTTTCTATTTGCATGAACAATAAGAGACTCAGCATTGCAGTTTACTAGAAATAAACTTTCGGATGGGGCATAACGGAAGATGTAAACAGCGTTGATGATGTGTAGGCATCAGTTCTCCACAGATGCGGACGTGGCTGTAACTAAGGTGTCGAATTGAGAAACTGCCACCCGAGATATTACGGCTCTTTGCCAAAGGCGTAACGGAACCAATTTTCGTTAGAATGGTACATATTTTTCACAGTGCAGGGACATAGAACAAGTTATTACATAATAAATAACTGTTTATTTACTTTATTTAATAGTACACTGTCCAACAATTTATACTTGCAGAACATGAGTATACCATATTTTCCGCCAAAGAAGAATTCAGATGATTATAATTTAAATATAGACGGCATCAACTTAGTTTTCTTCTTTAAATTATTCTAGTGCGATTAAAAAAAAGGCACCGCCTGAGGAATCACTACTTCCACATCCAGATTTTCCTCCAAGTCCCTTTAAAGGTAAAGTACTTGACTATATTTGCACTTTCGTGTGCGGAAATAGTTGGTCATGGAATTTTAATAGTATTTGGGGCAGATGTTATAAAGAATTTACAGAAGTTGCAATTAAGCAAGATTCGTTAAGACATTGAAAATAAACTTGGCCAACTTTCAAGCCCGGTATGATATTTACAAAATCTGCAAAATGTACAGGGTATAGAAATAAAGAACAGTTTTAGAAATTTTCAAACTTCTATTAAACTGCGGATAAAAAATTAAAGAAGTTACACCACTCAAAGTAATTGTAATAGGCTTTACATCAATATTCCACAAAAGGCGTCGGCCGGTGCCGAGACGAAATAATGGAAGAATATGAATCTAAGTATCAAAATTTATCAAATTCAGAAGTTCTACAAAAACGACGCCAGGCGTCGGTCGGAGTCAAGACGTAAAAATGCAAGAACATAAGTTTAGTTATCAAAATTTATCAGTGACACAAGTTTTATAAATACGAAACCGAAGCTCATCAAGAGGCCGGGCATTACTTCGTTTTTGTTGAAAAATCGTGCTAGTATATTTGCCCATTCTCTCAAAATTTTATTTCAATTGGCTATAAAATTCCGTTCTTTTTCAGATACCTGAATGTACTCTAGAGTGTGTCTAGTTTATAGAAAGGGAATCAAAAATTATATAACAACTTTCCGACCAACAACTACACAGCCACACAAAAGAAAACAAACTTTCGCTTCCACCAACGAAACCTAGTACACCCTAGATTTTTGGGGTCGTTGAATCCGAATCCGAGGTCAGTTTGTCGGCATCAAGTCTCGTTAAGGTAATTTCAAGGTCAAATCATTAGATTTTGACAGAAGAATTTGAAAAAAAATTGTATATAGTTTCTTGAGGTCGCTGAATCCAAATCCGAGGTCGGCTTGATGGTATCAGGTCGCGTTAAGGTCATTTCAATGTCGAGTGATGGAAAACCTGACAAAAATATTTACCTACCTGTTATTTCGAGATTTTTCCATCTCTCTTACTAGATCATTAAGTTACTCTCACGTTGTGAACTTGGTCTATTTTTCAAATCAAACACATTTAATCTTTGACGGTATCAGGTCGCGTTAAGGTGATTTCAAGGTCGAATGGTGGAAAACCTGACAAAAATATTCACTTGTTATTTCGAGATTTTTCCAACTCTCTTACTAGATCATTAAGTTACTCTCATGTTGTGAACTTGGTCTATTTTTCAAATCAAACACATTTAATCTTTGACGGTATCAGGTCGCGTTATGGTGATTTCAAGGTCGAATGGTGGAAAACCTGACAAAAATATTCACTTGTTATTTCGAGATTTTTCCAACTCTCTTACTAGATCATTAAGTTACTCTCACATTGTGAACTTGGTCTATTTTTCAAATCAAACACATTTAATCTTTGACGGTATCAGGTCGCGTTAAGGTGATTTCAAGGTCGAATGGTGGAAAACCTGACAAAAATATTCACTTGTTATTTCGCGATTTTTCCACCTCTCTTACTAGATCGTTAAATTACTCTCACGTTGTGAGCTTGGTCTATTTTTCAAATCAAACACATTTAATCTTTGACGGTATCAGGTCGCGTTATGGTGATTTCAAGGTCGAATGGTGGAAAACCTGACAAAAATATTCACTTGTTATTTCGAGATTTTTCCAACTCTCTTACTAGATCATTAAGTTACTCTCACGTTGTGAACTTGGTCTATTTTTCAAATAAAACACATTTAATCTTTGACGGTATCAGGTCGCCTTAAGGTGATTTCAAGGTCGAATGGTGGAAAACCTGACAAAAATATTCACCTGGTATTTCGCGATGTTTCTAGCTCTCTTACTAGATCGTTAAATTACTCTCACGTTGTGAACTTGGTCTATTTTTCAAATCAAACACATTTAATTTTTGACGGTATCAGGTCGCCTTAAGGTCATTTCAAGATCGAATGGTGGAAAACCTGACAAAAATATTCACCTGTTATTTCGCGATTTTTCCAACTCTCTTACTAGATCATTAAATTACTCTCACGTTGTGAACTTGGTCTATTTTTCAAATCAAACACATTTAACTTTACGAGATATGAATATTGTCGAGCGTGTCCATATCTTGTAATCGAGGGTGTTGCAGTCCTAATGTCCACTTTATTCTCATATGCTACAAAAATGGATTCTTTTGCCTGCCTGAACCATTTTGCTTTTCTAGACATTTGGTCCAAAATAACTTATTTGGACAAAGTGTCCGATTCTCGTAGCTTCAGCACTTTCAAGATAAAAATATATTTATGGTAGATCTACTCCTATTTATGACATTGTTCCTTTGTAAACGTTTTAAAGTGCATTTTGATTTCATTAAGTGTTTTTAAAAATGTTTAAGTCATTCCTTATGCATCTTTAAATTTTATAAATGAATGATGTAATAAATAAGAATAAATCTACTGTAAAGCATTTTCTCGGCAAATTAGTCTTTACCTGCTGCCTCGTCAAGTGTGATGTCGGTGACAACTGTCCCGAAAGGGAATGTGTAGAATGATCCGCTCATCAGCTTGTCGAGGTACAAATCAATATTTATATATCACAGATCTAGCTTTTTACGCGATCGTATACATGTTATACATCTTATGGGTACATCCTCTGCTTATGCGTGGAATAACAGATGAATATTTTTGTCAGTTTTTCTACCATTCGACCTTGAAATAACCTTAATGCGACCCGATACCGACAAACCGATCTCGGATTTGGATTCAGTGACCTCAAAAACCTATATGCAAATTTTTTCAAATTTTTCTGTCGAAATCCAATGATTTGACCTTGAAATGACCTTAAAGTGACCTGATACCGACAAACCTACGTCGGATTTGGATTCAGCGACCTCATGAACCTATATACTATTTTTTTTCAAATTTTTCTGTCAAAATTTAATTATTTGACCTTAACGCGACCTGATACCGACAAATCGTCCTCCGATTTGGATTCAGCGACCTCAAAAACCTAGGGTGTACTAGGTTTCGTTGGTGGAAGCGAACATTTTTTTTTGTGTGGCTGTGCTATCATTTGTAACTTTGATAATTAAATTTAATTAGAAATCGACATATGCGGGCGATTTTCGTCACTTGACTTTCTTGAATTTATTTCGATTTTCACCTGCGTATTGTAGGCATATATAGAAATTATAATTTATAGATATGTAGAAATGAATACCTATGTCATTAACGAATATATATTTTATATTCCATTTAATGTAATTGTTACAAATTTATATTCCCCATTATTTGCATTTTTCATAATTTGAAACTAAAAATTAACTTTGAATAATAATATCAATATGCTGGCCAGAATACAAATTGTGCGAAATAAAATAAAATTAACTTCTATTATAATATATAAATGTTATTTCATGATAAATAAATATTACATGACATTTTTATATGAGTGTTCTGTAATCAAATCATTGTGTTGTGTAATAGTATATTATTTAATAAGTTGAATGTTATATTTTATCTATGATTATAACAATAAATATTATAGTACGGCATTCTGTGACCAAAATCAACTGTTATCACCTCCACCATCGGGGGGGGGGGGGGGCTAAGGGGCACTGAGACTACTGGTACTCGATTAAGCGTCCAAAAGAACATACGCAGCTGTATCAACATATGACACTTTGCGCTCTTGTTATTGAATTGCGACGGAAAATGATTTTTTTCAACATATCAACATAAGTTGAAAATTTTCCGTTCATATTTTTCGTCGTTTTCGATATAAAACATAATTTTGATTAGAGAACGGACATTAGGGAATACCAAAATTAGCCTGAAAAGAGACGCAGAATTGAAATGAAAGTACTATGATATGCAACGATTAAAAGTCCGTTTTTATTTTTTTGTCGTAGAAGAACTTCAGAAATAGACGAGAATGGACATTTCGCGATGACAGGATTTTCCACCTGTACTATTAATATAATAGTTTGACAATGTCCAAACTATTCAAACATGTCAAATCACCTTCCTCCTCTCAATTTTATTTTGCCCGTTACATCGGTGTAAAGGTGATTGGTGTAAATATAAATCACAAGGGTGTAATTATTACACACACTATTTGTTTATGGATACTATTGTATGTTAAATAGCAGCTGAGTAATATATATATTATATAATTAGAGTAGATAAAATAGCCTATTTGGAAATGAAAGATAATAATAACTCATTAAAGTTGCAAATCCTATAAAAGCATAGGTAGAGCTTTTATTAGTAATTTCTCTCTATCATGTATTGTAATAAAACATAGTCTTGTCTATAAGAAATAAAACTTTTTCTACTTTTTGTCAAATCCTATGAGGAATAAGTTTTATTACAAGTATATGCAAAGAAAAAATAATTGACTTTTTATATTATATTGTATTAATATCATATATCATATCATATCGTATCATATTATATTATATCATATGATATTGGTGAGCTATATGTTCAGAGAAAGTTTGTTCGAAATACCCGTACTACAACACTTCTACCTGATTGTGTTCAATTTCTGGCGATCTGTTCTTATCTCTACAGCTGCTATCTCACTCGTAACCAGTTATCATCCAACATTACAGCCGGGTTTAGGGTTTTTTTCGTAATTTAATAAAATTATTAATTATGGTTGTTATTATTATGGAATATAAAAATAGATTTATTTTAAAAGTTTTTAGTCCACAGAGCAGTTACCAAGAAAATTGATTTTTCGCTTAAGTAGGGACTATTTTGTTTATGCATATATATATTGACATGATATTTGCCACACGAACAGACAGACACTGTGTAAATAATATCAACAAAAAATAAATTAAAATTAAAAAATTTAAACATAATGCTATATGCGAATTAATTTATTATACTATAGAAACGAGCACTCGAGGCATGATGTATCGAGCAGACTCCAGAATGTAATTACAACTAAGCCTGAACTGTAAATGAGAACAGAGTAACAGGATTCAAGTATTTAGAATTATATGTGTATAATTGTAAGTTGTGAAAACATGATTTTAAACATTAATTGTATTTTACCTTATCATAATGGACTTTTAAATAAAGAAACGTGATTGTAAAAACGCCCATATACAGCCAGAACAGTACTGAAGCATCCATGGTGTCCAAAAACATTTTCTAGTTTCATCTTCTTGAAGACCCATGCAAAAGCTCAGCGACTGGGCTATAATAAAAATAAATTTTGTTAAAATATTTTGAATTAAGAACTTAAAAGCTACCTAGCTAGTGTAAACATGGACTTTTAATCATTTAAAAAGTAATTATATAATTAGAATACAAACACAATAGGTGTACTCCACTTTAAAAACAGTATTACCCAAATGTCAAAATAGAGACTCGTCTATTGAAAATATTACTACTAAAGCACATCGTAATAGCTCCAAATGGTATAAAATATGTAAAGACTCATGTAAACTATACTTACTTTGTGTGTGCCCATAATTTAAAGGACTATTGTAAGGCCCACAATGTTATTTGAGAATGACCATAGCGTAGCTCAACGATTATTATGAAAACCATTGTATAAATGAACTTTACCAATGAAATATATGGTTGCAGTGAAACAGGACTCACTATACTTCATTTACATTGCATTATGTTCCATTAATTTATTCATCTAGGAGGTATGAGATGGTGTTGAAAAGTACCCGCTACCCCTAGAACACAAAATGTTATCTATATGAATTTAAAATGTTTGTAACAATGTTTATTGTGTGTATAATTAGTAATACAAAGCTCGTTTACAACCTGGAAACCAAACTTTGCATGTAAAATAGAATTTAAGAAAAATATTGTATAAATTTCAGCAATTTTGAAAATTATATTGATACTAAATAAAACATAGAGTGTGGCATATGGAAATGTTCAGAATTTAATGCAGATTAATAATTCAATAGTAAAATCCAGCTTTAGAACTCCTACACAAAAATAAGTGTAAATACAGAATTTAATAAAATAATTTTAATAATCAAGCAATCCAATCATGTCAAAAACGTCAAATTAGGCCAATTAAAAAGCTTGAATTTTTAAAACAGTCACCCACTAGAGTTCGTAGAGACAACATCTAGAATTGTTGATCCAGAAAATTATAACCTTAAAAAAATTTAAATAAACAAATAATAACCAAAAGTGCCAAGAAAGTTAAAGTAGAGCCGTTTGTACTCAAGGTTAAGAGTAGACAAATAACTTAAATGCATATCTAGCAAGAAGTGATAATTAATAATATACAATTTACAAAGTTTCTGAAATTTAAATTTTTAAATGTTTTGAGAAGGTAAACAAAATTATAATTAAAAGTATTTCATATGTTGTAAACATCCTAAGAGAAAAATTAAGTGCTACGAAAGGTAACAGTACCTACCTTTTAAAATAAAGCGTTTTCGGTATTAAAAATAAGTGTTTCGTCCAGTAAATTAATCAAGAAAGCAGAATTCATATCACAGGCCACTAAGGTGAAACTCCAAACGTCAACGATTCGCCAGGGATCGCAGATAAGGAAGAAGTAAGACTGCCGGCAGCGCCACAAGCGCGAGTGAAATGTCGAACTAATCGAGCAGCGACAATAAATCCATGGTAAATATTTTCTTAAAAATTGCAATTTTCATAAATAAAAGGCCAAATAAATTTTATTTTAGTAATTAAGTCATACAACGTATGTATTTGTGTATTTTTTCCACTATAGGTTTCCAGGAAGGAGTTTTATAAATAAATATTTGTTTCTTGTTATTTTGAACTCTGGCTTTCATTTACCTTTTCAGACTGTGTGCACCAATGCTAACCTGAGCAAATTTGAACCGACTTGAGCCCTGGAGAGTCTGTCTGTCCAAATTAAGGGACTAGACATCATGCTACAAAGTTACTGTTTTGTGTAGTATAATAAATTTGACATATTGCTGTGAAAGCGATTTGTCTGGCGCCCAGGAATATAATTATTTTCAAAACATTCATTTTAAACAAAACACAAAATATCGTAACAAATGTCGCCCAACGCGGTGCCAGTTTTGTAACCTAGCATTATCATAATCACAAATAAATAATTTGTCAGAATTATAAAATTTATAATATTTCAGGAAACTGAAAAGCCAGAGTTTGGGTTGATATAAGGTATACAGTGTGTCAAATAATAATAATATTTATTTCTTTTTGGTATAAAATTTTTATTAGTACCACAACTGGTAATTGTCCATCGTAATATATGAAACTTAGGAAAGGTAAAGAAATAAGCATGGACCAAGAACAAGCATCGGCTGGTACATCAAACACACAATCAGAGGGGGATGCAAATACACAACCTGACATGTTCCAAAAACTAATGGACATGATGGCGGGCATGAATAAAACATTGGAAAATAATAGCCAGAAATTGGAAGAGAAACTGGAAGAAAACAATAAAAAGGCAGAAGAAAACAATCAAAAACTAGAAGAAAATTTAAATAGAAGAATAGAAGAAAACAACAAAAATTTAGAAGAAAATTTAAACAAAAAGGCAGAAGAAAACAACAGAAATTTGGAAGAAAATTTAAATAAAAAGGCAGAAGAAAACATACAAAGAATGGAAGAAAACCATCAAAAATTAGAAGAAAATATTAGCAGGAAAATAGAGGACAAAATGCGAAGAATGGAAGAAAGTCAAACTGAACTACGAGATAAGATTGAAAGTATTGAGAACAAATGGGAAAGAATTGGAGAAATGATGAGTGAAGAAATTAGAACAAAAACGAATGAAGTTACCCAGGAAATTAGACAAGAAGTGAGGGTAGAGGTAGAAAGTTTGATAGATGATGGTATGACAGAGATGGATAAGAGGATTAAGAAACATGGAGAGGAATACAATTCCAAATTAAAAGAACAGGAAAGTAAGATTGAAAAGAATACGCGGCTATTACAAGAAAGGAATCAAGGTCAAACATCAACACATACGTACACATGCTCGAAAACACCTTTCTATTTCTTTGGGGACAATAGAACACATCCCAAAATATTCATCACACGCTTACGACAACACATGGACACACTACCCAGCCATGTGAGTTTAAAGTCAAATATCCAAAACATGCTTAAGGGGGAAGCAGAATTGTGGTACCAGACGGTCGAGGACAAATTTTCGAATATTGACGAATTTGAAACCTTGGTACTCAAACAATATTGGAGCCAGTACACACAACAAAAAATAAGACAAAACCTCTTCAATGGTAAATTCAATGAAAAATTAGGAATAACTAGGGAGACTTACGTGTTGAGAAAAGTCTATAACATAAAGCACTTAGAACCTAAGTTCACAGAGGGGGAAATAGTTAAATATCTTGCGAGACATTTCTCCAACGATATACAGAATGTTATAATCACCCAAAGGATTGTATTGTTGGATGATCTCATTGAATATTTGAGGGAGATCGATGATTATCGACAAAATACTTATAATTATGATCAATCAAATCGCGACCATTTTAATCAGAATTTTAGATATAGGGGGAATAGTTCTAACTACTTTGATAAGAGAAACAATAATTATGAAACGAACAAAAATATGAGAAATAATGACAAAGGTACTGATGGGGCGAACGACAGGTTTAACAATTATTCTAATAATAATAATCGTAGGGAACAAAGGTCTCCAAATGCGACCAATTTCAATAGATATCGGGAGTATGATAATTCCAGGGAAAATATAAACAATCAGGGGATAGATCGTAAACATGTAAGATGGGAAGGTGATAAACGAGATACGAGATCGTATGCTCAAGTGACAAATACAAATATTAATAGGAATACGAGGGAAAAACAAAACTCTCAATCCGATTTTGATAAAATAGAAACGACTGCGCAAGTCAATGCTAGGGATAGACAGGATTTTTGAATAACCAAATTTTAAACGTAGCTCATAAGTATATGCATATAAAAGAGTTCATCGGACACGAGAATGGTAACGAAATACAAAACGCAAAGATAAGCCAACTGCCAATAGTTCAAATTAAAATAAACAATCATGTTTTGCATGCTTTAGTCGATACAGGATCGCAAATTAGTCTGCTTGATGAGGATATTTATAATAAATACTTAAATCAAATTAAATGCATAAGGGTATCAAAGATAAAGTTGGTTAATGCCAACGGAAAAAAGTTCGCGGAATGTGACAAGGTGTTGAATAGTAATTTTGTAATCAATAATCAAACTTTTAAAGGGGATTTCGTAATTGTAGCAAACCTGAATTATAATGTGATAATCGGGGAAGATATCTTATCAATTATAAGGGCAAAAATAGACTTGGGTGAGAAAATGTTGTTCGTCGAAGGTGAAAGTTCACCGATATATAATTTAAATAAATTAAAGGGCAAGGGTCCCGAGGGTAATAATTATTTAAAGGGCAAGAGTCCCTATATTGTTGAAGGCAAATGTGCCAATATGGAGTATTTAAATGGCAAAAAGCCAAATAATATGTATGAATGCTGCGGTAAACATACGATGGAAAGGTCCACGTGTGAAATAAATACAAGTTTTATTAAGCCCAATGAATTAATGAGTTGTTTAACTGAGAAAAACAAAAAAGATGAAAGATTGCTACAAAAACATGATACCAGAATAAATAGTGAACCCTGTATAATAAAAGGTTACATGGATAAGTTTAAAATGGAAGAAAGTAAACATATTACAAATATTATAAACCCTATGCAGTTCAAACAAAAAAATAAAACACAATACAAACTAATGTATAATAACAATATAAACAATACAATCATAGTATCCTTAAATAATAAGAATTTAAATAACAAATTAAAATTGCAGCTAAGTAATATGCAACCAATTGTAAATGTTATGTTTATAGGGGGGAGAAGCAAAAGGCTACTTGAACTAAAAAAGAAACGGTGGAAGTCAAAAGACAAAAAGCCAAAGGTTGTACAAACTTTATTACAAAAATATGTTACATTAGTGAACTATGAACCTAGAGTAGCGAAAGACTACGTACAAAAAGATATAACGATAAGGGGGGAGCATTTAGTACAATAAAAAAGATGTTCTAATTCTTAAATATTATGAAGAGTTATTAACAGAACTAAACGATAAAAGGGAATGTTAATACCTAAAATTAATACCTTTTGAACTTTAAATAAATAAAATATTACTTATAGGCTAAATAAGCAGTTACATGTGGCAAACACACGTCATGTTGTGTAACTAACAAAAATTTTCATAAATTAAAATTTTATTATAGTTAAAGGGGGAAATATGACATGATATTTGCCACACGAACAGACAGACACTGTGTAAATAATATCAACAAAAAATAAATTAAAATTAAAAAATTTAAACATAATGCTATATGCGAATTAATTTATTATACTATAGAAACGAGCACTCGAGGCATGATGTATCGAGCAGACTCCAGAATGTAATTACAACTAAGCCTGAACTGTAAATGAGAACAGAGTAACAGGATTCAAGTATTTAGAATTATATGTGTATAATTGTAAGTTGTGAAAACATGATTTTAAACATTAATTGTATTTTACCTTATCATAATGGACTTTTAAATAAAGAAACGTGATTGTAAAAACGCCCATATACAGCCAGAACAGTACTGAAGCATCCATGGTGTCCAAAAACATTTTCTAGTTTCATCTTCTTGAAGACCCATGCAAAAGCTCAGCGACTGGGCTATAATAAAAATAAATTTTGTTAAAATATTTTGAATTAAGAACTTAAAAGCTACCTAGCTAGTGTAAACATGGACTTTTAATCATTTAAAAAGTAATTATATAATTAGAATACAAACACAATAGGTGTACTCCACTTTAAAAACAGTATTACCCAAATGTCAAAATAGAGACTCGTCTATTGAAAATATTACTACTAAAGCACATCGTAATAGCTCCAAATGGTATAAAATATGTAAAGACTCATGTAAACTATACTTACTTTGTGTGTGCCCATAATTTAAAGGACTATTGTAAGGCCCACAATGTTATTTGAGAATGACCATAGCGTAGCTCAACGATTATTATGAAAACCATTGTATAAATGAACTTTACCAATGAAATATATGGTTGCAGTGAAACAGGACTCACTATACTTCATTTACATTGCATTATGTTCCATTAATTTATTCATCTAGGAGGTATGAGATGGTGTTGAAAAGTACCCGCTACCCCTAGAACACAAAATGTTATCTATATGAATTTAAAATGTTTGTAACAATGTTTATTGTGTGTATAATTAGTAATACAAAGCTCGTTTACAACCTGGAAACCAAACTTTGCATGTAAAATAGAATTTAAGAAAAATATTGTATAAATTTCAGCAATTTTGAAAATTATATTGATACTAAATAAAACATAGAGTGTGGCATATGGAAATGTTCAGAATTTAATGCAGATTAATAATTCAATAGTAAAATCCAGCTTTAGAACTCCTACACAAAAATAAGTGTAAATACAGAATTTAATAAAATAATTTTAATAATCAAGCAATCCAATCATGTCAAAAACGTCAAATTAGGCCAATTAAAAAGCTTGAATTTTTAAAACAGTCACCCACTAGAGTTCGTAGAGACAACATCTAGAATTGTTGATCCAGAAAATTATAACCTTAAAAAAATTTAAATAAACAAATAATAACCAAAAGTGCCAAGAAAGTTAAAGTAGAGCCGTTTGTACTCAAGGTTAAGAGTAGACAAATAACTTAAATGCATATCTAGCAAGAAGTGATAATTAATAATATACAATTTACAAAGTTTCTGAAATTTAAATTTTTAAATGTTTTGAGAAGGTAAACAAAATTATAATTAAAAGTATTTCATATGTTGTAAACATCCTAAGAGAAAAATTAAGTGCTACGAAAGGTAACAGTACCTACCTTTTAAAATAAAGCGTTTTCGGTATTAAAAATAAGTGTTTCGTCCAGTAAATTAATCAAGAAAGCAGAATTCATATCACAGGCCACTAAGGTGAAACTCCAAACGTCAACGATTCGCCAGGGATCGCAGATAAGGAAGAAGTAAGACTGCCGGCAGCGCCACAAGCGCGAGTGAAATGTCGAACTAATCGAGCAGCGACAATAAATCCATGGTAAATATTTTCTTAAAAATTGCAATTTTCATAAATAAAAGGCCAAATAAATTTTATTTTAGTAATTAAGTCATACAACGTATGTATTTGTGTATTTTTTCCACTATAGGTTTCCAGGAAGGAGTTTTATAAATAAATATTTGTTTCTTGTTATTTTGAACTCTGGCTTTCATTTACCTTTTCAGACTGTGTGCACCAATGCTAACCTGAGCAAATTTGAACCGACTTGAGCCCTGGAGAGTCTGTCTGTCCAAATTAAGGGACTAGACATCATGCTACAAAGTTACTGTTTTGTGTAGTATAATAAATTTGACATATTGCTGTGAAAGCGATTTGTCTGGCGCCCAGGAATATAATTATTTTCAAAACATTCATTTTAAACAAAACACAAAATATCGTAACAATATATATATATATATATATATATATACGCGAGTCTTGTACAGCTTTATTGCCGCTTCTCGCATCTCATTTTCCACTTTGTCCTATCGTTCCAATCACCGTCTTCAAGGCCTCTATCTTCCATTGCTGCTTCTATTCTTTTTCTCCATTCTGTCCTAGGTCTGCCTCTTTTTCTTCTTTGGGACGGGGCCCACTCAAAGGCTTTTTTAGGTATTCTATCTTCTGCCATACGTTTCATATGGCCATACCATAATAGCTGTTTTCTTTCAATTTCCTCCAATATGTTATACTTTACGTGCATTATTTGTCTTATTACATTGTTTCTAATATGTTGAGTGCGGGATATTCCAGCACTACGTCTCCAAAAATCCATTTCTGTCGAGATAAGTCGGTCTTGTATATTTTTATTGATTACCCACAGTTCAGCTCCAGCTTTGTTTATGCAAATATATTTATTTTGTGAAAATATTAGCGGCGTTTTGGTGCTGTTTGACGATATTATCAAATACTGTATTAATTTATGACGCCAATATGTTATCCCAGATCAACAAAATACCAACAATTTATGTTTAATCATGTATTTGTAGTATTTGTACATTAACTTAAATGTTGGCATATAAATTGACAAATTACGTTTTAAATCAGTAAATTATATAAAGACTAAATTGAATATTCTGGCGACCTACCTGCTCTTCTACATTAATAATGATAGGTTCTATAGTGATGTTAATATAATTGTCGAATTTCCACAGTTTTGTCTTTTCTGGTACATGATTTATACAACTTTCCCACTTATCTGGTGTTCCAAGGAATTGCCCACCTTGTAATAGTACACTAGGGAAATCTCTGTTGAACTTATTTTAAGATACATGTATTTAAAACTGAGGATAGGTGATCTACGCAACAATAAATAATGCAACCACAACTTCTCAGCTGGGTGCTGAGGAAGCTATGAAAGAGTGGCAACCGGTTAGCTCAGGGATGGTGGAGGGTCACTCGGTGGCAAGAAGAGTTATATATTTTTTCGAACCAGTAAATAACACTCTTGCAAACTTTATCAGGGGAACAAAACAATCAAAATCAAATATAAAACAAATAATATATTAACATAAGTATAAAAGAGTGAAAATTTTACAACAGTTTACAAGTTATTAAAAATATTTATAGTGAAATTTGATTTAATTAGTTGACAAAAATTTAGTTAAAAGAAAATTAAATTTGAAGATTAACAAAAAAATTACAATAAGAAACGATCAACTGTTTTACAATTTTTCTTCTGACCAAAAGTTGAATTTTGCACATAAATTTGGGCTACTTAGCTTAGCGGAGACGTGGAATCCCGATGATCCTGAAGATGGCTGCGAGTTCCCGGGAAGGAGGACGTAATATTCAGGTCCTGACAACGCTGATTTCCAGGAGACGCTGCGTCGGAATAATATCCAATATTTTGAGGATAACTCCAAATATTTAATCTATGCCTTGTGCCTTGCTTCAATGGTGGTTTGGTCCATGATTTTACATGAAAAAGGGGTAATACAAGAAAACTGCAAAAAATTATGGTAACGAAGGTCACTACAAAACCAAACTAGGTATTAGAAATTTAACAAAAAACCTGAGTATTGATAAAATTTTACTTCTGAAAATATATGAATAAGCTACTGATTAATATAATAAATGAAATGAATGAATGAGAAAACTCTAGTCATGAAATTTTAGCCGTTGACAAGCTGGCCGACAGGTTGTGACAAAAAATTTGAATAAAGGTAACAATTTAGTTAGAATTAGAGAGAAAATATCTGAATTACTATCTGAAAAAACTAATACTGTAACAAATATAGCAAACAAAATTATGGGTTTAATCTCCCGAAAAATAAACTAATAAAAAATTATCTCTTAACCTCTTGTACTAACACGAGGTTAACTAAATGCGACAAAATGACTTTAGGTTTGGACTTTTAATGAGATGAGATTGTCTACACACGATTAAGAAACAAAGATTTTAATTCATCCCTTGAATAATTTCCGAGTTTAATCCTCGTCCACAATAATCTAAATAATGACAAATCACCACGGTATTGTGTCTCAAGCGACCACAAAATACAAAATTGCCGCGATAATTAATGAGTTAACATGTGTCCAATGGACGCGGAAATCGTACAAACATGTGTGCCAATAAAACTTAATTATTACACGGAATATCCTTTAATTCCCAAAGATAACGATAC
Source organism: Stenurella melanura (assembly GCA_963583905.1). NCBI lineage: Eukaryota > Metazoa > Arthropoda > Insecta > Coleoptera > Cerambycidae > Stenurella > Stenurella melanura. Next base: position 95,970,613 of record OY757316.1, read on the forward strand.
AGCAACGTTAACACAATAATATGACATCACTTAATAATTAAATATATTCAAAATATCAAAGTATTAAAAAAATTAACGTGAAAATCCTTTAAGGAATAAGTAAACGATCTTAACTCACCAACGTCAAAAGCGAAAGTGAAGTAACATGGATATTTAAAATGGTCTCAGTTATTATTCTACCGCGTATGCGCACTTGTTGACTTCGCGTCGGCATTTCCGTGGGTAATTCAAATTTATTTAGAACGGGTGCTTCAACGAAAAAAAAATTTTTTTCGTTACAATAATGCGAATAGTATATGATCTACTATGATTGATTGATTTGCCAGCATAAGGAGAGCATTTCTGCGATCCCGGCATCCAGCCTGGAGGTCGGCCAAACCTCGTGCCGGAACCAAAACTTTTATGTTTTATATACCGCCGGACCGCCTGCATACGCTGGGTTGGACATGTGACATGCTTGTTGTCAGCAGCGAGAGCCACATGACACATGGGGTAGGAATATAGGATGGTAAGTGTAGGGTAAGTTTCCATCTGTCATCATCGGATGGGAAGTGTAGGCGCTTGCGAGATGCTTCTTTTCAGTTTCCATGCTTCTTTTAAGTTTCCATCTATCATAACCACCTTATTTATTCTTTTTCTACTTTTTCCGTTACTTGTGTTTCTGAATCCAGCAGTGTGCACCTCCTACTGCCCTTCTGCGTCCATATATGGTTTCTTGTTTCCCAGAATTATCTCTGCCAGAACATTAGCTCGCCGCAAGGAGCTTTTATTTATGAACAGTTCCAAAGGTAAATATCCATTTACGGTGGAAGTGCTCCGTCTCGCGTTAAAAAAAGACATTTTATAGCGGGTTACGAGAAAGAGGCCCGAGGGAATATTTCTTACACCCTGTATATTGGTTTGTTTTTGAAGCACTCATTTTTAATTTCCGTTATACAATTCCGGGAAATTTTTCTATTCCACTACCCATGCTTAATACCTTTTCAATTTCAATTTTTTCAATTTTAATAAAGAAATAAACAAATAAATAAACTAATACACTAATAAACTAAAGCTACAAATTAAACAAAACTTATCTCTGCCAATAAATTAATATTTCAAATAATTGAAATTAAAATACTTAGCTTAGTTTTCTGTAATCGCCTTTCATGTCTGATTTGTTACATTTCACTTCATATATCTGTCACTATAACTTTTTGTTGCAGGGTAGTTTATGAGTTTATGATATGAACCACTTGATACCTACCACTGGGACTTTCGGTTGCACGTGTTTGTTTTATTTTAGTTGTATCCGATGTTTCAAGTTGTTTGTATAATATGCTTTTAGTGATGTTAGTGATCAAACATCAAATATCAGCTATATGAATTAGCCAGCCTATGTTTATTTGTATCAACTAATGTAGAATTGTCCGCGTTTTAAATCATCACATTTTCTTCTGATTTAGCACCGTTTTAATTGTACTTGAAATTTTGTAGAAGTCATTTAAACGCGTCTGCCTTCTTCGCCGACCGAACTCGAACCCGAATACTATATGACCTATCATGATTGATTTATTCCCATTATTCATACAACTACTTAATAGTATAATGAGTAATAATAAATACTCTTTTATATGAATCGTATCCATCAGCCAAATAGTGAATAATATGGTAAATCCACAACTTACCCAATAATAATATAAGAGTATAAGTAAATGTATAAGAGATGTCATCAATATTTCCTTCGAATTGTATAGGAGATGCCATCAATATTTCCTTCGATCAACATCAAATCTTTTATTTTGTATTACCTCTGCAAGCCGCACAAAATCGATTACTTTGATGGATCTCGAATGCACAGTCAATCTCACTTATTGCTAATAGCACACAAAGGAAATGAATACTTCGTAGGAGCCATCAGTTAATAATAATATAGATCGAAAGTTAAGAACTTATAGTTATGACATATTATAATGTGTAATTCGTATTTCTCAACCTTTAGATGTAATGTAGTATACTAAAGTATAAGTAAGGTCTTTAAAACACGCGATTTTTCAAGCACGACGGCGCAGCCGAAGTGATCAAAATGGATCAAGTGTTTTAAAGATCAGTTCTCCACGAATACTTTACGCTATTTCTTTTATTTTGAAATCATAAATACTGGTATTATTACTACAAAAAATGGAAATAAGAATTGCGACTGTAAAATGGTTGAATTCATGATGTGACATCAGGATACCTGTCAGTGTCATGGAAATGAGAAAAACAAAAATTAATTTGCAATCTGTCACATAGGATTAATTATTGTCACTACAGTTGTTACCGATTGTTAAATATTTGAAAAAAGCTCTTGAAACGTTTGTTAGTAATATTTTATTTGAGTTAAAGGGTACTCCTGTCAGATCAATAATTAATAAGTTGACATTTTGACTTCACGTTTCTTGGGTTGTTGATGTGTCACATAGGATTAATTATTGTCACTACAGTTGTTACCGATTGTTAAATATTTGAAAAAAGCTCTTGAAACGTTTGTTAGTAATATTTTATTTGAGTTAAAGGGTACTCCTGTCAGATCAATAATTAATAAGTTGACATTTTGACTTCACGTTTCTTGGGTTGTTGATGTTGCTATGGTAACTTTAAAACACGTGCATTTTTTAAACTTGGATTTAAACACTCTGAGGCGTACTTTAAATAAGCAAAATAGGATACCAATAAAAAAAATATTTTCTTAGTTTTATAAATATAAAGAAATTACAGCTTGCAAGAAAAGCACAATATGGACCATATTTTTATCTATACTATACTGGACAATTCACGGTATAAATGGATATAAACTTGATTTTGTGACTAAAAAATACGTATTTCATTTCGTTCTATGTTTGTTAGCAAATTTCAGCTTAATAACTACCTATAAAACTTTTATCAATAACTAGTAAACAATGAAAATGATACGCACAAAAGTTTGTTCCTGTTCCTAAAATGCTTACAACCGTGAACATGTGCAACTGTTCCGAATATAAGCAAAATTTGAAACAACGTCATTAATTTTATTTCGTAATATATAAAAGTGAAGATATTTTTCAATAATACTAATTATAATAATAATAGTGGAGAACCTTATTGACAGAATTGATGGCCAGCAGACTTAAGCAGCCACATCGCCATCATAGTAACAGATCGAGGAGTTTGGTGTCGAATTATAAAAGGTGAAATGATTCACAATGCGGATGATCGAGCAAGAACGTAGGCAATACTGAGTGAACTCGAAGCATGATCAGCCCTAAGATAGGATGAAATACCCGCACTAATTCAGCCCTATATCCAACAGAGTACGAAACTTCTAACAAGGCTGTCAATAAAATCGTACAATCCGCAATACTTATCCTTAAGAGGGTGCAAATTATTTGTTTATTTCTCTATTACAGTTGGAATAGTTGCAGAGGGCGCATTTTTTCAATGTCAATGGCATGGAATGTGTGTGCCAAATTTGAGTAAATTGATAAATTGAAAGCAGAGATAAAAATAACTCAGTCTATCGGTAAAGCAGCCATTTCAACCGCTTGAGCGGTCATATGGGAACGAAACGTTGTGAAGGTATCATCATTATAACATACAATATTAGGAGACCGATTCAGTTCCATAAGTGCGGAGGCACTTTTCAGTGGCTTATCCTGCAATCGCGGCTTATCCTGCTATCGCCTTTAAAATCCTCACGTTTCATTACATTTTAAACGTATTTCAACAAAAAAATAGGAAATTTTTGAATGATTACTTTACTTCGACTTCAGTAGGTGGATAAGGAAGTAAAATTTATATGTTGCTACTTTGGATTTGACTATACTACACAAATAAAAATGGAAATATTCCAACAAAAAAACTATTCGCAATTACAATATTTTTTTTACTCCCTCCTCATTAAAGGAACTGTTTTTTTATATAATCCGGTTTTTTATTTTTTGCTTGAGTTAAATCAGCCAAGTTTTATATATATTATTATTCATGAATCCTAGTAAATGTAACGTAATGTCCTTTTCTTTAAAAACATCACCTATTATTTTTGATTACAGGTTAGATAATGTCATACTTCAAAGACCTATAACATTTCGCGACCTCGGCGTAACTTTTGATAGTAAATTATCCTTCACTGATCATATCGATACCATTGTGTCTGAAGCCTCCAAAGCCCTTGGATTTATCGTTCGTACTAGTCGAGAGTTCACTAATACTGATACTCTGAATATTCTTTATCAATCCTTCGTCAGATCGAAACTTGAGTACGCATCGCTAATTTGGAGTTCCAGTTATGTTGTTCACAAGAATAACTTGGAGGCAGTTCAACGTAGGTTTCTTAAATTACTGTGGTTCAAATCCGACGGTACCTATTCAGTGATTGGTTTTCCGCAAAGTAACTTGCTTGAAAGATATTCTATGACTACTCTTGAGGATAGGCGTACGTACTTTTCTCAAGTATTTTTGTTTAAATTACTACACAATGATTTTGACGCACCCGAAATAATTAGCAAGCTTAATATTTACGTTCCCAGATTAACCTCTCGTAAACACCAAGTTTTCTATTTACCTACGCCGCGTACCAACGTACTAAATAATTCACCTTTATATACGATTTGCAGTACTTCTAACAAATTATATAGCGACTTCGATATTTTTAATTGCAGCCTTAGTGACATAAAACAAATTGTTCTAAATTAAATAACCAGTGAGTGTCTTTGCTTTTCTTAATTTGCTTTGAATCACATATGTGTATATATGTATATATAGTTTTTATATGTAAACATTTCCCATGTTATTTTTTTCTCTTTCTTCGTATTATTAGTTATTCATAGTTCGTACATTTAAGTAAATTTTTTTCTTAATTTTACTTTCTTTCTATGTTGTATATTATGTAATTAATGCTTTGTATGCCTTTATTTCTGTTCTGTAATTGGGCATCTTACCTGTTGAACAGTGTATGCAATAAATAAATAAATATCCTAGCGCATCCGCCATATTTTCGAATGTGCTCCGTGATGTAAATGGTATAGGTGTCAAGCCATACCAGTTTGCAAAAGATTTAATAAAAATAGTTTTCGCCAACCCAGGCTAATGAGTTGACAAACAAGAAAGCATATGGATCGGATTGAGAACCTCCTACTTTTTAAGTTTTTCGAGTTCGTGAAAAAGAGATGTGTCTCTAATAATTTAAAATACTTGTATTTATATATCAGTTTAGGTCGTTGTACTCTCCTTAATTTGATACACCATGTTGGTCTCCATCTAGATAAAGGTACAGCTTAATTAAATACTCTGTAATTTTTATTAATTGGTACTCATTTGCTCCCTCCCTTTCTGTGTGTAGTACACCACTTGATTGACGAGAGCCATTAGTAATTTGTTACTTTTTAATTAGAGATTAAGCTCCTCCATCCAGCTATTTCCTCAGAGCTTGTACGTTTGTGAATTTATTTTCTCCCTTTGGGTATATTTGTATATGCTGAAAATAACTAATAACTGGGGCATGAACGATAGACGAATGTATATTCTTTTAGTGCCAGGAGTGTGTATATATGCGAGAAATAAAGTCTAGGAGAAGTTAAAGCAAAGTGAAGTATAAAGAAAATAGATTGAATTTGTTTACATAAAGTAGATATTTTATGTATTTTTTTATAAAAACGAAACGATGGCAGAAAAAAATTAATATATTTATTGAAGTATCCCGGAAAGAAAAAAAAGTGAATTTAAAACATTCTTGTCAAATGTTGAAAGTGAAGTATGAAATAATGACCCACATCTTCCGCAAGCACTTGTGCAAGGTGCAGTAAGAATAAAAAATTGATTGAAGGAGCCGTTACTCTGTGGTAGTTAATCATTTTGCACAAATAACTAAATAAAACACACTACTATGTTTTCTACCACTATGTATTTATAAAAATTGCGACTGCAGTTTCGACTTACAAAGCCATTGTCAAGCAGTGAATCAAAAATGACTGATTTACAATTATACAGAAATGTTATATATAGGCAATATTGGTTGGATAGATAGGTACAATAAGGGCTTAGGCAGGTAGATGACAATAATAAACTTAATTATGAATATTCAATTATGGGTCTGCCGGCTGTAAATAAAGGTGAATATATCAGATCTAATTGATCATTTAACAAATTATAATCCTTGATATTATTGTGTTTATGAATTTCCAGAGATTCTAAAACGTTTAATTTAAAGCCTTTTGTTGAGAAATGTAAAATTTCAATGTCGTTTAATTCTGGAATACTATGGTTGTTTTCAAGGCAGTGGTTCGCGAAAGATGAATCAGTTTTCTGTAACCTATATGATCTAAGATGTTCTTGATACCGTATTTTGAAATTTATACCGCTTTGCCCTATATAGATACTATTACACTCTGTACATTTTAACTTATAAACTCCAGATTTGTTAAATTTACGTGTTGGGTCTTTTGCATTGTATAATATGTTTGATAATTTACTCTGTAATTTAAAAGCTATTTTTAGATTGTGTTTAGATAGAACATTAGCTATTTTTTCGGATAAATGGCCACAGTAGGTAATTGTTGTGTAAGTACATTTTGTGGTTTCTTTTATTTTTGGATATATTAATTGAAAAGTGAATTTTTTCCGGATTTTGTTAATTAACTTTCTAATGACATCTTTACCAAAATTATTTTTAACTCCAATGTCCTCGATTATGTGTAGCTCTTCATTCAGATCCGCATCAGACAGAGATAGTGAAAATGCTATGTGTATCATAGAATTGTATGCTGCCATTTTTTGCTGATATGGGTGTAATGAGTCGTAAGGAATTGTGGTTCCTGTAAATGTTGGTTTTCTAAAAATTTTAAAAGTATATTGATTATTTATGCGTGACACTGTAAGGTCTAGGAAATTAATTTTATTATCTGACTCTATTTCTAATGTAAATTGTATTTTCGGATGTATGTTATTAATATAATTTAAAAAATTGTTCAGTTGTCTGGTAGTACCGTTGAAACCGGCCAAAACGTCATCAACATATCTATACCAAAAATTAATATGTTTCTTGCCTAACGTAGAATTTAGAATTTCTTTTTCTAAGTGTATCATAAAGATATCCGCTAAGAGAGGACTAAGTGGAGAGCCCATGGGTAAGCCTGAGTTTTTTAAGTAGAATTTTTCCCCGAATTGAAAGTACGTTTGTGACAGGCAGATCTCGAAGGCTGATAAGATTTCGTAAGAGATTATATGGTTAATTTTGCATGTATCTAAAAGGTGTTTGATGTGCAGACATTCATCCGTCGGGATATTAGAAAACATGTTTTTTACATCGAATGAGGCTAAAACAGAATTTTGTGGAGTTTTAATGTTTTTTAATTTTTCAACTAATTCCGTCGAATTTTTTAGGCTTCAGTCATTTTTGATTCACTGGTTGACAATGGCTTTGTAAGTCGAAACTGCAGTCGCAATTTTTATAAATACATAGTGGTAGAAAACATAGTAGTGTGCTTTATTTAGTTATTTGTGCAGTAAGAATACTCACAATAGGAGTAATATGATTTAAATACACATGCAAAAAATCGACAGTTACTGGAAGCGGCTAGAACCTCCCCACCCGAGGAATACACGTGATGTGACGAGTTTGACAGCGCAATGACTCCGTGAATCGACCGTGCCACGCGAGAAGCGACCTTATGCTTCACATTAGTTTTATTTTTTAATTTTTTTTACTGAAACCAAATCCAAGGTGCAAGTGCGATACATTGTTAAAATCGGAATTTTACTGCTTTTCAATGGTTCGATTACAAATTGTAAGTAATTATAACATAAACAACTTGTTTTGCCAAAACGGCACTAAACGTAATCCCATCTCAACCAAAATCTTTTCAGATCTTCTGGAGCACTAAAGAAACCCTCATGCAAAATTTCATCAAAATCCGTTTGGTAATTTCGGCGCTATCGGGCTAACACACATACACATACATACAGACATTTTTCAAAACCCACTTTTTTGGGTTCCTGGGACCTCAAAACGTAAAGATTTGATATTTTCTCAATTTTCGATTTTGGACCGATTTTAGTAACTACCCACAATTTAGTGAGAAAGTTAATACACCAACATATTAACGTAGCTCCCTAAGGACGCATATCATCGCCCTCAGTACAAAATGGCTGGTGTGAATTTCATAATTCATCGTCTATCAAGTTTCCCTCTGAATGAACAAAAATTTGCAAAATGAGAAGCTTTAATTCACGATCTAGCTAAGAGCTCCACGCTTGTTGCGTTTTCTTCATGGAAAGCTAATGCGAATCATGCTACAATAAAACAAAATTTACAACTTTCGGTTTAACCGAAAATGACATTGACATTGGACTTTTAAAAAGGTCGCTGTATTTTATCAAAAAGTCACCCTGTAAAGTCTTTATTCATTGTGCGATTTTAATGGAATTTTTTAAACTATGAACTTGACGAATTGCATATTTGGAGCAAAGAGCGGCGTCAGTTTTTAGTAGTGAAATTTTAAGAAAATATATGTGGTGAATCACATCCTGTACTAAATTTTATCGAGAGTTTTTAAGTAATAACGATTTTGTGGCAAAACTAAAAAGGTAAAATACTTACTATTATTCTAAAAGCAATTTATCGATGAAAGAAGATTGGAATAAAATTAAACTATATGTAGTAACTTAATATTAGTATTCTTATGCCCAGTCACTCTGTATATACTCTTCAGCCTAGACGTGGAAAAGAGAAGCCACTGGAGGTGTTAGGTACAACTTTTGTATTAAAAGTGCTGTTTTTGTTTGTTTTCATTTGACTAATAATTCCAGAGCAATTTGAAAAGCATTGAGCGCACTTTCAAGTGCGATTAACCTCGACTAGTATAAACTCAGATATACGCTCAGCAGGCTCGAGGGTTCTTCGTACAAAATATCTTTTTGCAAAATATGGAGCATATTCAATCTTGTTATTTTCTCTGTTTCAAGAACATTTCTTGCCTAATTTTTTTGACCTCAACCTGAACAAATTGTATTTTTATTTTACTTTCTTTTCAATTTGAAATATTCTTGAAAATTTATTAATAAGCCCTCCTATTATAATATTTTACCTTTATTAATTGAATATTTAGAGTTAGTTCTCAAACTTTAAGCAATTAAAAAAAATGTATCTTAAATTTGGCTATATTTAGTCCGTTATTTTGTATTTCCATTTTTACGTCAGTTTAGTTATATGTATTAATAAGATTTGTTTTATATTTGAATTTTCACTTCACATTCGTCTCCTTGTGTTTTTATTTTTAACGTCATTTTAGTTGTTAAAAGTTTTAAAAACACCTGTGCTATAATTTGGAATTTTGATATAAAATATTTATTAATGGTTATAGAATTTTGTATGATTTTGATCTTTTTGAATCAGCTGTTTTATTTATAAGTTTTTACTTCCCTCGCATATCGAAGGGAAGTATTGTATTCGAGAAAAAATCGCCCTCCAAGATTTTTTCGGATTTTCACGTTTCAGATCATGTAGATTACGAAAATATAGGTTTTCAATTCCGTCAGTTAGTCTGTCTGTCTGTCTGTTGGAGCATTATCTAAAAAACTACTTGACGGATAATTGTCAAATTTGGTAGGTAGCTGACACTACTACCAGCGAAGAAATTGTTACACTTTCACTGGAAAATATACAGGGTGTACTGTCTGAAGCGAATAGATAATGATAATTTTTTTTTTCGCTCAAATGTAATATTTCTACGTTTCATGACATGCTAAACCTATTCAGAAAAAAAAAATCAAAATTAGAAAAAAAAAATTATCAGTAGAAAGATGTGAATTTCTTTTTTGCTCAAAATTCACGCGTTTCATGACATTCTAAATCTATTTCATAAAAAATGTTTTTCAGAAAAAACAAATTGAAAACTGTCAAGGAAATTTTTTTTTAAATTTCTTTACTACTACCTATAGAAATATATGATGGAAAAATGTTTTCGCCCAAATTTCAAATTTCCACGTTTCATGATATTCTAAGCCTGAAAATATGACAGATAGCAATAATATCTAACATGTAGTTAACGCACTTGGCACGGAAGACACGTATTATAGTTTTATTGAAAAATATACAGGTTGGTCATCCTAGAAAATAATTCAGCGGTGTTGGAAATTTGTGAAGGAATTTACGCAAGCCTTCCATATTTGGCACATTTCATTTAATTTAGAATTTTTGTTATCGGATGACAACTCTGTATATTCTTTTGACCAAAAGTTATCATGTTTTCTTTGTAATAATACCTTACGATTATTATTCTCATATGTGGCTTCGTAATTAATAATGTCTTAGAATGACCGCCCGGTATAAATAAAGAGGCAAGTTCTGAGTAAATACCTTTACCGATTTTTTAAACTTCAGATTCGTAATCTGACCTCGAAATCTCATTAGTGAATATTTTCAAACCTAAATATTGGAAGCTTTTAAAAATTTCGATATAATTTTTCACAACAAAATGGTACTTTGTAAATTGTAAAATCATTATAATTATTTGATGTCATATATTTATTATCCGTTCAACTATCTAGTGAATTCTATGAAATGGTTTTTATCTAACAGTTGTTGAATAATATATATTGTTTATTTAAATTTTATTTATAAATCAATTTTTTCATTATTCGTTTGCTTCATTTGTTCATATAAAATATTACCTAGATTTATGAGTTTTTTCATAACTTACCAGGTTTGCTTTGACTTCTAAACATCTTCCATTCAGACGTAAATATTTGAATATATTGGTATTAGGGTTTCCAGCGTTATTTAATTTTTTCGTCATGTTTTTTTGCGCTAAGGATGTGTGTCGGGCTGTATTTTTCGTAAACGACTACAAAGTCTGTGACATTATTGCGGTGAGAAGCGAAGCAGAAATTCCAATCACACATTCTGGAAGATGAAATAAAATTCTAACCGGTGCTACTATGCAAATTCTCGGTCTTTCTTTGCCCTGGAGGTGCTGGTATGTTAAGTGCGTGTTATTGGAACAAAAGAAAGTGTGTATAGCGTAGAGTTAACAATCGTGGAAGCATTTTTGTTGCAGCATTAATTTTAAACGAATTTTAAAAATTGTGTATTAATGTGGGGGTATTATTAATGTCAGGATCATTTTATAGTCCTTTCCATCAGTTTTCTCGACGACATGATATCTACTATTAAAATCTGTATCCGAGACTAGGCTAGATTTGTCCTCTTAGGATTTGCTCGAGGAATTACACTGCTCTGCAAAATTTTGAATATTTTGTGCCCCTGGATAACGAATAGTTGTTTCGGAGGTAATTTTTCTCGCTGAAACCGAATCCGGGCTCAGAATTGCTCTATCGCGTCAGGTTTTTCAGACATTCTGACCTAAAAGTGCAAAACCACCCCAGTAAGAACATGGTAGTTGAAAAAACGTTAGAATAACGTTGCAATGGTTGAATTAACGTTTTTGGTTATAAAAATAACGTCTTTCTTATAACTTCTTATCAACCAAACGTTTGATAAACGTTAATGTAACCACTTAATATAACCTAAAGTTGAAATTTTAGTGATAAATACGTTAAAATTATATGTTAAACAGACGTTTATTTATAACCATACAAATACGACAAAAATTTACCAAAAACATACACATTGTGTAATTTTAATGTAATTTTCACGTTAATAAACTAATGTTCAAAACGTTTAACTTTCTCGTGTTTTAAACGTTTAAGCTTATAGTAAATATAACCTGATGTTAAAATTTCACCGTTAAAACACATTTAAATAATATGTTTAATAGACGATTATTTGTAAATATATAAAAACGACAAAAATTTACCTTAAATAAACTAACTGTGCATTTTTAACATAATTTTCACGTTAACAAATTACTGTTTAAATCGTTTAACTTTTTCGTGTTTTCAACGTATAAGCGAATACTTAACCTAACTTGAGGTCGAAACTTTACTGTTAAAACACGTTCGAATAATATGTTTATTAGACGTTTATTTGCAAATATATAAAAACGACAAAAATTTACCTTAAATAAACTAATCGCGCATTTTTAACGTAATTTTCACGTTAACAAATTACTATTTAAATCGTTTAACTTTTTCGTGTTTTCAAAGTATAAGCTTTTATGTAAAATAACTTGAGGTCGAAAGTTTACTGTTAAAACACGTTCGAATAATATGTTTATTAGACATTTATTTGTAACTATATAAAAACTACAAAAATTTACCTTAAATAAACTAATCACGCATTTTTAACGTAATTTTCCCGTTAACAAATTACTGTTTATATCGTTTAACTTTTCGTGTTTCCAACGTATAAGCGAATACTTAACATAACTTGAGGTCGAACCTTTACTGTTAAAACACGTTCGAATAATAAGTTTATTAGACGTTTATTTGCAACTATATGAAAACGACAAAAATTTACCTTAAATAAACTAATCGCGTATTTTTAACGTAATTTTCACGTTAACAAATTACTGTTTAAATCGTTTAACTTTTTCGTATTTCCAACGTATAAGCGAATACTTAACATAACTTGAGGTCGAACCTTTACTGTTAAAACACGTTCGAATAATATGTTTATTAGACGTTTATTTGCAACTATATAAAAACGACAAAAATTTACTTTAAATAAACTAATCGCGTATTTTTAACGTAATTTTCACGTTAACAAATTACTGTTTATATCGTTTAACTTTTTCGTGTTTTCAACATATAAGCGTATACTTAACATAACTTGAGGTCCGTAGTTTACTGTTAAAACACGTTCGAATAATATGTTTATTAGACGTTTATTTGTAACTATATAAAAACGACAAAAATTTACCTTAAATAAACTAATCGCGCATTTAAACGTAATTTTCACGTTAACAAATTACTGTTTATATCGTTTAACTTTTTCGTGTTTCCAACGTATAAGCGAATACTTAACATAACTTGAGGTCGAACCTTTACTGTTAAAACACGTTCGAATAATATGTTTATTAGACGTTTATTTGCAACTATATAAAAACGACAAAAATTTACTTTAAATAAACTAATCGCGTATTTTTAACGTAATTTTCACGTTAACAAATTACTGTTTAAATCGTTTAACTTTTTCGTGTTTTCAACATATAAGCGTATACTTAACATAACTTGAGGTCCGTAGTTTACTGTTAAAACACGTTCGAATAATATGTTTATTAGACGTTTATTTGTAACTATATAAAAACGACAAAAATTTACCTTAAATAAACTAATCGCGCATTTAAACGTAATTTTCACGTTAACAAATTACTGTTTATATCGTTTAACTTTTTCGTGTTTCCAACGTATAAGCGAATACTTAACATAACTTGAGGTCGAACCTTTACTGTTAAAACACGTTCGAATAATATGTTTATTAGACGTTTATTTGCAACTATATAAAAACGACAAAAATTTACTTTAAATAAACAAATCGCGTATTTTTAACGTAATTTTCACGTTAACAAATTACTGTTTAAATCGTTTAACTTTTTCGTGTTTTCAACATATAAGCGTATACTTAACATAACTTGCGGTCGAAAGTTTACTGTTAAAACACGTTCGAGTAATATGTTTATTAGACGTTTATTTGTAGCTATATAAAAACGAAAGAAAATTACCTAAAATAAACTAATCGCGTATTTTTAACGTAATTTTCACGTTAACAAATTACTGTTTAAATCGTTTAACTTTTTCGTGTTTTCAACGTATAAGCGAATTCTTAACATAACTTGAGGTCGAAACTTTACTGTTAAAACACGTTCGAATAATATGTTTGTTAGACGTTTATTTGCAACTATATAAAAACGACAAAATTTACCTAAAATGAACTAATAGCGTATTGTTAACGTAATTTTCACGTTAACAAATTACTGTTTAAATCATTTAACTTTTTCGTCTTTTCAACGTATAAGCGTATACTTGACATAACTTGAGGTCGATGGTTTACTGTTATAACACGTTCAAATAATATGTTTATTAGACGTTTATTTGTAAACATATAAAAACGACAAAAATTTACCTTAAATAAACTAATCGCGCATTTTTAACGTAATTTTCACGTTAGCCAATTACTGTTTAAATCATTTAACTTTTTCGTCTTTTCAACGTATAAGCGTATACTTGACATAACTTGAGGTCGATGGTTTACTGTTATAACACGTTCAAATAATATGTTTATTAGACGTTTATTTGTAAACATATAAAAACGACAAAAATTTACCTTAAATAAACTAATCGCGCATTTTTAACGTAATTTTCACGTTAGCCAATTACTGTTTAAATCGTTTAACTTTTTCGTGTTTTCAACGTATAAGCTATCCTTAACATAACTTGGGGTCGAAAGTTTACTGTTAAAACACGTTCGAATAATATGTTTATTAGACGTTTATTTGTAAACATATAAAGACGACAAAAATGTACCTAAAATAAACTAATCGTGCATTTTTAACGTAATTTTCACGTTATCAAATTACTGTTTAAATCGTTTAAGTTTTTCGTGTTTTCAACGTATAAGCATATGCTTAACATAACTTGAGGTCGATGGTTTACTGTTGAAACACATTCGAATAATATATTTATTAGACGTTTATTTGTAACTAATAACTATATAAAAACGACAAAAATTTTCCAAAAATAAACTAATCGCTTATTTTAACGAAATTTTCACGTTAACAAATTACTGCTTAAATCGCTTAACTTTTTCGTGTTTTCAACGTATAAGCGTATACTTAACATAACTTCGATTATATTCGAAAATACGGCCCTTAGATAAGTTTTAATACGCATTTGTGCATTTATTTAGGAGTTGTGTTAAAAATTTTTGTCATTAATCCATCTCTGTTACACATACGTTAAACAAATTGTGCCCTCTTTTCTAACCACGCTAAATAATGACTCAAAGCGCATGTGCGTCTAAATGCCGACGCGCAGGCTGGAGCGGTTCGTTGAGCGGCCGTGTTGCCGGTTTGGTCCATTATACTGAATTTTACCTACGTCTTTAATATCAAAGTACAAGAGTACATGTTGCAGGAGATTCCTCATAATTTAGTATATTTTCATATGATAGGAGCGCACAAATACCGGATTCCTTAATAAATTTTTAAAGTAGTTAGGTGCATCAATTATGAATATCTGTTTAATAAAGATAAAACATATATAAGTAGGTATAGGTGGCATTTCCGGCACATTTTTGGGGCAAAGAGCTCAAAGCTCGACCCCTAATCATCCGAGACCGTCATCAAAGTCAAGAATATTGGCGCTCAGGCACATAATATTTGCGCCGTCGATATGCATACTACGGACCATAGGCGACCACAGCTCATTTGATTATTCAGTTTTCTTCGATAAAAATATCAAATAGGTAGGTAGTAGATATCTCATCACCTTAATTATATTAACGTTGATTTTTAAACTTGTTTTTGTTACTATTTTTTTACTTATGTGCTGTCTTAGAAGTTTCTTTTTAATTTTTCTTTAATTGTTTTCCATAAATATATAGAACCTAGCAAACTATAGGTACCTAGCTACCTCTATGTCTTGTTTTAATTTTATTTTTTTCAGGCAATAAATTAATTCACAGTTCACACTGCACTATGCCAACGTAAAAAATCCTTTTAGCTTTTAGTTACAGATAAAATTCATTTTATTAAAATTTAGTACATTTTTCGGTAAGTCCTTAGTACATCTATAATAGGTATACTGACTGTGGCAACACGGTGGAACGTTCAGAGCCACCAAACCTCAGACCACGCCATATGCCCATATGTACGAAATTGCGAGACGGTTTATGTGTACGTTTTCTTGTTTTATCCAGTATATTAAGTGCTTAAAGTGGTTAAACACCTGTAAAAAGTAAGTAATTTTGCAATGTTTATTTTAATAGTTGTAAGAAATGCGTAGGTAGCTTATTAAAGCGTTATTTTCCAGATGCAATAATCATCCCTTTTCTTTCGAAAAGAAAAGAACATGGCGGATTAATGTGTAGGACTAATTTATCTTTAACTTGTATGTCATCCTTCTTAATGCAAATAATGTACCTACCTACTTTCGTTTTATTAATAGGAGGTAGGAAGGTACCGACCTATCTTTTTGATTGTGTAAATACTGTAAATAATTAATAAATACAATTATGAAACGAATAGGTTGGGCTTCGGGTTATTGTAGGCGAGGCCATTTTAAAAAAAATTAGTTTAAAAGTATTAAAATATTAATTTATTCTCATATCTACGAAAGCACCCTGCTGCCAAGAATACTTTTATTTTTTCAATCTTCATATCTATACCTACCTACTAATTGAATTTTTTATTAAACACTTCAATAGGTACTAGGGCACTGCGGATTTTTACGTCTTATATGAATTGCTGTATTTCAGTTATTCTTGTCATTATGTTGTTATAAATATTCTTTATTACAAAAGCAAAATTATCAAGTTATTTTTTCGAATATGAACATGTATTTTTTACTTTTTTGTTAGCATTTTTCCAAATGTTTGTAATATGTCTATTTAATGTGCGATGATAAAAAAGTCAATGTATTGCAAAAAAATCTTGATATATTGACTGAAAAATTTACAGGGTGAACCATTAATAGTGGGCCATACATTGTTCAAAGGAGATTCTTTGGATCAAAATATGAGGATCTAACCAAACATGCTTTAGTAAATTGTTGCTGTGGAAAAATATACAGTGTCAAAGTTGTAATTTTTTTTTCTTAGGCTATATCGAAAATTTACTTGAAGTTGCAAATAGTTCATAAGAAAGTCAGTGAGTTTGCGTAGTTGTCACGTTTTAGTTTTACTTACGTAATATTTTTAATAAATAAGATTTGTCCTGAGATTGAATTTATTTTCAAAGAATTCTTGAAATCTTTTGCAGTAGTTTTTGTCGAAAATTATTGAAATTATCACGTTCTATCAAGTGTACCTTTTTTACGTAGAAATGACTTCTTCATAAGATTTTCTAGTCAAAAGTGCCACAACGTTCGCTCGTTGAATAATATACTATTATATTGTTTGTTTCTTGAATGTACGTATGAGGTAGTTTTCAAACACTCGCTTAAGTGTTTTTAAAGTTTTATATCAAAACCAACATCTCGTTGGTATTGTTTTTATCAGGCTTTATATACGGATTGTTTTGTTTCAGATTAACCACATCAGAGGATGTCGCGACATAATTTGTTGTAGTATTTTATTATTTTAGTTGTATTTTATTTTTGTTTTATACAGGTTGTCCCAGTTTTGAAGGACGCTACACACGTAATTATTAGCAGAAAAGTTCCTATTAACATACCTTCTATTTTAGGAGATATAGAAGGCATTGAAATTTTAACTTATTCATCTAAAAGCAGGTTTTTTTCTTCAAAATAATTACTACCCTGGATGTATAGGTGCTGGCATACCTATAATGAAATAATCAGTTTGATTTTATTAAGAAGCCTAACTAATATGAAATCATAGTTAGTGTGGTGTAGTACGGAAGTATGGCAGTACCTACATCCAGGGCAGATTTTTGTCCCTTTATTGCGCATCTCATGCCATAACTATTAAATCAATTATCCGAAGGGCCACTTTTCAAACCTTATAAAAAAACAGCAGGTTGTCCCCAAAAACGTGTCTAATTGATGTCTCGTTTATTTTGAGAAATACCTTTAAAAATGTTACGATTTTAAAGCTCTCTCTATCTCTTAAAGCGATATAGGGGGCATGTTAATACGAACTTTTTTTATAAAAAATATTTAAGAGCCTGTGAAGGAAACGTCCCTTAAAACTAGGACATCCTGTTAATTTTATAATTAACTTTCTTAGGAAGTCTGCGTTAATTTTATATTTATAACTTCCGAATAGCCAATAAATGATAAACGGCTGGTAACTGGGTGAGTCATGTAGGCAGGCCGTTCGTTAGAAGTCTTTTAATTTGCATTTGGATTAGGAACTTGAAGTTTCGTATGCAGTCATAATCGATCGTGCCCGTTCTACCTAAAATATTTTCAATCCCCCAGCTATACAGGGTGTACCAAAAGTCGACATCAACTTTCTTATTTTAAATGGAAACCTACAATTTTTTTTACATCGTTCGATTGACCTTCCAATTCTGAGTTTAAACAACCCAAGTTATGTTAACTCATCTATTACATGTTTTAACAAGTCGTTTTTTTAAACTGCCGCTATAATAGTTTATGAACAAATTTGTATCTCGCAAAACCTTATACCCTTTGGTGGTCCCATCTTGTACCATATGGACGCAGGTGACTTTCAAATGTCGCAATCAAAATTGCCAAAAAGTCAATTTTTTCAAATGGCACCTATTGTTTTCTTTGTAACCATTTGAAAGAATATTGAATTTTAAGATGAGTTACTTAAGCATTCCCTATACCTAACTTCAACCCCTCTCGAGTTATTCAATAAAAATAAAAAAATACCTTAACTTACCGAGAGATTCCTTAGTTTTTCAAGTAAGTCATGGAAACAAAAGACAATTCTAACTATTTAATGAAAAATGTAGATTCCTATTTAATTACACCCAAAAGTGTTAACACAACTGTAACGTAAATGTTCAGTATACCACCATTTTTGTTCAAACATTCCATTATTCTTCATTCAATTAACAGATTAAGTTGCAGTCTGATTTCGTTGATATCGAGATTGTCAAAGATCTGTATTATTTAAAGTCTCAAATCATCTATGTTACGAACTGGTGAAGAATAAACTACATCTTTTGTCAAATCACAAATGTCGAAGTCTAATGGAGTAAGATCTGGAGATCTTGTAGGTCACGGAAATGGTTCTCGATTTCCCCACCAACAGTCATCGAACAATAATGTTCATTTGTTATCCACACTTATTGTATTGTGCAGTGAGATGCCATGGTACAAACAAGTCTAAAACAACTTCCGTTGGATAATTTTCCATTTTTGAATTAATTTTATTTGAGAATTAGCAGAACTCATCTTCACTTTGACAGAATATCATCTACTTAATTACAATTGCCTTTTGTTTTCATGATATACTTGAAAAGCCACGAAAACGCTTGGCAACGTAAGGTATTTGTTGATTCTTATTGAATAACTCGATAGGGGATGAATTTAGGTGTAGGGAATGCTTAAGTAACTCACCTTAAAAT
Organism: Stenurella melanura; assembly: GCA_963583905.1. Lineage (NCBI taxonomy): Eukaryota > Metazoa > Arthropoda > Insecta > Coleoptera > Cerambycidae > Stenurella > Stenurella melanura. The sequence continues at coordinate 95,989,728 of OY757316.1, forward strand.
TCAAAATTCATTCGAATGGTTTCAAAAAGAAGGGCAGGTGCCATTTGAAAAAATGGACATTTTGATGATTTTGATTGCGACATTTCAAAATCGCCTGCGCTCATATGGTACAAGATAGAACCACTAATGGGAGATCAGGTGTTAAAATTGGTTACATAATTTTGAACAGTTTATGAGATACAAATTTGTTTATATACTACTACAGCGGCAATTTTTTTCAAAAAAATTGACGTGTCAAAATCTGTAGCATAAATTAGGTTGACCAAACTTAGAATTGCAAGACCAATCGAACCATGTAAAAAAAATGTAGGTTTCTCTTTAAAATAAGAACGTTGGTAGAATGGGCATGATCAAGCCACTGCAAGTTGAAAAACTTTCATTGAACGGCCTACATGAATCACCTTGTATATGGTTTAAATAGTTTTTATTTTATATACTTTTATTTCGTTGTACCTATTTTTGTATTTTGTGTTAGTTAGACAGACACTATAAGTTATAAAGATCTTATATCTTATGTTATGGATAGAATTTGTGGGGCTAAGAATTTTCAGGCAGTTTGATAATTTGATATTTACTACGTTTATAAATCTACCGCAATTAACATATATTATTGTATATTTTTAAAATAAAAGTTTATATTTTATAGACCTGTTTTCGTTTTGTGTTCATAAAAATTAACCCTCGCCTTTTATAACTGTGCCAAAGCGTTTCTTTTGCATTTTAAAAGACCGACGTTAAATAAATATATGCGATATTTATCAATTTAATATAACTTTGTGCTTTCTATAAATTGTAAAATACCTTTCAAGGTATAAGTGGAACGTTAGTTTATAATGGAAGATTGTGGCAAGTAAGTATTTTTAATCTCTATTTCACTTTGATTTTATTTCAGAATATCTGGACGTTTATGATACACATTACAATAAAAATAAACGTGTATACAGTACTATCGAAAATTTGGTAAAATTATTTAGACATTTTTTCAGAAAATTTCTCGGACATGTTAAGAGATTTTATTTAAATGATTGGATTCAATTTTAAGAGGCCTGAAAATTTTGAAAACTGTTAGTAGGTAACATATTTATATAGAATCTAACGACCTGTTTGAAAGATTTTTCGAAAAATAACTGGAGCAATTTTACCGATCTATACAATACTTTTCTAAAATACTGTATACATTCAAAATTTTTATTGTAACGTATAAAAGAAACTTCTACATCACGTCATATTTTACCGTTATGGTATGGTAAAATATCACGTTATGTAGATGTTTATTTTATACGTCGTAATAAAAGTAAATTTACACCTTTTTATATATACATATAAAGGTGCATATTTATTTTTATTACAACGTACAAAATAAACGTCTGCATCACGTTATATTTTTACCGTTATATAACAGCAAAATATCACGTTGTCTACACGTTTATTTTATACGTTATAATAAAAAAAATATACACCTTTATATGTATATATGAAAATGTGTACATTTACTTTTATTGCAACGTGTAAAGTAAACGTTTACACCACGTGTTATTTTGTCATTATATAATAGTAAAGTATCACGTAGTATAAACGTTTATTTCTAACGTTACAATAAAATAAATATACACCCTTTTATGTATATATAAAAAGGTGTATATTTATTTTTATTGTAACATAAAATAAACATCTAAAAAATCGTTATATGCCGACAAAAACTCTAAACTCTAAACACGTGGTGTAAACGATTATGTTATACGTCTACATAACGTGTCGGTTTACCGTTAAAGTTGCCTTTATAAATAGGTTTATATCACTAAGAGAATTAAGCATTACTAATGTTATATTATAACTGTGGGAGGACGTAAAAATAACATGAAAAGTTAACTGGAATACAACATGTTATTGTAGGACTTTCAAAGTTATAAAAACGTTTCATCGAAACGGGTAATCAACGCATCCAAATGGTATTGTTATAGTACATCATCGTTTAAAATTAACGTATATTTAACGTCATGTTTTCAGTTGTATATCACTTAGAAAACTGACGTTACTTTAAACTATACCTTTTACGTGAAATAACGTTAATAATAAGGTTATATAAAACGTGGTTTTCCGGGACATTTGTACGCAAAGTAAACGTTGCCTGAAAATGGTTATTCAACCAATGGTTATCGTCAGGATAAACGTTTTTTTAACGTTTCTGTTCTTATTGGGACTGTTTTTTACATTTTTGAGTTTATGTAGCATCGTCACTTTTTTTTTATAAAAAAAAATCGGTAAAGGTATTTACACAGAACTTCCCTCGTTATTTGTGCATGGCAGGCACTCTAAAAAATTGTTAATTACGAAACGGCATTGAGAATACTAACCGGAATATAGTTATCACTATTATTACAAATAAAACTTGATAACTTTTGATCTAAAAAATATACAGAGTGCTCATCCAACAGCAAAAGTTCAATACTAAATAACACGTGCCAAATATGGAAGGCTTGCGCAAATACCTTTACAAATGTCCACCATGACTGAATTATTTCTTGGGACGACCACCCTGTACATTTTTCAATAAAAGTATAATATGTGCATATGCGAAATATTATTGCCATCTGTCACCTTGTCAATCCCACATTCACGTAATGAAGTGGAAGTATAGTGGTGGTTAAAAAATTTTGGTAGAAAGAATTTTCAAATTTTTTTCCTGAAATAGGTGTACAATGTCATGAAACGTAGAAATTATAAATTTGAGCAAAAAGGAAAGTTTCCTTCTATTTTATAGTAGTGGTACAAAAAGTTTACAAATTTAAAATTCATGTATTTTTTTTAAAGAATGCCATGAAACGTGAAAATTTTAAATTTGAGCAAAAAAAATTTTCATCTATTCTGTGATACATAGATTAAAAATGTTTTATTTTTCAAAAACATATTTAAATTTGTTTGAATAGTTTTAGAATGCCATGGAAACGTGGAAATTTTAAATCTGAACAAAAAAAAAATTCCATCCATTTTAGTGGTAAAATTTTTTCAAAATTGGTAAATAAATTTTCTAATTTAAAAAAAAATAGATTTAGAACGCTATGAAATGTGGAAATTTCAAATTTGAAGAAAGAAAAAAAAATTTTCATCGATTTTAGTGGTGAAAAATAAAAAAAAAAATCATTTTGAAATAGGTTTAGAATGCCATGAAACGTAGAAATTTTAAACATGAACAAATAAAAAAAAATGTCATCTATTTTAGTGGTAAAAAATTTTTCAAAAATGTTTGAAAGAAATTTTCAATTTTTTTTTTCTGAAATAGGTTTAGCGTGTCATGAAACATGGAAATTTTAAATTTGAGCAAAAAAAATTTGTTTCACTATTTATTCCGTTTAGACGGTCCACCCTGTATATTTTCCAGTGAAAGTTTAACAATTTCTTTGCTGACAGTAGGGTCAACTACCTACCAAATTTGACTGCTCTCCGTCAAGTAGTTTTTTAGTTAATGCACCAACAGACAGACAGACAGACAGACTGACGGAATTGAAAAACCTATATTTTCGTAATATACGTGATCTGAAACGTCAGAATCCGAAAAAATCTCAGAGGGTGATTTTTTCTCGAATACGATACTTCCATTCGGTATGCGAGGGAAGTAAAAATTTTTCAGAAATGGTAAAAAAAAAATTCAATTTTTTTTTTAAGATTTAGAACGCTATGGAACGTGGAAATTTTAAATTTGAAGAAAGAAAAAAATTTTTTCCATCTATTTTAGTGGTAAAAAATTTTTCAAAAATTTTTTTTTCAAATACATTTAGAATGCCATGAAACGTGAAAATCTTAAATTTGAACAAAGGAAAAAAAATGTTCATCTATTTTAGTGGTAAAAACTTTTTCAAACATTTTTTTTCTGAAATAGGTTTAGCGTGTCAACGTGGAAATATTAAATTTGAGCGAACAAAAATTGTTTTTCACTATTTATTCCGTTTAGACGGTCCACCCTGTATATTTTCCAGTGAAACTTTAACCATTTCTTCGCTGACAGTAGGGTCAACTATCTACCAAATTTGACTGCTCTCCGTCAAGTATTTTTTTAGTTAATGCACTAACAGACAGACAGACATACAGACAGACAGATTGACGGAATTGAAAAACCTATATTTTCGTAATCTACGTGATCTGAAAGTCAGAATCCGAACAAATCTCGGAGGGTGATTTTTTCTCGAATACAATACTTCCCTTCGGTATGCGAGGGAAGTAACAAGACATAGTATCTTGTAGTACTGGTTTTCCTCTTTCAAATGCTGTTGAGTTTGTGCAAATATCTTTGTTTTCACCGAGACATCGAATTTTTGAATTTGCATGTTCGTGAATTTCTCGGTATGTGAAAATTTTATAGTCAGATTTTAACACACTAAGATTTTGTATTATCTAATAAACTGTGAATATGTAAAAGGGTTTAATGTGTTTCTTAATTTAAATATGCCATTAGTTTTGCCAAAATAAATTGTTTCAACAAATTGTTTAAATTGTTGGTTTAAAAAAATTATTACAAATATCATGTTTATTTTAAGTAATACTATAATCGCATACTAACACTAAAAACATATTTATAATATTGAAAGTTACAAACCACAAATCCTCTCTTAACCCATAAACCCCTAACCAAAACATTCCTAACTTACAAATCTCTACCTCACATACCGTAATTCTATGAACTCCACAAGCCGATAAACCCAAAATAATATAAACCATATATACCCAAATCCCAAAACATCTATCCATAAACTTAGAAATCTACAAACTCCAAGCCCATAAAAAATGACGATGCTGCATAACCTCAAAAATGTAAAAAACAGTGTTTTTGCACTTTTAGGTTAGACTATCTCAAAAATCCTACTTATTTTCGGAATTTTCATGGTCACCATATTGAATTTTCCATTAAAAGAAATGAAAATATAACATCAAATTTGACTTCAGCTACTTCGAAAACATAGGAAATGGTCAATCGAATACTCATTGATTTCATCGATATTTTGCATTTTCGTCGCCATATTACTTCCGCCATGAGGAATATAATTGTTATAACTTTTATTTTTATTTTTATGTTGCTATACATTTCTAGGATACAAAAGAATCTAAGTAAAGACGCCATTCTTTCATTAAAAAAAAATTCATGAAACTTCCATAGCCGCTATTGTAACTTTAATCAACCCAGGTCGGCCATATTGTATTTTCTTCGAAAAAATTTGAAAATCTGACCTTAGATTCTAAACGAGCAGATCTTTTGATATAAGAAAATATTGACTTGTTATTGATTTTTAAATATTATTTACGTTTCTTAATAAAAAAGGAAACAATCCTTTGATATACACGTGTCCCTAATGAGTTTTCAGTTATAGGGAAAATCACAAACATGAAAATTTCGAAATGCGATATCTCGGCGAAGAAAAAAAAAGATATTTGAGCAAGCTCAACGGCATTTGAAGGACTTGTACTTTAAGATCCCATACATAGTTTTTTGAGAAAAAAATTCGCAGTGCTACATAACCTCAGATATGTCAAAAAACAATGTTTTTTGACTTTTAGGTTAGAATATCTCAAAAACCAGACGTGATAGAGCAGTTCTGAGCCCGGACTTGGTTTAAGCGGCAAAAATTACTTCGGAGACAACTATTTATTGTCCAGGGGCAATATTTTGCAGGGTAGTGTTATTAGTTATACTTTTTATCGATACCTTTCACGTCTCTTGAATCTATCAGTTCACCGCAGTGTCCTAGTACGTGAGTTATGTTTTCTACGCTCGTGGCTTGTACCCTTATTAGCGCCACATACACCCGGAATGTGTAATTTCCAATATAAATTTCAATTTTCAGTGCGCTGCAAATTCCTAAACTATTTAAGAGCACACCAGAAAGGGCTTAGCAAGTTTAAAGTAAAGATATATTGGTTATCTCGTAGGAAAGTGGTTTTCCTCTATTTCTATTTATTGCTACAGCTCCTTTGTAAGAGTCTTACCAGCTTTCCGTCCTCATTTATCTTATATTCCCTATAATAGGGTCAGAGGCGTAGAAATGGGGGTTTCGTAACGGGGAATACTGACACATCTGCAATTTTTATTTTAATATATAATTTCAATTTTATATTTAGTGTAGGCAAATTAGACGAAAATCGACCTAAACTTGAAAAAGTTTACCGAATGAATGAACTTTCACTAAGCTTTGTTAGTTTTGTTCGTCTTGATGTCTAGATCAAATTAAAAAAAAAATTGGTCGCTATTGCCTCGCAATTGTTATAAGCAATAATTTTGTCACTAATTTGTTAAGTATCAAAATTAAAATTTAAAAAAATGTGTCTTTAGATAACTTGATGAAAAATAACAACTTTTTACTCGTAGAATTTTCGAAAAAATGCGTATTTTCTGAGATATAACGAATAAAAAGTGTCGAGAAAAAATCCAAAAGAAATCTGGTGAATGTATTATTAAAATACTTACAAGACTTCCTTTCCTTTATAACTGTAACATGTGGAATGCTCAATAGCATCCTTCGTTACACTGTTAATATTTATTAGAAAAATTATAAGTTATCGGAAATATTATTCCCACAAACTTTAGTACTAATAGAGTGCCCTTACTCCTTAGACTATGATGAACATACGTCATCTGTCAGCAGTTAAAGTTCGCGAATACTAGATAGCGCACTAGGAATGATATTTCAACTAAATAACGCCGGGTGAAACTCTTTCTCGTTGAACCATTGAACTAGTTAGACGTATTTATAGTTTTGTTTGACCTGTAATGGGGATGTTAGAATTTGAAAAACCTGGTGATGATCACATGAGGTAAGGTTTTAATAATTATACCGGTAAATGCCATCTAACATTTGAAATATTGTTTTAGGTGTTTCTTATATTCTTATAAATTAAGAATTAATTTCTTAATAACAAAACTTATTCACGTCTAATGTTATTAACGTAGAAGCATTTCAACGTTATATTATTTGCTTTGAGCAAGATTTGAGATTATCTACATTCAATTTGCGATACCTACTATGTTTCCACTAAGTAAACAATATTCATATGAAGACAACCTTTCTATACTACATTTTGAATTGGGGTATACGAAAACATTCTGAGCGATGAGATTTTCTTCATTTTGTCTGGGCGACAAATCTTGTACGAACGTTACTACGATTTCATAACCTCAAAATGGGATTAAGGCAGCCACATGTGAATTTAAATCCATAATCATCGGAGAACAGGATCGTATGTAGGACTTTCCTTAATCAGGATAACAAAATAAAAGATAAGTACTTTTGATTGCTACATATAAAAGGGATTATTTTCACATGATTGTAATTTTGGGTTATAAAAGCCAAGTGTCTAAATTTAAAATAATAGATTCAAGCTAATTCTATTACAATTTTTTGTTACATTATATTTTAAATACGCTGTTATATTTAATTCATTGTCGTACATTAATTCATAGTTACTTGTATCTTAAATTCATTGTCGCACATATTTCATCGTAGTATTAATTTCGTGGTTAATTTTATCGTGATTCCTTACTGTTAATATTTTATCGTAGTATTGTAATGCATTTCTGTTGGTAACATAGTAAGTCGTGGTTCATTTTGATGGTAACGAGAGTGTTTAAGGTTTGTGAACTTTGAGATAACGTTACGAGACATATTTGTTGTAATATAGTATTTTGTCTCTCGTAAAGGATCTCAAGTTCCTAATTTTGTTGTAATATATGGTTTTTAATATTGAGATAAATTTACGAGACTTATCTTCTGTAATATAGTTATTTTGTCTCTCGTAAAGGATCTCAAGTTTATCTAATTTGTGTAATATATGATTTTAGTATTGAGGTGAAAGTTACGAGACTTATCTTTTGTAATATATTTTTGGTTCTCGTACACGCCTCAGATTTGCTTTGCCGTTGTGCACATTGTAATATAGAGTATCTTGTAATATAGTAAATTTTGTAATATAGTTTCTTTTGTATATATTTCTGTCTGGTATTTTGCTATACAGTATCGTTGATGTTGTGATAGCTCATTTTTTTGTAATATAATATCTTGTAATATAGTTCTATTGTACATATGTAACATTTGTCTTTTGTTTATCTTTATGTTTATCTTTAATTTTCCTTGATTACACTCAGTAATCAATGGCGCCCAAGCCTTGAACTCGACGCCCTTTTGCTCTCCGTATCTTTACTGTGCTAGCCAGGTTACACCAGTGACGCTAACCACGTCGCTCGTAGGGTGGTCCACACTAGAACACTTGGGCAACATTTTAACATCGACTAAAACCTTCCTTAAATAGCCACATAACTTCTTCCTAAAGTGTACTCTGTCCAAGTTTTTCCGTAAAAACACGAAAAAAGACCCATGTCGGAAAATGGAAAATCTCGTAAACTGTAAAATATTCTTTAAAATTTTGGTCCCTTGTAATTTTTTTGTAACGTGCATATTTTCCGAGTTTTCTACAGTTTTTCACCATCATTCACATTCTTGATCATGAAAAAGTGTTGAAAACTCGGAAACTGTATCAAGTTTGAAATGAGAGAATTTCCAAGGAACAAAATGATAGATCTCATGTAAACGTAATCCATTAGAATGAAAAATATTTAAGACAAGGTAAGGTCATTTTTAACTGAATCTTCATTACCGTAGGGGGTCATGTAGATACTAGTTTAATCTGCATGGCCGCACGGGACTGTGTGGATGCTAGTGTTAGAATGAGAATTTTCAAATAAGAAATTAGACAAATTCATTTTAGGATTTTAATTTTCTAGCATATCCAGAATTCAGGTTATCGAAAGAATGCAAAGATTTCATTAATATTTTTACACATGGTTTTTCTTCTATATCTCTTAGATGGTTATATTTTCTGCTGTTTGAAAAATCCTATAAAGAATATGTTTCAATATATATTGTATATAAGTAGGTTTGTCCACGACTATTAAATAATGTACTCATAATGTACGTGTTTCCTCAATGATAATGCTATCCATTATTCCCTACAGTGAATAATGATTTCATTATTCACTGATTGCAGTGAATAATGAGGACAGTCAGTTGTTTATAAGAAATGACATTTATGACTTTTTACTAAAAATTCAAAATGTCAAAATTGCAGCAACCAAAGGACAAGTGTTGTCTCTTTAAGGTTTCTAGGAAGCACTCAAATGGTACATGCCGAAAAGGTACTTTAATGAACACTCAAAAACTACATGAGTAATTTGTTTTCAAAGCATCATCTATTAGCAACACGCGGCAATCCCCAACATTGTTTTTGAAACGATTTGTCTGTGCCTGCAAACTGTATTATTTTATTAGTAAGCCATGACAATGTGTCAAAGCGTAATTCTGATTTGAAACGTCAAAATGTATGCCATTTCAACGCCAACGTTATTTACAATAATTTTACACATTAGGTACTCAAAAAGAGTAATAAAATTAAATAAATGGATACTGACAGTGAAAACGAGATTTCTTTGACACCGCCAGAGATAAAGGAAACTGCAGAAATTGCCTCATTAAACTTGTTGCCCGAAATATCGAGAAAATGATATATTATGACATATGAATCTTTCTTAAATAGGAGAAATGAAATAACGATGAATCAAATAAGTATTAAATATTTAATAGTCGTGGACAAAGCATAGTATTCTACTCGCATATAATGGCTATTATTCACTCTGGTGAATTACGACACTCGCCTGCGGCTCGTGTCTTAAACTTCGCCATCGTGAATAATAGCCATCATTATATGCTCGTTGAATAATATACTATTTTTAATGTTACGCTGGCAATTAAAAAATTAGGCGGCGGTGGGGGTAGACATTATTCCTGTAAAGATACACGGATTCTCGCTTATTGTTTCTGTGAGCATTAGAGTGAACTTGACGCGAGACACTACCGTGTCTCTTGATTATTACCTAAGTTCTGGTTTTAATTTATATTTAAATTCTGCAAAATATTATTTATTTAATTATAGACAATTCTTCGTTTCTTCCATATGAAAGTGCTCAATCCCGGCCTTAAAGCCTACGCCAATGTTAGAGACAACCAGTCGAGCACTGAACAGAAATTGTATGTTGTAATGGAAACAATAAATCGGTCTGGCCCACTTAAAAAATCTAATCAGTCCGTTGGAGAATTGGCTGCGGCCCGATGGACATCGCTTAAAGAGAGTGCAACAGCACATAAGCTGGTGCCCTACAAAGCTGCGCTTGACGTTAATCGTCATTCCTCCATGGTATCTGCCAACTGATAAACCCGACTACATGCTATAATTCATTGTATAATGCTTGAAAAGGCGTAAACAATGTCAAGTATAACGGATAGATGGTTGTTTGTGGAGATTTGACGGCATATCATTTGAATTTTTCAAGGGCTGGTCACTCGCAAATTGCGTTGGTGTACACGGAAAATTAATAATGATAATTAGACTTATCAGTAAAATTAATTTCTCTCGTAAACAAGTCGTTTTATCTCTGTCAAACAAGGGTACCTTTTGATTGATTGATTACCCAGTGTACGATAGGCATTGCTACCACTCCAGGAAATACAATCGGGTGCTTTTTATTTGGAATGTGACATTCAAAATTACCTGAATGCCACTTGTTAATTTTTATTCTAATAGCAATAAATTTTTGTAGTCTTAATCCACAATTCAGTAAACTTATTAATTAATTTTTCAGACCAATCCCGAAGCCGTCCTAGTCTTACTGAATCTGGAAGAAATTGTGTTCGTCAATCCAACTTTAAATTATAAATTAGCATACAAGCGCCATCTGTTACTTCTCTTGATAAACACCTACAAGTCATCTGGTACAACAAATATTTAAAAGAAGAAATCTGTATAAGTGAATAAATCCCAAAAATCAATAAACAAAATTATAAATCGATAATTCTGATTAAATTGGAACTCATGAATGCATAGGAATGATACAGTACAGTAATTGTGTAGATTTGGAATATATTAAAGAATGATTTATGTTACCACTACCAGCGACATCTCGCGTATAGAAGTGTAACTAGGTTTTTTAGATCAAACACGGTATCCGAACAGGTCGTGATGGTCATTTTCCGGTCGATTTCGTAGCAATACAGACGTTGCTGTCCGATTAACACCTCATCTGAAGTGGTATGTTAGTAGATAGTTGATAATATAAATATAATTACCTTCTGTAGTATTTGTTGTACATGTATTTGCAATTTAATTGTTGAATTTATCATGATTAAACGCGATGTTTGTTGATCACAAATTACCTTCATTCGCGGCGCGTGGCTTGAAAGAGACGCGGTCATGTTAATGTATGAACGGGGTATTTCGAGACATGTGTTTAACTCAGTATTAAGATATATTTAGAAGTAAATTTTATTAATGAATAATTGAGGTTTAATAAGGGTTTAAAGACAGTTCGAATTTAGTAAATTAGGTTTTCGTAATCTTGTCGAATAATTAAAATTCAAAGGAATTTAACTCTATATTAGTAGGGGCGAGAAGGGCATGTTAATGTAATTTATTTAGAGAGATACCAGTAATGCATTAACGTGGGGATTTTATCAAAGGCACTAAGAGTGCCCACTAGTAAACAAGTAATTTCAAGTGCAGTAACAGATGATAACTCTTGTAGGAATGAGGTGTTTAGGCTGACCCTTCAGTTTTGAGTTTAAGCTGACCCTTCAGTTTTGAGTTTAAGCTGACCCTTCAGTTTTGATGTTTAAGCTGACCCTTCAGTTTTGAGTTTAAGTTGACCCTTCAGATTTGAAGTTAAGTTAATCCTTAAATTGGGAATTTTACCATACATTTGGCTTAACTGTATGCCAGGAAAAATTGGGTGGCTGCTATAATCCAGGAGAACCAGACTATTTGCCAAGGAGTTTTTGTAATCCAAGGTTGGAGTGTCCTGGTATGGAATAGTCCTCGCTGGATGAGAGCACCAAGTTGTTTGGTTTGGTAACCGCTCAGACGTCTAAATTCTTAGGATCTCTGCGGAGTCAGTGATCGAGTGGTGGTAACACAAGAAGATTCAGTGAGACGAGGACCAGGGTTGGTTACTGCAGAACCCAGCCGGTGGTAATAGTATCAACTGAATTTCTTTTCAACATTTCTTTTCAACGTTCAACTTTCAACGACATTATTCAACTTTCGACAAACTTTTATACATTTCTAAATTGTTACCATTGTTTTATGTTATATATTGCCTTCAGCTAATTATTAATTTTCTTCCATTTAATTATTTAATCACAGCTTAGCGATAATTTGTCATATTTATAAATTTTTTTTGGTCTTCAACCTAGTCAAACTTATTAATCAAAGATATAAACTTTCTGTAAGGAAGTAGCTACATCCAACCATAAGGTGTAACATTTAAATTAATCAAAATTAAGTCATTACAAAATTTATAATAGAGTCAATAAACCAGATATATTTAACTTAGTGTGTTTATCTGTGAGAATCATGAGTATCTATAACAAATGAATTATCTCTGAGTAGTCACAGTCGTACAGTTAGACAAGTACGTTATAGATGCTTTTTTAATATGACTACTGGCGCCTAACCTAAAATAAAAAGTTTTTTCTTGAATAATTTCCGAACCACGACCCAGTCTCCACAAACTAAACGAGAACCGGGCAACCTCAACTTCCTAACCTGCTGGGGGCAGAAGTTGGTGGTACACGAATAACATTAATTTTGACAATAACAACATGCGTGACCAAAAAAAAATGGGTTACTGTTCAAGCTCTAGAGAGGTTACAAGCGAAAATCCATTTCTTTTAAATGCAAGAAATATCCTACTTAATTGTCCTAATAATATTAATCCTCACATAACCTCCTATACATAACTTTTCCAATAAACGCGTAATTAATACTCCGATCCGCCCCAACCAGTAAGCAAGAGCTATTATTGCAATTAATAATAATTACTACCTGCCTAATAAAATCGATACGATCTCTCATACACTCGTGCGACAAAATCACTTTAAACTTCCACAAGTCAGATTCCTAACTAATCACCCTTAATATAACTGAGATAAGACTTATTTGAGAACAGTGCTCTAAGTTGGATAATGAGAAGGGTAACCTTTGCCCTGGGGTTTAATTTACTGGTTAAATTTTCCAGATATTAGAGTTACTAGGTGTCTTGAGCCTCGCCTTGTTTTTATGCCTTGCCTCCCTCTTATCTTCATCTGCCACAAATAATTATCAGTCTTAGAACAATTTAGAACATCCTCGTTTGTGAAGCAGATAACAGTTAATAAGCTTTTTCATGAGGTGAGCAGGTAAATTATTTTGTGTTAGCTTTTATAGGGTGATTCAAAAGTTTACATGTAATATTATATCTTTAAAATATTGTATTGTACTGGCAGACGTGAAAAATAATTAAATAAGCATAAAGCGAAATAATTCTATTACGAATGACATCAGTACTTGCCATATGTAGTAAAACCAAAGATAAGTCAACTCGTAAGAAATTATGTCACTAATCTCTGATGTACACAATGAAATAGGATGGTTAATAAAAGCATAGGGCACAAAAGAAAAGTCTAGGGATATTTCTATAAATATACGTATTTCTTAAAAATAATTTAGAAAAAAAAGAGAAATGTATATAGTGTAAGTGTTTACTTAGCCCCAAATTTAACATTTTGCATAAAAGGAACAAAACATTTTCGAAAAAACCGTTGCCTAACGAATCACTACTTCCACATCCAGATTTCTCATCCAAGTCACTTTAAAGGAAACATCTTGATTAGATTTGCACTCTAGTATGTGGCAATTATTAAAATTTTAATAATATTTGGGGCAGATGTCATAGAAAAGTTTGAGGCGTTGGTTTCTGCCATATACGTTAAAAATGAAGTTTCTAGTTTATTTTTGAAGATATCTGGTGAAGGGTTGGGGGGTAAATAGGGGTAAATATTGGGAAATATGTAAAGCAAGCTGATAAGAGTACAGAAACTTAAAATTTGATGTATGTACTACAAGCCAAGGCCTAAGATTTTTTAATAATATTTTTCAACCCCCACCACCCTTAGTCCATTATCAAAGGGGTTGATAAAATAAAATTGAGATACTCATTTGAAATTTGACACACGTATGTATTATAACGGCATCTGGAACTGGATTATATTTTGAGATGATTCCGTTGAAGGGTTGGGGGTTAAATAGGGGTAAATAGGGAAAATGAGTAAGGCAAGCTGGTACGAATACAGAAACTTGAAATTCGGTATATATACTGGAGGCCAAAGCCTCAGATTATTTAATAATATTTTTCAACCCCCACCACCCCTACTCAATTAATAAACGGGTCGATAAAATAAAATTGAGATATTCATTTAAAATTTGGTACACGTACGTACTATAACGACATCTGGAACTAGATTATATTTTGAGATAATTCCGTTGAAGGGTTGGGGGTTAAATAGGGGTAAATAGAGGAATATAAGTGAAGCAAGTTGGTAATAGTACAGAAACTTGAAATTCGATGTGTGTACTAAAAGCTAAAGACTCAAATTGTTTTAAAATATTTTTCAACCCCCCACTACCCCTACTCATCATTAATATATTAAGAAAATAGATTGGAATATACATTTTAACATGACCGAAAACAATCAAAATTTCAATATATAACCGAATTAAATATTCAAACTCCCATTTACAATTTTAAATTGCTTAATTATTACCGAAATTGGTTTTGTGAAAACCATTAACATTTTTGTCAATATGTCCATCAACTGTTATATTTAAAACCCCTTAATCGGTTTCTTTCCATGCCGTTCAACTTCCCTTATACTTTTAGAGTCAAACTTCATAATCAGGACTTCCAAACTGTCATCCTACTTCCTTCATCCCTTTACACTACTTGACGTCTGTGTATTGCAATTTTTAGAAAGCTCCTCTTTACCAATAAGGGTGCGAGGGTTGATTCTTTTATTTTTTATTTTCGGAGATAAGGGCTAGGTCTAAAGGACTGATCGGCTGTTCAGTGTTCGCTGTCAGCTTAGCTTCGAGTACAACCGGATGAGCATGAAAGAATAATTATTTGCAGCACTACAACGTGTTTGAATAAATTCTTTAAAGCGAAATAGAAAGAGTTTAAACTTGGTACTGTTAAGCAGTGTGATAGAACTCGTGCTACACTATGCATAAAAGTAAATGTGCGAAAAAGGCATAAATATTGTAATATTGGCGTTATGATACTGAAATATAATTATTTTATAGTAAGAACTTAATAATTGCGAGAAAAATTTAATTTTAAATTTTTTTATAGAACACATTCTTTAAATATAAATATACCGGTTTGTAGAATAAATGTGCAATGTTTGTAGGACAAGAAGTTGTTCCCCTCTTGTTCAGATAGAATCGTTGGAACAAGGACACATTAAAATACAGATATAAATAATTTGTGGCTGTTGGACACTTAATAAAATAAGTTATAACAGCTGAAAGGCTGAATTTTGAGAAATTTTCAAAAATAACAAAAATAGTTAATTCTCGAAAGCCGTGACTTTGTATAGAGGTCATTGGGGCTAAATATGTGCAAAATTGCCTCATCTATACATCTTTTTCATTTGGAAAATCATCCTGTATATCGTTATATATGATTTGGTTATTTTATTGTTTAAAAAGGCTTTAAGTTGATGTAATTGTCTAATAAAGACATTGTTATAAACTCTATCAACTTCTGTCAAAAAATGGCCTAGTGAACACTTTTAGTTCTCAAACAATTTTAGTTCAATTTTAAATGATGCTGACGGAAATATAATTTACAGACAGTCAAGAAATTATCAGAAAAGCTAAACTTAATGTTCTTAATAATTTTCTTATTTTTAATAATTTCTAAAGCTGGTTTATCAGAAATAGAGCAAAATGAGCAAATTAAAATAAAATAAGAAATCTATTATTTTTTCTATTAACTCGCTATAACTTAACAACGGAACAACGAATCTCTCACATATTTGCTTTACAAGTGAATTATTTATTATTTGTTTGCTTATAGTAGTGAAACATATTATTTATAGGATTTTTGCGAACTATATATGAGAACTAAAAGAAAAACTGCATGTAAAAATATTAATGAAATCTTTGCATTCTTTCGATAAGCATCCAACATAGTCCCCTACGGCTAAGCAGATTAAACTAGTATCTACATGACCCCCTACGATATAAAGATTCAGTTAAAAATGAGAACAAAGATCTAAAATGAATTTATTTATTTTCCTACCTTGTCTCAATTTTTTTTTTTTCATTTTAATGGATTACATTTTCATAAAAGCTCTCATTCAGTTTCTTGGAAATGCTTAGCGTTTGAAACGTTTTTCGCCCCTATTCTAGGTGAAGATTTGTTGTTTTTTTATCAGTCAATGGTAAGTATAAATATTTCATACTTATTCATGGATATTGCCTTGGTTTTCCATGAAACATCGTTATGAGTGGCTTTGTGCCTTTCTGATGAGCTCAGAATATTTTACGATAATTCGGGTGAAGGGTTGGGGGTTAAATAGGGGTAAATAATGGACAATACGTGAAGCCAGCTAGTAAGAGTACAGTAACTTGGAATTTGGTGTATATACTAGAAGCCAAGACCTCAGATTCATAATATTTTCAGCCCCTCCCCCCACCACCCCCTCTTCATTATTAAAGGATTTAATAAACTAAAATTCAGATATTCACTTGAAATTTGATACACGTATTTATTATAACGACATCTGGAATTGGATTATATTTTGAGATGATTCCGTTGAAGGGTTGGGGGTTAAATAAGGTTAAATAGAAGAAAATAATTAAAGCAAGCTGGTAAGAGCACAGGAACTTATGATTTGGTGTATATACTAGAAGCTAAGGCCTACATTTTCTTATTATATTTTTCAATCCCCCACCACCCCTACTCCATTATTAGGGGTGGATAAAATAAAATAGAGATATTCACTTCAAATTTGGTACACGTACGTATTATAAAGACACCTGTAACTAGATGATATTTTGAGATCATTCCGTTGAAGGGTTGGGGCTTAAATTGGGGCAAATAGGATAATATAAGTAAAGCAAGCTGGTAAGAGCACAGAAATTTTAGATTTGGTGTATATACTAGAAGCAAAGACTTCAGGTTTTTTATATTTTCCATCACCCATAAAATAAATACTCAGATAAAATAGAACTAAGATTTTCACTTTAAATTTGATACACGTAGGTATGTATTACAACGTCTTCTGAAACCAGATTATATTTTAACATGATTCCGTTCAAGGAGCGGGGGGGTAGGTAGAGGTAAATAGAGAAAAATAAGTAAAGCAAGCTGGTAAAAGTGCAGAAACTTGGAATTTGTTGTAAGGCCTCAGATTTCTTGCTAATAGTTTGCAATCCCCCGCCCCCACCACCTCTACTCCATTATTAAAGGGGTGGATAACATAAAATTGAGATATTCACTTGAATATTAGTACACGCATGTATTGTAATGACATCTGATTGAGATAATTCCGTTGAATGGGTGGGAGGTTGTGAATAGGAGAAAATAAGTGGAGCAAGCTAATAAGAGTTTAGCAACTTAATTTTTATCGTGTATGGTAGAAACAAACCAACGACTCAAATTTTCTATAATCTGCCCCAAATATTAAAATTCTATAATCAATAATTTCCACATACTAGAATGCAAATATAGTCAAGATTTTACTTTAAGAAATCTGGATGTAGAAGTAGTGTTTCCTTAGGAAGCGGTTTTCTTATTTATGATACAATATTTGAGCAGGTAAAAGAAATTATGAATCCGGCTTTGCATCCTTTTCCGCCTCCCCCCCCCCGGAACATTGTCAAATTGACAAAAAAAAAAGAAAATATTTGCAACAGCTTTTTGAAAAAAAAAATCCGAAATTTATGGAAACCTTGGAAAACATTTTAATAATTATCACATATTTTCTATCAAGTTTGCACCCTGCTACAATGACCGGAAAATTGCATATAGTTATTAATTGACTTTATTATGATATATAAATATTCAATTTCCTTTTATTGAAATAGGTTTAGAATGTCATAAAATTCGAGCGAAAAATAAACTCTGTATGTTGGTCGGTCCGACGCGTTGTCAGTCTGTAACTTTTTTGTGCGCACGTTTTCTCTGGAACGGTTCAAGATATTGACTTGAAAATTGATGGACATATGTATTATAAAGAGGTTTGCATAAATTTTGGTGTTTTTTTTTTCAAAAAGTGATTGCAAATTTTCTTTTTAATAATTTAACTCAGTTCCGGAAGGCGGAAAAGGATGCAAAACTGGATACTTTATTTTATTACCTCCTCCAATATTTTGTGAAAGATTAAAAACTTTCGCAATTTTTTTAACATTTTTTATCAGTTACTATACGCGTCAAGCTCTATCAGAATATTGAATGACTGATTGTTTTGCCAGCGCAAGGTATGTATTGCTGCCACTTCCTGCTTGTTGCAGCAGCGAGAGCAACATGACGCATGGGGTAGGAATATAGGATGGGAAGTGCAGGTGTTTGTGAGATGCTTCTCTTTAGTTTCCATGCTTCTTTTAAGTTTCCATCTATCATGATCTTATTTATTCTTCCTCCAAGTCTTCTGTTTCTGAATATTGTGCGCCTCCTCCTACCCGCTGTTATATATTAATCGTTTCATAGGTAAATAGCCATTTACAGTGAGAGTGTAAGAAAGAGCCCCGAGAGAAAATTTGAGACATTGTGTATACCATCCGCCAAGGTAAAGCAAAATAAAAAGTAAAATCTCCAAAAAATAAAAAAGAGATCTAGGAGAGCATTTGGGACGCTCTGTATATCAAGCAGACCCCAACTCCTTTGATCCGAGAGACATTTCTGTATTCGTAAATAATCCCAATATATGGACCATGTGACAAGGTTTAATAAACCAATAAATAGAACTTATCTTTTTTTCCCTGTGCATATGTTGGCAGCGTCCCTCTTTGTTCTGTAGGATTCCTACCCTACTTGCACTAGTTGCTTTAGCCTTCTTAGAAACCAACCTGCTGCCCTTCACTAAATAGATAACTTTATGGTGCTTAGCTTATATTATATTGCCAGATGTTTGTCTCCCTTTTTCAAGTTGTTTATATACACTTTCAGGTGATGTCATATTCAACCGATATATCTTAATCAAACATCAATTACACGAAATATTCAGACTCATGCTCATTTATATCAATCATTGTAAAATTGTCCACGCTTCAATTCAACATTAATAAAAACAAATTTAAATGGTCCTATATTTCTTGTAGTTCTTGTAATTATAAATTATAAATAGAATAAATAAATGTAGTCGTGGTCTTAGAATGGACGCAAATAAGGCCGAGTAATTTCCGCAAAGGGCACTATCCCTAATAGCAAATTGTTGGCAGTGATGGCTAATTGGTGGAAGATTTGATTTGTACCTGGGTAAAAGGCGACGTAGAATAAACGTCTTGGCGTAATTGGCGTAAAGGGTGTCAAGGAAAAGGAGTTCCGGGTAACCGGAGACCCATGTTAGCAGCGGCGGACATAAGGGAAACTTTATCTTTGACGCCAGCGCTCTCAGTAATTGAAGTAACATAGCAACTGTAGGAGTTCATCAATGGGTAATGACTTGCTTTACTTAGGACAGCAGAATAAAATTATCTTATTAAGGCTAAATATAGTATACTATAACCTCGAAATAGGTCTTTTACCTTTTTAAGTATATGCTAAGTTTGTATCGAATAACCTATACTTTCTCATTACGTCCACATCCACGTAGTGGGGTGGAAGTATAGTAATCGTAAAAAATTAAAAAAATCTTCTTGTTGAAATAGATTTAGAATGTCATGAATCGTCGAGATTTTAAATTAGACCGAGAAAAAAAATGTCTGTCGGTCTGTCTGTAACTTCTTTGTCCTCACGTTTTCTCTAGAACGGTTTGAGATATTAACTTGAAATTTAACGTATGTATTATAGCGAGATCAAGAACTGCATTGTTTTTTTTTTAACTTATCCAGTGAAGGGTTGGGGGGAAAATAAGTAAAGCAAGCTGGTAAAGAGTACAAGAATTTGAGATTTAGTGTATATACTAGAAGCCAAGTCCTCAGATTTTTTTATAATATTTTCCATAACATCCCCATCCACCACCACCCCCACTTCATTATTAAAGGGGTTGGATAAAATGAAATTGAGAGTCCATCACATCCATACCATTAATAAAGGTGTGATAAAATAGAATTGTGATATTCACTTGAAATTTGGTACACATATATATTGTAATGACGTCTGATAGAGATAACTTCATTTTTGGCGTATTTGCTAATAAAAACCAACGCTTCAAATTTTTCCACATACTAGAGTGCAAATATA
Source organism: Stenurella melanura (assembly GCA_963583905.1). Taxonomy (NCBI): domain Eukaryota; kingdom Metazoa; phylum Arthropoda; class Insecta; order Coleoptera; family Cerambycidae; genus Stenurella; species Stenurella melanura. The sequence continues at coordinate 96,010,045 of OY757316.1, forward strand.
GTTAAGAAGTTTTCCTTTAAAGAGATTTGGATGGAAAATCTGGATACATAAAAGTCACCCGCAAATAGGGTAGCCAAACTACCCTCAAAACTTTCAACTAAATCATTTATAGAAATAATAAATAGTACTGGTCCAAGTATACTACCCTGCGGTACCCCGACCGTAACCTCTCAAATTCGGTTGGTGGTATATAACATTGCTGATATATAATGAAAAAGTTAGTGTCTCTCTGACAGGTATGATTATATCCATTCTAATAGTTGACCCCGTGTACCACAATGCTCATGTCATGACTTATGGTGTCATTAATCTCAGGTTATTTTAAAATGTATGTATACAAGTCATTTACCACGTCCTGGAATTGTGGAAGGTACAACGTAATAAAAAATGTTACAAATTAAACGTTACAGAATGACTTATTGTAGTTTTTTTAAAAGGCGAGAAACATATTTTAGTCTTCATATTATAATTTTAAATCTGAATACTCTTAAAGAAATAGCACCGGAAAGGCCTTGATGCAGCATCGTCACTGATTCCTCTACGGTTAGAAGTAGATAACTTATCGGAATGAGAAGACGCCTCTGAGAAAAAAATTCTAACCCCACCTCTTCGTCTTCATCTTCCTATTCACAATGTCTAGACGAATGTTTTGTTATTCATCAGATGTTTTGTTTGACCTTCCTTTGCACTATAACACGTCCGACACCATACCATTTGTTGCGGCTGCCTATTGGATGCACAGCCTCACCAGTGGCTCTTTCTCATTAGCGTTTTGAAGGTTATCCTTTTCTCCTCCGGATATCTGCTTCTTCCTGCACTACATTGTTCTCTTTTAGGTTGATACAATAAAAAAATGGGAGAATTTTAGAAAATACAATGTTGGAGAGTTGTTTTGGAGAATGCATTGTTTTTAAATTGAGCTGTTGCTGCAATTGGATATTGGACCAGTGCCTTGGATAATTGGAAGAGTATAAATAGTGTAGTATTTTTAAGTGAAATATCAAGTTTATCGTTTCAGGTGTTTTAGGTCACAGTCAACATCTTCCAAACCAGCTGACCACACATAACTCTGGCTAATGTGAAGACTAACCCCACATTTTAAAGTTAAAAATGAAATTAGGTTCACTTTTATATCTTGTCGGCTTGACGCCAGTTCTTCACTTTTATTTCAAGGTTGCCAAGTCTGCATAAAATGATCAAATCTAAATAAATCCTAAAATAACCAGACACAAAGTTGATATTATATATTGTTAAACTAAATAGTGATAGCCCTTGGTTTAAGATGTCCTCAAACCGACACAGAAGTTTGTTCGTAAATTTGAATATATGCATATATTTCAAAAACACCCTGTTACTTTAAGAATATCATGTTTTAATAAGTCAATATATAATTGTATTTATTTTTGTTTCAGGTAAGTGCCTTATATAGCCATATATAACCATGCTGGGTAAGTTATTTCTAGTTTTACACGCTTTAATGCTGTATTTGTTAGTTAGAATTGAATCTTGTGATCGATTTTCCAACCAATTCTAGTGTGACCTTTGAAATTTGGCACAATGACGTATTCTAGATGACATTACAAACTCTACTATTAGATTTAATAATCAAAGTATTACTATTAATTAATTTTCCTTTAGATCGGACGGAAGACTGAACCAAAGGAAACTATAATAGTAGATTCTATACCTGTTGTATATTATTAATTTACTCTACTCCTTGGCGATGGAACTGTTTGTTTAAAATGTTTCATCGGTCCAGCCGTTTCCGCTTAAGCAAAGTGCGATAGAAGATACAGATTATACACACAGATATAATTTATTTCATCAGTTTGATTCTTAATTAATTTCGTTTGTCGACGCTAAGACGCTAATGAAATAAAGAAATATATCATTTAACCTTGAGAGAGCAATCTAATGAATTGGAATTTGTGCAAGAACCTGTCTCATCCTCAAATTCCAGAAATTTTTATTGATTTAGAGTTGGTAGAAAAGAATTTAATAATCGTAATTAAAAGTAGTTACTATAGTGTCAGCTCATCCGTGTAGCTGCATAATATAGCCACGGTAATTCGAAATGCTTATTGAAATCTTTCACATGTTCAGTTTTAAATATTTTGCGTAAAACCTGTAATTTATTAAAAAATGTAATTTTTTTAAATTACGTTGAAAATGAGAATCTGCTTATTTGGTTTAAATATACATTTACAATAGAAAATAAACAATTTAAGTGTAATATACTTCATTTCTGCATTCAAGTAATTGATAAATGTTACTTGGATATTTGCCAAACAACTTGCATATACTTAATATCTAATATTTAATATAAAACACAGTAATTGGTATTAGTAAGATTTGCTACAAGTGCTTGGAGTACAACATTGCACATATTGTATCCATTGTCAATTGGTCACTAACTACCAGTCATCAGTTTGGAGCAACGCCAATGATTAAGAGCCGACGTCTGAACAAATCTTGCATTTGAATAATAGATTTGGTTTTAATAAGAACTTAAACGCAAACAGTACGTTCGGACATGTTCCAGCAACTTATTTAAGCAACCTATCTTCAAGACCTACTTCAAATCTTCGTTTGTATTCAAATTAATTTAGAAACATTGGCAAAACTTTAATCTCAGATCGTGTACGAGCTTAATGAGTAATATTCATCATCGCCTTCAATAAAAAAAAAAAAGGCCACCTATATAGAGCAAACAGAATATAGTGTGTGTATACTCAGTATATGTTTGTTGAAGAAAGTAGCCTAATATAGATCCCTGATGAAATTAAGAAGATAAAAATACTCTGCAAATCATTAGAAACACAATACCTGCTTTTATTAGAGTATTAGTTAGAGTATTTTGGTTGAGTCTACTGAATACTTTAGATATACAGTGTGAAACTAAAGAAACGCACAAAATTCGTATCTTTGGTATGTGTCATTTGTCAAAAAAATCTTCGAGCAGGTCGATTTTAGTTTTGTAAATGCTACATTTTCTCACTATACCAACATTTATGACGTCATTGGTTTTTGAGTTACGACGTCATCATATTTTTTTTTTAATGGAAACAGACATTATTGTTTACTGTTATTGGTGGTATATACTTTTAGCTTTCTGGTTGATTGATATTAACTAAGCCATTCTTTTGGAAAAAAACATTTTTATTGATTGATACCTTACATAAGTAATTGTAAGAAAAAAATCATCTCCATTGCTCAAATTGCGACCCTCCAACCATTTGGCATTGACCAAGACGGGTGTAGGCACTTTACACGCTGTTCTGAATCATCTCATGGGCAATTCGTCTCATCTCCAAGCCAAATCTGTCTTTCAATTCTTCTATGGTATCCTGTCTGTTAAAATACACCCTTGACTTTAGGTAACCCCAAAGAAAAAAGTCTAAGGGGGTTAAATCCGGTGAACGCGGGGGCCACTCAATCGGACCTCGACGACCTATTCACCTTCCAGTAAAAGTGTCATCTAAAAACTAACGCACTGCTATCTCAAAATGAGGTGGGGCCCCGTCTTACTGAAATCAGACATTTTCAGCAGGAATATCTTCATCTTCATTGTTCGGAAACATAACTGCTAAGGCTGGCACTAACTCAACTCGCAAGAACTGTAAATAGCTTGCGGCCGTAAGGTTTTCTTCAAAAATAAAGGTCCCAATAAACGATCACCAATCATATCTGCCCACACGTTTACTTTGCCTCGTCGCTGTGTATGGGCTTCTCGAGTCCAATGAGGATTTTTGCATGACCAATACCTACAGTTATGCCGATGTACAGTCCCCTTTAAAGAAAATGTAGCTTCATCAGAAAAAACAATGTTCTTTAAAAAATTAGGTTTTCATCGCACAAGGTCATTCAACTGTTCACAAAACTGTAAGCGCCGATCTGGATCGTCCTCATTCAATTCGTGGATTAATTGCACTTTGTATAGATGGTATTTTTCTTTTCTTTCTAGAAGAATATTTAATTTGGTTTCGTTGTTTGTGCTAGGGCGACCAAATCGAGGGAGGTCAGCTACACTGCCAGATTCATCATATCTAGCCACCAATCTACTTAGAGTGGATCTAGAAATTTTCTTTTCTGGATGCTTGGCATTGAAAACATCACATGCTTCCTGATGAGTTCTCAGCCTATCACCATATCCAACAATCATCAAAAGTTCTACTTAAACGTGGCATTGCATTCACTAGTTTTACACTATTTCAGAAGTGTCACAAAACTGCGGTTCCACACGTGCCAGGAATAAAAAAGTTATCGATACTTTACACAAAAAGGCCTGTATCTGACTGTTTTACTTCCACATCCACGTAGTGGATTGGAAGTATAGTAATCGCAAAAAAATTTTCAAAAATTTTTATTCGTGAAATAGGTTTAGAACGTCATGAAACGTGGAGATTTTAAATTTGAGCGAAAAAAAAATTTCTGTCTGTCGGTCTGTCTGTCTGTAACTTCTTTTTTTTTTGGTCCGCATATTTTCTCCGGAACGGTTTAAGATATTGACGTGAAATCTTGTACACGTATATATTATAACGAGATCTCGAACTGGATTGTTTTTTGAGGATTTTCGGTGAAGGGTTGGGGGTTAAATAGGGGTAAATAGGGGAAAATAACTAAAGCAAGCTGGTAAGACTACAAAAACTTGAAATTCGGTGTATGTGCTAGAAGCCAAGGTCTCAAATTATTAATAATATTTTTCAATCCCCACCACCCCTACTTCATTATTAAAAGGGTTGATAAAATAAAATTGAGATATTCATTTGAAATTTGGTACCTACACGTATGAATTATAACGACATCTGGAACTAGATTATACTTTGAGATGATTCCGTTGAAGGGTTGGGGGTTATTTAGGGGTAAATAAGGGGAAATAAGTAAAGCAAGCTGGTATGAGTACAAAAACTTGAAAGTCAGTGTATGTACAAGAAGCCAAGGCCTCAGATTTTTTAATAATATATTTCAGCCCCCCACCACCCTTACTCCATTATTCAAGGGGTTGATAAAATAAAATTGAGATATTCACATGACATTTAGTACACATATGTATTATAACGACATCTGGAACTAGATTATATTTTGAGATGATTCCGTTGAAGGGTTGGGGGTTAAATAGGGGTATATAAAGGAAAATAAGTAAAGCAAGCTGGTAAAAGTACAGAAATTTGGGATTTGGTGTATATACTAAAAGCGAAGGTCTCAGGTTTTTTTATTAGTATTTTCCATCCCCCCACCACCCCCCCACTCCCTTATTAGAAGAGTTGATAAAATTAAATTTAAATTTTCACTTGAAATTTGGTACATTTATGTATTATAACTATATCTAAAACTAGATTATATTTTGACATGATTGCGTTGAAGGAGTGGGGGTAATTAGAGGTAAATAGGGAAAAATAAGTAAGGCAAGCTGGTAAGAGTACTGCATCTTGAAATTCGGTGTACGTCCTAGAAGCTAAGGCCTCAGATTTTTTAATAATATTTTTCAACCCTTCCACTACCCTTACTACATTATTAGAGGGGTTGATAAAATAAAATTGAGATATTCACTTGTAATTTGGTAGACGTATTTATTATAACGATATCTGGAACTAGATTGTATTTTGGGATGATTCCGTAGAAGGGTTGGGGTTAACAGGAGGACTAGGAGAAAATAAGTAAATCAAGCTGGTAAGAGTACAGAAATTTGGGATTCGGTGTATATACTAGAAACCAAGGCCTCAGATTTCTTACTAATATTTTTCAAACTCCACCACCTCCGCTTCATTATTAATGGGATTGATAACATCAAATTGAGATATTCACTTGAATGTTAGTACACGTATGTATTGTAGTGACATCTGATTGAGATGACTGCATTGAAGTGGTGGGAGGTGGTAGGTTGTGAATAGTGAAAAATAAGTAGGGTAAACTAGAAACTTCATTTTTAACGTATACGATAGAAACCAACTCCAAAAACTTTTCTATGACATTGCCCCAAATATTAAAATTCTATGACCAATAATTTCCACATACTAGAGTGCAAATATAGTCAAGATGTTTCCTTTAAAGTGACTTGGATGAAGAATCTGGATGTGGAAGTAGTGATTCCTTAAGCAGCGGTTTTTTCATTATTTTCTTTGTTATGTTTTTATGTCAAATGTTTTCATGCTAGTTAAAACAAAAATGTAGGCAACAAGATTTATCAGTCCATAAGAAAGTGAATTACTCGTGAATTTGCGAAAGGTAAGCTATTACTTCCACATCCACGTAGTGGATTGGAAGTATAGTAATCGCAAAAAAATTTTCAAAAATTTTTATTCGTGAAATAGGTTTAGAATGTCATGAAACGTCGACATTTTAAATTTGAGCGAAAAAATTTTTCTGTCTGTCTGTCGGTCTGTCTGTCGGTCTGTCTGTCGGTCTGTCTGTCTGTCTGTCTGTAACTTTTTTTTGTCCACACGCTTTCTCCGGAACGGTTTAAGATATTGACCTGAAATTTTGTACACGTATATATTATAACGAGATCTGGAACTGGATTGTTTTTTGAGGAAATCCGGTGAAGGGTTGGGGGTTAAATAGGGGTAAATAGGGGGAAATAAGTAAAGCAAGCTTGTAAGAGTACAGAAACTTGAAATTCGGTGTATGTACTAGAAGTTAAGGCCTCAGATTTTTTTATAATATTTTTCAACCCCCCACCACCCCTACCCCATTAAAGGGGTTGATAAAATAAAGTTGAGATATTCATTTGAAATTTCGTACACGTATGTATTATAACGATGTCTAGAATTTGATTATATTTTGGGATGATTCCGTTGAAGGGTTGGGGGTTAATTTGGGGTAAATAGAGGAATATAAGTAAAACAAGTTGGTAAGAGTACAGAAACTTGAAATTCGGTGTATGTACTAGAAGCCAAAGTGTCAGATTTTTTAATAATATTTTTCAACCCCCACCACCCCTACTCCAATTTGAAAACGGTTGATAAAATAAAATTGAGATATTCATTTGAAATTTTCTACACGTATGTATTATAACGACATCTGGAACTAGATTATATTTTGAGATAATTCCGTTGAAGGGTTGGGGGTTAAATAGGGGTAAATAGGGGAAAATAAATAAAGCAAGCTGGTAAGACTACAGAAACTTGAAATTCGGTGTATGTACTAGAAGCCAAGGTCTCAGATTATTTATAATATTTTTCAACCCCCACCACCCCTACTTCATTATTAAAAGGGTTGATAAAATAAAATCGAGATATTCATTTGAAATTTGGTACACGTATGAATTATAACGACATCTGGAACTAGATTATATTTTGAGATGATTCCGTTGAAGGGTTGGGGGTTATTTAGGGGTCAATAGGGGGAAATAAGTAAAGCAAGCTGGTATGAGTACAGAAACTTGAAATTCGGTGTATGTACAAGAAGTTAAGGCCTCAGATTTTTTTATAATATTTTTTAACCCCCCCACCACCCCTACCCCATTAATGGGATTGACAAAATAAAGTTGAGATATTCATTTGAAATTTCGTACACGTATGTATTATAACGACGTCTGGAATTAGTTTATATTTTGAGATGATTCCGTTGAAGGGTTGGGGGCTAATTTGGGGTAAATAGAGGAATATAAGTAAAACGTTGGTAAGACTACAGAAACTTGAAATTCGGTGTATGTACTAGAAGCCACAGCGTCAGATTTTCTTATAATATTTTTCAACCCAACCACCCCTACTCCAATATGAAAAGGGTTGATAAAATAAAATTGAGATATTCATTTGAAATTTGGTACACGTATGTATTATAACGACGTCTGAAACTAGATCATAATTTGAGATGATCCCGTTGAAGGGTTGGGGGTTAAATAGGGGCAAATAGGGGGAAATAAGTAAAGCAAGCTGGTAAGACTACAGAAATTTGGGATTCGGTGTATATACTAGAAACCAAGGCCTCAGATTTCTTTCTAATATTTTTCAAACTCTACCACCTCCGCTTCATTATTAATGGGATTGATAACATCAAATTGAGATATTCACTTGAAAGTTAGTACACGTATGTATTGTAGTGACATCTGATTGAGATGACTCCATTGAGGTGGTAGGTTGTAAATAGTGGAAAATAAGTACGGTAAACTAGAAACTTCATTTTTAACGTATATGGTAGAAACCAACTCCTCAAACTTTTCTATGACATCTACCCCAAATATTATTAAAATTCTATGACCAATAATTTCCACATACTAGAGTGCAAATATAGTCAAGATGTTTCCTTTAAAATGACTTGGACGAATAATCTGGATGTGGAAGTAGTGATTCCTTAGGCAGCGGTTTTTTTACATAAAATGTATTTTTCCAAAAGAATGGCTCAGTTAATATAATTTTTTTTATATCACCAGAAAGCTAAAGGAATATACCACCAAAAACAGTAAACAAAAATGTCTGTTTCCATTAAAAAATAATTATGATGGCGTCATAACTCAAAAACCAATGACGTCATAAATTTTGGTATAGTGACAAGATGTAGCATTTACAAAACTAAAATCGACCTGTTCGAGGACTTTTTTGAAAAATGACATACCAAAGATATGAATTTTGTGCGTGTCTTTAGATTCACACTCTATCTATGTATATAACATCCGTCTGCACCCGCAGGTTTGTAAAAGAGTACTAATAAATTCGACGTTAAGATTTGCGACACTGAGATACATTTTATCCATCATTAATGCATTTATACTTCATGTTATAAATGATTCCATATAAGAGAAAATCAAGGATCCCGAGTAATTGCATTTGACTGTAATTAGTAAATAGCTTGTGTTTTAATTAATTCTGTTAATATCTCATCTGTCGGCTGTTGCCAAAAATTGAGTCTTTGTTTGCTATACTACGAGACTTTATTGATTAAATTCCTACACTCAATTGATTATACCCAGCAGCGGGTTCTCTTGGCACCTACCTGGGTGATATTTTATTGAATGTCAGGCGTTAATGAATCAGTGAATGCACCGCTGCAGTTTCAATAATAGAGATTGCCACGACCACATTTGAAACTCTTATCTATGAGTACATTTTCTAAAAAGTGGGTTAACAATCTGAGAGAAAGCGGTAAAATATAAAACATTTAATGCTCATGTGAAGCCTGAGTATGATTAAGTGTCTCAGCCCTGAGAAATTAAGGAATTATTCCGGTTATAATTATAGCACAGCTCAACAAAAAAAGTTCCGTTCTAAAGATTAAAGTATTTTTCGGCGCTGAAACAGAATTTTTAAGTGAATTATTTATTATTTGTTTGCTTATAGTAATGAAACATATTGTTTATTAGGATTTTGCAAACAGAGGAAAGAAAAACTATCTATGAGAACTAAAAGAAAAACTATATGTAAAAATATTAATGAAATTTTTGCATTCTTTCGATAACCTGACTTCTGGTTATGCTAACAAGTAAAAATTCTTATTTGCCATTCTCATTATAACACTAGCATCCAACATAGTTCAGTACGACTAGGCAGATTAAAATAGTACCTACATGATCCCCTACGATATGTGAATTCAGTTAAAAATTAGAACAAAGGCCTGATATTAATTTATTTACCCACTTTGTCTTTAAAAAATTTTCATTCTAACGAATTACATTTTCGTAAAATCTCATTCAGTTTCTTGGAAATGCTTAGCCTTTGAAACCTTTTTCGTCCTTATTCTGGACTCATCAGAAAAGCCCAAAGCCACTCATAACGATGTTCCATACAAAACCAAGGCAATATCCACGAATAAGTATGAAACATTTATATTTGACATTGACTGATAAATACTACTTAGCTAATAGATAGGTGAAGATCTGTTGTTTTTTATCAGTCAATGTCAAATATAAATGTTTCGTACTAATTCATGGAAATTGCCTTGGCATGGAAAAACGTTATGAGTGGCTTTGGACTTTTCTGATGAGTCCAGAATAAGGACCAAAAACGTTTCAAAGGCTAAGCATTTCCAAGAAAATGAATGAGACTTTACAAAAATGTAATTCGTTAGAATGAAAAATTTTTAAAGACAAAGTAGATAAATAAATCAATTTCAGGTCTTTGTTCTCATTTTAACTGAATTTACATATCGTAGGGGATCATGTAGATACTAGTTTAATCTGCCTAGTCGTAGGGGATTATGTTACAATGAGAATGGCAAATAAGAATTTTTACTTCTTAGCATAACCAGAAGTCAGGTTACCGAAAGAATGCAAAGATTTCATTAATATTTTTACATACAGATTTTCTTTTAGTTCTCATAGATAGTTTTTCTTTACGATGTTTGCAAAATCCTATAAAGAATATGTTTCAAAATTTTCAATTTAAAAAATTTTCTACCTCGTAGATTTCTCCAGTAAATCCAGGTTTTTATAGTCAAAAACCGTATTTTGGCAATAAAAACCTAGCTTTACTCGAAATTTACGAGGTAGAAAATTTTTTAAATTGAAAACTCGGTTTCAACAAAAATGCTTAAGGCATGATAGGTTTAGTCCTTGGAACAACTGAACATTTTTTTTGTCGATCTGTGCATAGGAAAAACGCACAACACATTCAATATTTTGTCACAAAAACTAAAAAGTCTTTCATAACATATGTTAAAAATACTTTTAAAAACAACGCTTTTATAAATGAACTAAGAAGAAAAAACGGATCTTAGAAACATTTTTAAGAACTTTCTAAGATAAACAAAAAATTTTTTTTTTAATTTTTAGTATATTTATAAAAGCTAAAAGCGTTGTTTTCTTATATACTTTTTCTAATAAAGAATATCTATTATAAATGTAGAAAATCCGGATTAGAGTTTGTAGTTTTGAATTTCCAACACCTATTACGTTTTTTTATGAACAACTTTGTTTTTTGAATGTTTCTTTGGTTCTCGAGGTCCGATCGGGACGAACAAACAACCAAGAACCTTCACAATTAAAATTCCAACAAATCTGCGTTGGTTTTGGGTCATTTGAGTACGTACATAACGTACAAAATGGAATAGACTGGCTAAGAAGCATTTGTCAAGAGTTCAAATCGGCTTCAAACTTTCAGAAAATATACGTTTTGTTGAAGACAAATGTAGATCTCGATGCCAGCTTTTCGATGAAATTACAAAATTGTTTTTTTTTTAGTCAATTTGGCCACTTTCTTGGCATTTATTTGTAAATCAAATGACAACATATGGATTTTATCGGCCATTTTCAAAACATTTTTGAAAAATTTTTATCCGTAAAAAAAGAGAATTGTGAGAATTAAAAAGAAAGAGAATTTTCGTCTGTCTGAACTCCAGATATTTATACACGTTAATTACCAACTTAAGTAAGCCGGAAACAACTGAATACGGTGCAACAAAACGAGATGTATTGATACATAAATTTAAAAAAAAGCTATTCAGGCTAATTAACAACAATGAAATGTAAATGCTTGAAAATTAGTTTCTATGCGTTAAAAATGTTTTTTGGGCGTTTCATATGAAGAAACCTGTTTCAAAATGATACAGTTCAAATATCAGCCCAAATAAGCATTTGTTAATTAACAATTGGCCTAAATGTTAAAGGTTAAATATCTCGAGTTCAGATGGATGGAAAATAACTTTTTTTTAAAATTAAAGTTCTCGCGATTCTCTTTCTTTTTTGATAAAAATGTTTAAAAAATGTTTCCAAAGTGGCCGAGAAAATCAATTTGTTGTCATTTGGTTTATAAACAAATGCCAAAAAAGTGGCCGAAATGACATTAAATGAATTTTATTCAGATCTACAATTAAAAAAACTATCAATTTTTGACTTAATGGTACAAAATGGCGGGCAGTTCAAATTTCAGATAACAAATTCATTTGTGCCCACAAGGTTCAATATTTGCCTCCCAAAATTTCAGGACGTTTTGTTTTCAACAAAACGTGTATTTTCTGAAAATTTGAAGCCGATCGGAGCCCTTGACGTCCCTGGTCATTAAGATGAAAAAAAGAACGCTATTTAGCCAGTTTGTTCCATTTTGTACGTTATGTACGCACTCAAATGACCCAAAACCAACGCAGATTTATTAGAATCTTGATTGTGAAGGTTTTTGGTTCTTTGTTTGCCACGATCGGACCTCTAGAACCGGAGATATTCACCTTTTTACCTAAATAAAAACGATGTTCAAAAACAAAATTGTTTATAAAAGAAACGCAATAGAAAACCTATAGGGTGTGTGCACTATATAACAATTCACTTCAAATGATGCATTAACATCAAGTAATACGTAAATATGAAAGCCTAAACGCATTCATATTAATCATATCATGAGATTAAAATAAATATTTAATAAACAAATCGACCTAAAATTCAATTATTTGAATGATTTCGAAAACATCATGTGGCCATACATCTTATGTGTGAAGTTAGCAACGCTTTGCTGGCAACGCGTTGCTAACTTCACACACACATTGATATAGAATATGACGTCACGTGGCGTCAATGAGAGACAATGGAAATAAGTTTTGAGGCAATGTTAAAAGCAATATGTCAGATATTATTAATGTCATTAATATAAGGTAGAAATATGAGTGGAGTAGCAAATAAGTGGTGTTTTGTGCCAACATGCAGAAATACTTCTGTCAATGCCCCAAATAATAACTTTATCACGAAGAATGAAATGATTTGAAGCAGAGAATCGCAATGTTCCCAAATCGAAATGGGCATTTTATTGTTGTGAAGATCATTTCAATGTAAGTACAATTTATTTGTTATTATCATGGTAGAAACTAATCGACAATAGCTAAATGACTCATTATCCTTAATATTGTAAATAGATCATATACTAGATATATACTTCCCTTAGAATTATGCTTGTAATGGTATGATATGTATTTTGAATTGAAACTAATTACTTAGTTATATTTAACCCTATCAACTTCCACCTATGTTATATATTATTACAAGATACAAATATACTTCTTTATTATTTTCAGCTTGAGGAAAATTAGAAGAAAAATTACATGCGATACAAACTTATGGAAGGATATATGATTTTGAAGGAGGATGTAGTTCCACGCATATTTACCTACCAACCAGAAACAAAAACAGATGCGTCTGCACCAGAACAATCTCTCCCTTTAAAGCGGCAAAGAGAACAGTTAGTTGAGTAGGCTTTAATGCAGGACACGAATTCCATTAGGTATATTAGAAGATGTATCACCCGTTACAGATTGTCATCAATCCAAAGGCACTGAGCAGGTCAGATTAAACGAACATGTGATGAAACATGTTTATCAACAATATGATATTCAAATTGTGCTGGCTAAAAATATGGAAACGATATATAATGAACAGGAATATTTATCACCAGTTGTAAATTTTGATCAACCCAGTACGAGCACTGATCAGGTCAGATTAGGTGCAGACAAACATGTGTTAGAACAATTTTATCAACAAGACATACGTCAAATTATACAGACTAAAAGTGTGGGGGTGCAGGCCAAACCATTCTTTCGTAGTAAATATGTGACATGTAAAATTAAAAGTGATGTGAGACACAGAGCTTCCTCAACAGGAAAATGTTTCGTATCCAATGATGTTGTTAACTTAACCAATAAATAATAAATAACAGTCCAAATAAAAGTTTTTATTCAATCAAGTTCAGTTCAGTGACATCATCAAACTCAAAATTTATTTCCATTGCCAAGTTAAATTGAAAGGGTGAAGTTGGTAATGCGTTGCTGGCAACGCGTTACTGACTTTACTTAAGTCGTAGAACGTGTTTTTGACAGATTGTAGATTGACATATATGATGAGTGACGTCACATATCTATAGGATGTAGGTTTGCCCTTTTTGGTGGCGAATATTTAATTCAAAACTAAATTTCTTTTAAAATTACTTAAAAACGTTTTTTTTACCGAAAAATTGTTTCAGCTATACTAAATACTATGAGTACTTTATAATTTTCGATTAAAAAAAAATAGTGCACACACCCTATTGCGGAAGTTCAAAACTCAGATATATACTCTTGCTTTCTCTGGTCTATTTTTACTGCACTATCAGTAAACAAAGTCTAATATGCCCCTCCACTGTGCTTTCTAATTAAGATAACCATAAATGTTTTATTCATTAGCGCACGGAGTCCACTTGTCACAACAAACAAAGTTGCATGCTGTGTCACACCTCTGGCATCCATAATCCCCATCCAAGCAGGCCTCTTTCAACTTGTAGTCGGACTTTATTGTCTTGATCTTTGAGAGTTGTTATATTGAGTTAGCAGATCTGTTGTCACGTCTTCTCGATGTTCGGTTTTGTCCTGGGAGGGCCATCATTATACTTGCAAGCGACCTCGTCCTGACACGTCCTGTCCTCCTCGCATCACCTCCTGCTCTAACGGCTCTCCAGCGGTCCGATGGGGCGGACCTGGAGGGCTGTTGGGAACACGAAACAAATTGGAAACTAAAGTTTAGAAAATAACTTTTATATAAATTCTTTATTACATTTATAAAATATATATTATTATGTTTTCTTTTAATGTTATGAATTATGAAAGATGAAAGTTAGAAAATGTATTTTGTTATAGTCTTTTATTTAATTAATATTGAATTTAATTACTTCCACATCCACGTACTGGATTGGACGCACAGTAATCGTAACAAAAATTTAAACATTTTTTTTCTTGAAATAGGTTTATAAGGTCATTAAACGTCGAGTTTTTAAATTTGAGCGAAACAATTTTTTTCTGTCTGTCTTTTTCTTTTTTTGTCCGCACGTTTTCTCCGGAAAGGTTTAAGATATTGACACATATATATTATAACGAGATCTGAAACTGGATTGTTTTTGAAGATATCCGGTAAAGGGTTGGGGGTAAATAGGGGGAAATATGTAAGGCAAGCTGGTAAGAGTACAGAAACTTGAAATAGATGTATGTATTATAAGCCAAAGCCTCAAAAATGTTTATAATATTTTTCATCCCCACTACATTATTAAAGGGGTTGATAAAATTAAATTGAGATATTCGCTTGACATTTGGTACACGTATATATTATAAAAACAACGGGAACTGTATTATATTTTGGGATTATTCTGAAGAAGGGTTGGGGGTTAAATAGGGAAAAATATGTAAAGCAAGCTGGTAAGAGTACAGAAACTTGAAATTCGATGTACGTACTAGAAGCCAAGGCCTCAGATTTTTTAATAATATTTTTCAACCCCCCACCACCCCTACGCCATTACAGACGGTATTGGTAAAATAAAATTGAGATGTTCACTTGAAATTTGGTACAAGTATAAATTATAACGTCATTTGGAACTAGATAATATATTGAGATGCTTCCGTTGAAGGCTTGTGGGTAAAATTGGGGTAAATAGGGGAAAATAAGTAAAGCACGTTGGTAAGAGTACAGTAACTTGAAATTCGATGTATGTACTAGAAGTCAAAGACTAGAGAGATTATTTTATAATATTTTTCAACCCCACACCACCCCTGCTCCATTATTAAAGGGGTTGATAATCTAAAATTGAGATATTCACTTAAAATTTGGTACACGTAGGTATTATAACGACATCTGGAACTAGATTATATTTTGAGATGATTCCGTTGAAGGGTTGGGGGTTAATTAGGAGCAAATAAGCAAAGCAAGCTGATAGAGTACAGAAACTTGAAACTCGGTGTATGTACTAGAAGCCAAGGCCTCAGATTCGTTTATAATATTCTTCAACGCCCCACAACTCCTACTCCATTATAAAAGCGGTTGATAAAGTAAAATTGAGATATTCACTTGAAATGTGGTACACGTATGTATTATAACGACATCAAGAACTAGATTATATTTCGAGATGATCCCGTTCAAGGGTTGAGGGTTAAATAGGGGTAGATATGGGAAAATAAGTAAAGCAAGCTAGTAAAAGTACAGAAATTTGGGATTTGGTATATATGTACTACGAAGGCGAAGGCATCAGGTTTTTTTATAATATTTTCCATCCCCCCACCACTACCCACTCCCTTGTTAAAAGAGTTGATAAAATTAAATTTAGATTTTCACTTGAAATTTAGTACACGTATGTATTATAACGATATCTGAAACTAGATTATGTTTTGACATGATTGCGTTAAAGGAGTTGGGGGTAAGTAGAGGTATATGTATACGGAAAAATAAGTAAAGCAATCTGGTAAGAATACAGAAACTTGAAATTCGGTGTATGTTCTAGATGCTAAGGCCTCAGATTTTCTAATAATATTTTTCAACCACCCCACGCACCACCTTCATTTTTAAAGGGGTTGATAAAATAAAATTGAGATATTCACTTGAAATTTGGTAGACGTATGTATTATAACGACATATGGAAATAGATTATATGTTGAGATGATTCCGTTGAAGGGTTGGGGGTTCAATAGGAGTAAATAGGGAAAAATTAATGAATCGGGATGGTAAGAGAACAAAAATTTGGGATTTGGTGTATGTATTAGAAACCAAGGCCTCATATATCTTTCTAATATTTCTCAAACCACACCACCTCCGCTCCATTATTAATGGGATTGATAACACAAGATGGAGATATTCACTTGGAAGTTAGTACACGTATGTATTGTAATATCTGTAGAAATGATTCCATTGAAGGGGTGGGAGGTAGTAGGTTGTGAATTAGGGAAAATAAGTAGGGTAAACTAGAAACTTCATTCTTAACGTATAAAATATAAACCAACTTCTCATACTTTTCTATGACATCTGCTCCAAATATTATTAAAATTCTATGACCAATAATTTCCACATACTAGAGTGCAAATCTACTCAAGATGCTTCCTTTAAAGTAACTTGGATGAAAAATCTGGATGTGGAAGTAGTGATTCCATATTCAGCGGTTTTTTTTATCTTACCTTCTCTTTCAAATACTTTCGAATAACGTCCTCGATGGGATAACTCTTAAATCAGTAGTCGGTTCTCAAACTGTCTTTAGGTCGATCCAGGTCTACAGTAATGATTGGGGTAGAGCTCAAGCTCGACTCCTAATCATCGGAGGCCGTCATCTTTAGTCAAGAATATTGGCACGTGATCTAATTACTCAATTGTATAAAGGATTGAATATATTCAGTTATAAAATTTTATTCAGTAACTTTTAACAATCAAGATTAACTCTATTACATACAAATTATAAATTTGTTTTGCTCGACTTTTATTGGTTTTAAGCAAAGATACTTTTTAATCCCCTTCTGTTGCGTCACAATTTTCTGACTTCGTTTTTCTAACTGTCAGTTTCTTTTCAATGCTCCGTTCTATCCAAATTCCATTTTCCAAATTTATTATTTACAAAATTATTAATACAAACGAATGAATTGATTTATATTAACTTTGTATCTATTTAGTTGTCTTAAAAGCTTTATTTTATAATATTCTTATTTCATTGCCGTTTATAAATTTTTATTTTTTCTGTCGATATTTTAGGTTATTTTACTCTTTAAATATGATGCTATTCAATAGTACAGTAAGAACTGAATCTTTAAAAAATAAATTTTACTGCCAAAACTTCCAAATTTACCCACTTGGTTTACAAATTTTCTAACCTAACATTCTTTTATATCGAATTTATTCCTTCATATAATATGTCCTTATAATGACTTAATCGTTGGTTAAATTATAAATTATATATATTTTTTAAATATACCAAACACAATGTGTTTTAATTCGCCTATAATTTAGACATTTTTAAAACTGCCAAATACAAAATTTTAAAATATTTTTTAACAGCCAGATTGCATAAAACTAACAGTTTCGGAGATATTTGACATGTCCTAAAGACTTTGACAGGTGCATCGGTTTGCAAGAATCGTTATCTCATTTGCTCCTTGACACGTAGAAAGAACACAAGATGAGCTAGTTTCTGAAATATAAATAAACTCCATAATACTTACCAAGTGTTCCATTTTTCATGTTACTTTCTGTAAAATTGAAACCTCAAAAACTTTTTTATTTCAAATGGAACACCCTATGTTTTTTTACATCAAATTATGTAAAATTAATTCGCCTTTTTTCTTGAATAGGCTACGGGGTTAAAGTTAACAACTTTTTGAAATATTGGTGATTTTCTCAAAAGTTCAAGAAATTTTAATAAAAATTGCCATCGACTTAGTCATGATTAGAAACAGTCATTAATGGCAGTCATTCTCTTATGTCAAAAAGGGCCATCACGTTCGAATTACACCCATGAAAACTTTATATTTGTTTATTATTTATGGAGAAGCTGATAAGGTAGTATTAAGAACATATAACACATTTTCTACTTCGATACCTACAAGAACAGAAGCCATACTCATACACTGTAAAACGCATATTGGTTAATTTTAGAATATTTGGCTATGTCGAGGTAGGAATTCCAAGGAGGAAGCGTTAGACATATTAGCTGAAGAAGAAATCTTTTCAACTTACTGTTTAAGTTCTCCTCCCAAATTGTAATCACCACTCTATCGTGTCTCATGGCACGGTAAACACTAAGCCGCTAATGTTCTTGAATATTTCGCTCTCTGAATACATGAGAATTCCAATTACTAAAGTAATAGGAATTGTGACGATTAGAAAGTCCATTTTTGGTAAATTTAGCATCATGTGTCCATATATTTCCTAAAAAATAATTGTCACCTCCATGTCTTATTAAAATAAATTCACAAACATTTTCTTTCGTCAGGAAATCTGCTTATTTTAATTGTTAAACCATATGGAACGAAAATGGACTTATGTTTTGACAAGATTCTGTGAATTAAATTCTTGGATTATTCGGGATGTAACAGTTTACAGCAGGTATGTAAAACCTACACACGACAGAGTCGAACTTAATATTATCATTGTATCGTGGAATATCGAATTTGTCAATGCTTGACAAATATATAAGATATCGTTCCTATCTTGATACAAGCAAAACGGAGTAAATTTTTTAAATTTATCTCTTTACTAAATAACTATAACAATACTACTACTGATATTGTGCACAAAAAATTTAATTGTGGCTCTGAGAAATATTCCTTAGGCTAACGAGACAGGTATTTATTGTAACTTTCTATGGCTTTTTATGTGCACTAAATATGTGTAGTCAACTTTACCTCTTAGGATCATTCTTTTGACTTATTTAATGAACCTTAAGTGAAACACGCACTAGACGTTCGCTACAATTAATTATTACAATTAGTTTTCGGCTTAGGGTGTATCTTTGGACGTTTTCAGAAGTTTTTGTAGCATGAGTGTAAAGTTACGCGACTGTGAAGCTAACACCGAGAGCCTGTTAAGACTCTACGAGTAGTTAAGAAACATCAAAAGTAGCAATTCAGTTGTGTAAGCCTGCGAACTTTTTTGTTAATTGCACACAAGAGCAACCTGAATTATAAGTGTTTATTTTTTCATCTGCATTTATAACATACAATTTTCTTTTAAAGCGTCTGCAGACGAAAATATAAAGGAGGAGTCTTTACGATAATTGCTTTAAGTCATTTTTTAAGGGGAATTTATCACAGAAAATTTTGTTCAGAATGGAAATAGCCTTGTAGTCTAGAAAATGGCTTACAAATTCGACGACGAAAAGTTACTGTCTGCCAGTCGTTAATCGAAGAGAGCATATAACTTTTTTCTCTCTGGATGTTTGGTATGGTGGGAGAATATGGAGAGGGGTCATTTTTTTTAAACGAGCAACTAGTATAGATATATTCCGAGTAATTATGTCTTACAATAGGTTTTCTTTTTTATTATTATGTCTACGGTTTGACAATATTGAAAACACAGCCCCACAAAAAAAAATTCCGACCTAGCAACGAGACGAGTATATCCTTATGTATTTTTGATCGCAGATTCCGAATCCGGGTTCAAAAAAAGTCGTACACCAAAAAAAATTTTAGAGCCAAAAAACACCTCCTGAATGGGGTATATATGAGATAACGCTCTGAAAATGATGTTATCATTTTAATCAATCGTTTTGTTTCATATTTTCGGGAAAAATTGAATGCATTACGATAAAAATAAAGGTAAATTACAGCGTTCACCCTATCGGTATGAAGCGCACCCCCATAGAGGGTGAGAACCACTCTCATCTGCCATCAAACCAATTGATAACGACAATGACTGAAAAACATCTAAAATTGTTTAAGTTTCGTTAGGTTTGCAATAAACTGACGTAGAATTCACGTAATACCCCAAAACTACCCCTATAGCGTTATGAAAAACAACCCCTAACTTCAATTACAGAAAATAGAAAGGAAAAAACATGAAATTTGATAACAATTTCGTTAGGTCAGTAAGAAGAAGATCGTTTGAAAATAGAGTTAAAAGGTACCATATAAAAAAGATTAAAAAAGAAGAATTAAAAGCTACTAACGTAAGAGTACTTCTCACCCCCTTCAGGGATGCGTTTTATACCCAAATGGTGTTAAGATTGGTGACAAATGACTGCTAATATCCTAGCAGTTATCAAATTTTATGCTTTTTCCTTTCTTTTTTCTGTAATTGAAGTTAAGGATTGTTTTTCATAACGCTATAGGGTCAGTTTATTGCAAACCTAATGAAACTTAAACATTTTTAGATGTTGTTCAGTCATTGTCGTTATCAATTGGTTTGATGGCAGATGAGGGTGGTTCTCACCCTCTATGGGGGTGCGTTTCATGCCGATAGAGTGAACGCTGCAATTCACCTTTATTTTTATCGTAATACATTCAATTTTTCCCGAAAATATTAAACAAAACGATTGATTAAAATTATAACATCATTTTCAGAGCGTTATCTCATATATACCCTATCAGGTGGTGTCTTTTGGCTCTACAATTTTTTTTTGGTGGTGTACGACTTTTTTTGACCCCGGAATCGGAATCAACGATCAAAGATACATCGTCTCATTGCTAGGTCAGATTTTTTTTTTTGTGGGGCTGTGAAATAGGTCTGTTAGGTCACAAATCGACAAACTTGCTCCCATAAGATCTATATTTGACAGATTTGTCTGCAAGTGCCAAGAAGTATATTCACCTGAGGAGTATCTAACATTAGATGAAAAGTTGGAACCATCTCGAGGGCGGTGTTCGTTCCGACAATACATTGCTAATAAGTCAGCTAGATATGACATAAAAATTCAAGCTCTACTAAACTTTCATCAGAATAATAATGTAAAGATCATTGAAAGTTGATATGACATATAGTAAAATGCAAAGCAAAATGGTACATAATAGGAATTCGTATGTAGTAAAAAACGAAACTAAACTAAACGCAGCCTGGCCAGAGCGTTATAAACAAAAAATTCTTTCGTTAGCATAATTAAGCTCAATTAAATTACATATAGACACACAAAAGGAAAATAATACAAACTGTACGTAATACTAATGACAAAAAAATGGCCCGACAATAAGTAATTTCGACATAAACTTGTTCGTTAGTTGAACACTGCGTTTTTATGCCCACACACATGCGAGATGTAAAATGGAACGGGACGGTGTAGCTACGCAACCATAACAGCCATTTCAAATGAAATTATTCACGCACTATAGTCTTCTCATGGAGTACGAGCAGTCCTAATCGGTCGGTAACACTGGATACAATAGAAAATATTACTGGCCAAACGTGGAATGAAGTAATGAAGCCACCAATATTTTTGCATAGTTGCAAGCGGCTTCAAACAGCAACATTTGCATCACGAGAGGCGTCAATAATAGAAAAGTTTGTACATTGCTTTGCTGCAGCTATGGGCAATGGTACACAATCAACACATAACATATAACAAAACATAACTACTTTACTAATTCTATTAGCAGTTGTTAATCACTATATACAGATACTTACAATCTGTATATACCTAGTGCTTTAATTTTTCCAGCCTAGACGGTCAAATCGCCTGCTACACCATTTTTTCAGGGTCTCTTCAGCCAGGGTCGTCGTACCCTATCTCGTCTACTATTGGCTAAATTTGGTCGTACAAGCTACTACGCTATTGGTCAAGCATTTGTCATGACTAATCGATAATATTTAAATGCATGTAATGCTAGGATCAGTATCTTATAATTTAAATTTAAATAATAAATATAATAATAGCGCGCTTTATCGCATTAGCACACGTAATTGAAATTTACAAATTAACTTATAATGTGTTTCAAAACGTGAGCGTTACATAGTGTCCTTCGTGCCTAAAAAAAATCGGTAAAGGTATTTACACAGAACTTCCCTCGTTGTTTGTGCAAGGCGGTCACTCTAAAAAATTAATTATTACGAAATGACATTGAGAATAATAATCGGAATACAGTTATTGCTATTATTACAAAGAAAACGATAAGTTGTAGTCAAAAAAATATACAGTTTGGTTATCCAACAGCAAAATTTTAATACTAAATAGCAGGTGCCACATATGGCAGGCTTGCGCAAATACCTTTACAAATGTCCACAATGACTGAATTATTTCTTGGGATGACCACCCTGTACATTTTTCAATAAAAGTATAATAGGTGCATATGCCAGATATTATTGTCATCTGTCACATTTTCAATCTAACATTCACGTGATGGGGTGGAAGTATAGTGGTGGTTAAAAAATTTCTTTTTTTTGAAATTTTTCAAAAATGTTGGTAAAAAAAATTTCAAATTTTTTTCTTCTGAAATAGGTTTAAAATGCCAAACGTAGAAATTTTAAATTTGAGCAAAAAAGAAAGTTTCCTTCTATTTTATAGTAGTGGTAAAGAAAAGTTTAATAAAATTTAAAAAATATATATATTTTTAAATAGGTTTAGAATGCTATGAAACGTGAAAATTTTAAACTTTAGCAAATAAAAAAATTCGATCTATTTTGGTAGTAAAATCTTTTTGAAAAATTTTCAAAATTTTCAAATTTTTTTTTTCTGAAATAGGTTTAGAATGTCATGAAACGTGAAACTTTTAAATTTGAGCAAAAAAGTTTCCATCTATTCTACTGTTAATTTTTTTTCCAAATTGGTAAAATGTTGCAAATTTTTTTTTTTCCTAAATTGGTTTGGAATGTCATGAAACGTGGAAATTTTAAATTTAAGGAAATAAAAAAAATTTTTTCATCCATTTTAGTAGTAAAAACTTTTTCAAAAATGGTAAAAATTTTCAAATTTTTTTTTTTTTTAATCAGGCTTAGAATGCCATGAAACGTGGAAATATTAAATTTGAAGAAAGAAAATTTTTTTGTTACCATTTTAGTAGTAAAAAATTTTGCCACGAAACGTGAAAATTTTAAATTTGAGCAAAAAAAATATTTTTTTTCAACTATTTTAGTAAAAAATTTTTCAAAAATGTTGGTGAAAAAAATTTTGAATTTTTTTTCCGAAATAGGATTAGCGTGTCATGAAATGTGGAAATTTTAAATTTGAGCGAAAAATGTTTTTCACTATTCCGTTTAGACGGTCCACCCTGTATATTTTCCAGTGAAAATTATACCATTTCTTCGCCGTCAGTAGGGTCAACCACCTACCAGATTTGACTGCTCTCCGTCAATTAGTTTTTTTAGACAGACAGACAGACAGACAGACTGACTGACGGAATTGAAAAACCTATATTTTCGTAATCTCCGTGCTCTGAAACGTCAGAATTCTAAAAAATCTCGGAGGGTGATTTTTTCTCGAATACAATACTTCCCTTCGGTATGCGAGGGAAGTAAAAATAAATACACAATATTTCTATTATCTCTACATCACAATGACATGATAGATAAAAACTACCGGGAAAAAATGTTAACAGAAATTATTAGCTTTTATAATGTGACAAAAGCGGTGTAGATACCGTAGACGAAATGTCTCGTACATATTATGTAGCTCGAAATTGTAGAAGATGGCCTTTAGGAATTTTGTTTACCCTTTTGGATACAGCTGGTATTAATAGTCAAGTTACATATAAATTTAACATCAAGGATTCTGCTTTAAAAAGACGCCATTTTCTAGGACAGCTAGGTTCCGCTTTGGTAAAACCAACAATTCAAGCCAGGAAAAATAATACGCGCTTACCGAAGCTGTTACGTGATAAGATCTCTGATATTCTTGGAGAACCTTCTGAACCTCAACCTAAAAGATACAATACTGGAGTAGGACGATATCAAATGTGCCCAAGAAGTCGAGAGAGAAAAACAAAGTACCGTTGTGAGAAATGTAACATATTTATGTTTGCATCATGTGAGTAGTTACTGTGAAAATTGTGCCTATTCAAATGACCAATAATTTTTTTTTATATTTATTGAAACTTAATTATATATTTTTGTTAGTCTTTAGGACTTTTTATAGATTTATTATTATTAGAAATTGAATTTTACTTTTGGCTGTTCTATTTATATGCATTTCTAAAATATACGTGTTTATTTGTTCGTGGGAAATGTAATGTTCTGTTATTTTTAATAAAGTTTTGTAATATCTGGTCTTTCTATTTTTCACCTGGGTGATGCCAAGTTATAACATATAAATAAAAGTATAATAGTTTTTTTAAATCACTGTCTAATTTGGTTGGGCTAAGACATGTACTCGAACCTAAGCTCGATGCGGTGGTGGAAAGCAACGAGGCGCTGTGCAAAAATAATAATATTATTTATAACAAAACAATGCTGATAATTTTTTCGCTAAAATTGCTTCATGCTTTTCTGTGGATTTCATATCACAGAAGTATGCATCATCTGCAATAGTCTAAAATACCTCGGTGCTGAAATTTACACAGCACTTCCTAGGTAGACAATGTTCTTATTACAAATTTACCTAAAAACTAGACAAATCGAGCACATTCAGCATACTGTAAGATTGCTACGGGGAGGGGATAGCCTAGAACTAAATATTGCTAGTGCGAGAAAGACGTCCCTTTGAGCTGCCGACGCAGACAACGGTGGCACATTTCATGAAAGACAGCTAGCAACATTCAATAGATCGGGTGGTGGTTATCTGTATTAGGCTTTTATTTCTTATTCTTACGGATGTATTAAACATAAAAAATAGGATATATATGTCGCAAATAGACCATGAGCTTTGCTTAATTTGACCAGTTCTACTAACCTACTCCACATAATGACTACTACCATTTGGCCTGAAAATATCGTATTTTAAGAAAAATTTAATGTAACAAATACTTTTATAAGATTCTTTTATTTCTTTTAAGTCAACGTACTCTTAAGCAAAACATGGTACGTATACACCAGACATCCTGTCCATATGTGAGTCGTTCCATAAAATATGAAGTTTCTAATACATATTCAATGCTCACGTTTCGCAAAAATGTATATAGCGCGGCTGAAATGAATGAAAAGAATATTCTGTCACATCTATTTGAAGTAATTTAAAACGAATTGATTCATATATTGTATGTGGTTTATTAACTCAAAGTTATGTCGGTGAATGATTTAATATATAGAAATAAAACTCGCTAACCAATACTGAGCGAATACGTGAAGATAATAAATGCTGTCATTTATGTTGCAGAAAAATTATATGAAAAGTAGAAATTATTCATCAAATACAGCAATTTTGACTGCTGCTATCTTCCAGAAATTCCACATAAAGTTCATGTTCAATCAAACTCAATGTTGCTACGTATTTATTTATAATAATAATAATAATTTATTTATCCAAACGACCATTTACATGATATAGGACAAGTCAGGATAATATTTAAAGTATCAGATTAAATATAATTACAGTGTATTAATTTTCAATTAAAAATATTTTAACTTTGTCCCTGTATAATTTATACGAATTGAAACCCCTAATATCATCCGGTAATTTATTATAGAGAGCTACTGCATTATAGTACGGTGATTTCTGCTACAGAGCTGTTGTGTGATAAGGAGACCTTAGCATTTTTCGACATCTTGTGTTGTGAGAGTGCTGCAGCTTTATTTTTGACATATTAGGTGAAGGATCCCAAGCAATTACGTCATAACTATGAGTTGATTCGAAATATGCGAGTATGTAATTAATATTGATTTACTAGTTATCCACTGTAATTGACTTATACAATAACATATTGGAGCTATTTTTTTACAAATTTCGCTTATATGTACAGCTCAAGTATAGTTCACACTAATGTGCAACCCCAAAAATTTCGTGGACGGAACCTGTCGAATGGATTCTTCTTTAGACTTTATTAATAGGCTCTGATTAACATTAATTTTAATTGTATTAAAGTGAATAAATATGGATTTATTAATATTTAGTATGAGGCTGTTCTCGGTAATCCAATCGTGAGCACTGCCTAACTATTCATTTGCTTTTGAGATTAAATCAGCAGTTATTTGGGCTGTGATAAGTAAAGGAGTATCATTAGCAAAAAAATGGAATTTGTACTACAAAAGATTTAAAATAAATTATGTATAATTATCAACTTTGTTTATCTGAAAACGTGCCCTTGAAGAAGAAAGAATTAATTACTTATCAGACATAAAAGTTTAATAACTACTGGTAGACATTTTGCCAGTAAATTAACACTAATTTTATCGTCCCCATGAAATCTTGAATTTTTTAACCCTTTTATTATATCAGATTCATTTAAAAAATTAATGGCAACTCTTTTTCATTTCCTTTTCGATGATAAATTCCATGGTATAGTCAGTTTAAATAAATGTTTTCTTGCAAAAATAATATTTTATTTCAATTATAATAATACATGTATAATAATGTATATTAATTTCTTTTAAGTTTGATCCCATTTTGTTTTATGTTCCGCCCGCGGTGATCTTCACAATGTTTTAAATACTTTACTACTAAAAACTACTGAAACTACTAAAAAAATCAAATAATTATTTAGTCCTTTCTCTAATCCCTCCGAGGACTGGGCGATAAAGAAATAATATAAAACTACATTTATCAAATAACCGCAAACAACTTAATCGTTAATATCTTTGCAAAAAAGTTAGCAGAGAATTTCTGGGACGCTGGTTGACCATTATAAATGAACTGCACCTTCTTCCAACTACTTCACTGTAAAAAGCGCCCAGATATAAGTTACACGAACCATCGAAACTGCATTTAATATAGTTTCAAATGTTTGAAACTTTAAATTTTGACATTGCATTAATATAGAAGTTGTGAACTTTTTGAGAGAATCGGCGATAAGTTTTGTAACTTATATTTTCCGGTCTACCAAGAACAAACTATTTTTATGAAAGCGTTAGATTTCTCTATGATTTTTTTTAATACTGCATTGCCATTGGGGTGGAAATATTTTAGAATGTTTTATTATGAATTGCCGATGTCACTTGTTAAGTTAATCCTAATCTAGTGCCTAATGTCATTATAATGCATACGTGTATCAAATTTCAAGTGAATATCTCAATTTTATTTTATTAACCCCTTTAATAATGGAGCGGGGGTGGTGGGGGGATGGAGAATATTATAAAAAAATTTGGGGCCTTGGCTCCTAGTACATACATCAAATTTCAAGTTTCTGTACTCTTACCAGCTTGCTTTACTTATTTCCCCCTATTTACCCCCCAACCCTTCACCAAACATGTTCCAGATATCGTTAAAATATATACGTGTACAAAATTTCAAGTGAATATCTTAAACCGTTCCGGAGAAAACGTGCGGACAAAAAAGTTACAGACAGACAGACTGACAGAAACTTTTTTTTTCGCTCAAATTTAAAACCTCGACGTTCCATGACATTCGAAACCTGTTTCAAGGAAATAAATTTGACATTTTTTTTACGATTACTATACTTCCAATCCACTACGTGGATGTGGAAGTAAAAAAATGTTACTAAATTGTATATAGCTGGTTTTAAAACGTAATGCAACGAATCTTTACATGTTGACATCGAGTTTGACATGGCCTAACTTGATAGAAATGATAGTAAAGATTTTTGTAGTAAAAAATAGAAAAAAATGTTAATTTATCTCCGTTCCCTTATGCTTGCCGATGTGTGTGTAACGTATAATATAGTCGGCAGGGTCCCCAAAACTATCAAATCTATCTAAACCCATTTTTTTACCCACACAATTTGCGATATTATCACCTCCACTAGGTGTAATGGAATATTAGTGGATGTAGTAAACTATACCAGAAATGCAAGGGCAAGATGTCTAGTGTGGCCCCTGGCAGGTGGTTCGTAGTCTTGACATTGTGGTGGCTGAGAGGGTTGTATAATTAAGTCGCTGGGGCAGGATAACCTCTTGTGAGACCTGGTAGGCACTTGTACTTGTCCTAGATTTACGGAGAATTAGTAGCAAACTGAGAACAGTTACACATGTATGTGACCTCAGTTTGCGGGAGTAAATAAAAAGGAAACAATAAACTAAAGCCGCGTGTATATTCAAACGTTGCAGTAAATTATAGTCTAGTAAATTATGTAGGTGAAATGAGCGAAACATTGTACAATTTCCATTTAAAAATGAATTAATATTTGTTTGCTTATAATTGTATTGAAACATATTCTTTATAGGATTTTGCAAACAGCAGAAAAAATAACTATCTATAACTAAAAGAAAAGCTATGTGTAAAAATATTAATGAAATCTTTGCATTCTTTCGATAACCTGAATTCTGGTTATGCTAGTAAATTCATATCATAAAATGAATTTGTCTAATTTCTTATTTGACAATTCTCATTCTAACACTAGCATCCACACAGTCCCCTAAGTAGTATCTACATAACCCCCTACGATCATGAAGATTCAGTTAAAAATGAAAACAAAGGCCTAACATGAATTTATTTATCTACCTATGAAAATTTTTTAAGACAAGGAAAATAAGTAAATCAAGCTGGTAAGAGTACAGAAATTTGGGATTTGGTGTATATAGTAGAAACCGAGGCTTCAGATTTCTTTTTAATATTTTTCAAACCCCACCACCACCTCCGCTCCATTATTAATGGGATTGATAACATAAAATTGAGATATTCACTTGAAAGTTAGTACATATATGTATTGTAATGAGATCTGATTGAGATGATTTCAGTGAAAGGTGGGAGGTGGTAGGTGGTGAATAGAAGAAGATAAGTAGGATAAACTACAAACTTTATTTCTAACGTATATGGTAGAAACCAACGCCTCAAAGTTTTCTATGACACCTGCCCCAAATATTGTTAAAATTCTTTGACCAATAATGTTAACATACTAGTGTGTAAATCTAGTCAAGATGTCTTCTTCAAAGTGACTTGTATAAAAAATCTGGATGTGGAAGTAGTGATTCCTTGGGCAGCGGTTTTTCTTCTGCTCTTTGCAAAATCCTATAAAGAATATGTTTCAATTGTACAATTTTGTTTGCAATTTTTTTGAAATTGAGGAAATATATAAGTATAAAAAATTTAAATTTAAAAGTATCTGGTTTTCACCAGATCCATCGTACAAAAACGTGCTTAAATTGAAGTCAATTTTAGCACCTTTGTCTCCTGACTTTTGCTCTAAAATTAGTGTCTTGTCATATACAAACGCAATCAAGTAAAAATGATCGTTTTTTTCTGTAAAACTCTAAAAATAAATGAATTTTAACACGCATGTCCAGGAATACATTATCGCATGCCAGTTTTTTGAAATTTTTTAA
The DNA here is from genome assembly GCA_963583905.1 of Stenurella melanura. Lineage (NCBI taxonomy): Eukaryota > Metazoa > Arthropoda > Insecta > Coleoptera > Cerambycidae > Stenurella > Stenurella melanura. The sequence continues at coordinate 96,039,461 of OY757316.1, forward strand.
TAAATGCAATAATTTCTCATTTTGTAGTTATGGCGAAGATGCGGGTATCAAATCCGTTACCATTTTGAATCTTTAACTTTTTATCCCCGCGCCTTCGCCATAGCCTTAATTATCTATGCTCTTCTATGCATTAATTAATAATTAATAGAAGGGAGATATTTTTGGAACACTCGGTGTGACTTTTTGATTATAACGAAGATGTAAGTATGCAGCATTTTTTTCTGGAAAAACTCTTGCACGAATACTCTCAAGAATGCGTATGGAAATAAATTTATTTTTAAGTATTTATAAAATTTAAAAAAATTTAATTTTACAATGAAAATGTAATGTTTTATTTAAACTGTATCATCAGTTGTTAAATTGGAAAAAATGGCCAATAATAGATTTATTCTTATCACAAAAAACAATTTGTATTTTAATGCCATAATAAATGTTATGGTTAAAACTTTATACAATAGTAAAGGCTGTACTCTTCCCATTCAATTTCTTTTAATTACGATTCGACCTTTTTCTCAAAAATTATTCGTTTTTATGCCAAAATATATGGAAAAGGCACTCATTTAATCCATTTTTTTTATTTTACGCAAAAATTGTTACATGTGAATTTTTTTGTAGACATTTTGTGTGTAGAATCTTCTGCTCTTTAATTTTCACCGCTACAATTTTATTTGCATTTTGCTTAAAACTTACTTCCAAGAAAATCATTTTCTAGAGTTTCACACCATTTTCACAGTGGCTTTGAGAAATTTATTTATACTTTTTTACTACCGAAGATTTACTACTACTATGCAATATTTCGCATATTGTTTCAGTACAGCTCAAAGCCCCTGAGAACTGGACTAATATGAATTCTCCAGTAATCTGACCAATTTTAGTACATTTTTGTTCTTCTATACACCACACTAAAAATTAAACTCGCTGTCTCTTTTTATCTCTAGTCACATTCAATACACCGACGAATACAAAACAATTGTTATTAATAGTATTTATGCAAAATTCCAAAACAGGTCAATTTACTTCGACATCCACGTAGTGGAGTCGTAAAAAAAATTCAAAAATTTTTCTTGTTGAAATTGGTTTAGTGTCATGAAACGTCGAGATTTTAAATTTTAGTAAAAAAACATGTAAATAAATTATATAAGTATAAAATAATTAAATTTCAAAGTATCAAAAATTAGTGTCTTATGATATACAAACGCAATCTAAAAATATAGCCTTTTCTTCTGTAAAACTCTAAAAATAAATGAGTCTAGGTATACATTTTTTATCGCATGCTAGCTTTTTGTAATTTCTAATAAATGCAATAAATTCTCACTTTGTAGTATGGCGAAGATGTGGATATCAAAACCGTGACCATTTTGAATGTTTAACTTGTTATCCCCGCGCCTCCGCCATAACCTTAATTTTCTATGCTCTATTCTATGCATTCATTATAGTGAAAGATACATTCATTTTCAATATCAACTTTTTTGATTTTGTTGACTAGTTATCGAGAAAATAGATATTGAAAATTCACAAAACGAGAAGTAAGGAAATCCAAATATTGTAAAATAATTATTTATTTGAAAAAAATCAATTAACAAAAATACTACAGAATTGCCAAGCCTAACAAAATGCTCATGACAGTGATCTCGATACGTAATTCCTGCAATAATTCTAATGCATTTTCGTTGCAGGCTAAAGATTATTGGTGCATGGGTTCAGTGTCCCCAATTAAGTATTGAGTATGTCATTATTGAATAAAAGAAGCTATGATATGCGGTTATTAGAACATCTTGAGACACAGAGGCCGACAGGTTGCGTATTAAATAGCATTTTTTTGATAACTGACTTGAGAGGTGAACAACGTGTTTGTCCCATTTTAATACAGGATCTAGATGTACACCTAGGAATTTTATCGTGTCTGTGTTATTTTAGTTATCATTCATTTGTCTCAAGGAGAAATTGAGTGACTAGGTCTTGCTTTCGTTTAGGCATAATGTGTTTGTTGAAAACCAGTTTTTAATATTTGATTGGGTTCTTTCCATATTTTCAGTTACAATGTCTAGGGAACTATCGGATTCTAATATGGTGGCGTCGTCAGCAAAGAGGATGAATTGAGCATTTGCATCAGATCTGTGAATATCGTTAATATATATGAGAAAAAGTATGGGTCTAAGGACTGATTACTGAGGAACTCCATGTATGATTTGTCTTTTATGTGACTTGTGCATATTGTGGGAAATGTATTGGTATCTGTGAGAAAGATAAGATTGAACTAGTTTTAGACTGTTATTGAAATTATAGTGCTGTAATTTTTTTATTAGTATGGTGTGAGATACACAGTCAAATGCTTTCGTTAGGTCAATAAATGTGGCTTTGGTATACAATTTATTTTCAAAGTTGTTTAGAACGATCTCTGTAAAATTATTTATTGCAAGTGTTGGAGAACGCTTATTTCAAAAACCGTATTGACCATAGTAAAATAGATTATTCGCCTCGAAATAGTCCTTGATTTGGTTTTTGAGAAAAGCTTCAAAAATTTTTGCAATAATTGGCACTAGTGAGATTGGACGATAGTTTGTTGGATCGTCGGCTGCACCTTTTTTGTAAATTGGGATGACTTTGGATAGTTTTAGTATCTTTGGGAAGGTATTAGATAATATGCATTGGTTGATGAGATTAGTTAGGGGGCGGATTATTAAATCGGCCAAGGTTTTTATAATTTTAACGCTAATGTCATAGGCATCTTTACTTTTGCTGTTTTTGAGGTTATTTATGATGTTTTTTATGTTGATAAATTTTGCTTCTTTTAACTGGAAGGTTGAATCTACTTTATTACTCCCAAGATGCAAATTAGGATCAACATTAGTGTCAGCGATCTTGGTGGTTATGTTTTCAGCGATGTTAACAAAGAAATCATTTAAATTATTAGCACCCAGATTTTCGGATGGAGTAACTTGGTTATTAGGCGAATTGCTTTTTATTATTTCCCACATTGCCCTTGGGGGATTTGAGGAGTTTTTTATATAACTGTCATGTGCGTTTCTTTTTGCCTTTACCAATTCTGCGTGATAATTTTTACGGTAAGCTTTTAAGTTTTCTTTTGTCACAAGAGGTGGGTTTTGATTGGATAGGTCATTGAGTAGTTTAAGGTTGTCGCGCATAAGTCTGAATGAGTCGTTGAACCTATTAACCTTTTTGGTGTTAGAGTTACTTATTGTTTTGGATTTTTCAGGTAGACATATTTCGATAGCATTAGTTATGTAATGTGTGAACATTTCAAACCTGTCGTCAACAGTAATATGCTTGTCGTCAACAAAGTTCCAGTCGGCAGTTTCAATATATTTGTAAAGTTTTTCTCGTCCGATGTCGGTTATGGGTTTGTAGTTTACTCTCAGGTTTTGACTGGGTTTTTCGTTTTTTTGATAGAAATGCATTTCTATACCTAGATAATCAGAAAGGTTAGTGTCGATGGTGTTGATTTTAACGAGATTGGGGTCTAGGTTGGTGAAGATAATATCTAGACAGGACTTTTTCCTGGTATTTTCGGTAACCACTTTACTTAGGCCATAACAGGCAAACAGGTTACAAATAGCATGAGCATTTGGATCATTGGTGTTAAATTTGGTATTAAAGTCACCAGTTATGATGATTTGTTTTGTTGTTGATAATTTGTTTAGCATTTGTGTTACTTTATCCATGAAAACCTTGAAGTCGCCACAAGGAGACCGATAACTAGTTACGTATTGAGTGTTATTATATTCGAAGCCTGACATTTCACAGTGAATCTCATGTCATAAAGAACTGATATTTGTGTACAGTGTACACACGCCACCATGTGTTTTTGTGGATCTACAATAGCAAGAAGTGATACTTTAATTGTTTATGTTAAGTGAATCTATTTCAGGATTGGACAGCCAATGTTCATTTAAGAGTATAAAATCATATGACTTACTGTTTAAAAAGACTTCAAATTCAAGAACTTTGTTACGTAGACATTGTATGTTTAAGTGAAGGAGACTAAGACATTTTGTCCTCTCTTTATGAGATTTAAGTGAGTTGATCTACTTATTGGAATAAAAACAGCATTTTATTACAATATTTCGATAAAAATAAATATATTTTCGATTATATACAGGATATTTTTATGGTACATATAAAGATATTTTTGTCCAAAATTGGGCTTCAGCACGTTAAAAGTTAGATCACAACCTTGGAACAAGACCCGTTTTTGCCCTTTAGAGGACACTGTCTGATGTCCTGCACACTTGTGTGGAAAAAGACAAGCTGAAACTTGCCTATGTTGCACGTCGGTACATGTACTCATTACTCGTCGATTGTGGCCACTAAAAGTACTGGTTGAAGTGGGGGATAAAAATATTTCGCCAAAAAGTGTAATTTTAGAATCAAAAACTGGCCTATCTTGGGATTTTGCACAAGTACTATTAATAACGTTGGGAATGAATTTATTCGCTACATAATATGGACCACGCTGTAGCTTCATCATCCGCACCATAAAAAATGTCCGAGGTTAACTAAATATCAAACCCACTTGAACGTAGATAAAATAATAATTCTCTCTTCGGGCAAAAAAGCGAATAGTTTTTAAAATCACGCAAAAAATAAATTGAATTTTACGCCGCCCGAGCAATCAATTTCGATTTAGGGTAAAATAATTTTTTGAGACGGCTCGGCTGCTGAATTTCGGCCATCCTCTGATAGACTAATGCACGCTCTTGTAAAACACAATGAGAAATGGAACCGAATCGATAGTACTCTTTTTCTATCCCTGAATACAGTAAGCGCCTTTCCAGCATTTTATTTACTGACTGTCCGTATTTTTTAATTAAATTTTTTATGATTACTGCCTCAGAGTCAGGTTATTCATTCATATGTTAGTTATTATTAAATGTAAAAATGCAGTAAGAGGTATATGCGATCTCTCATTGTCTATCAGTCTTTTGCAGGCTTTTATTTAACTTTCCCTGTTAGGGTCAACTATTTTAATTCAATATTGACCCACTTCCACGTATCCTATTGACTTGAAACTTTGCACACATAGCAGTTAATCAATTAATTTATTAATATCAATTAATTTACATTTAACTTATTATGCTCCCTGTCATTCCGGATTGAAAATTTGAATGTTACTATGGACAGATACTGTGTTTTAGCTAATACAATTTTTAAAGAAAATAAATAATTTGAATAAATACAATATTGTACTATAACGAAAATTTTAGATTTAAAATTACAAAATACGGGTGCCTATGATATTACTAACCAGCCTATGACTTTCTCGTAAGAAGAGATATCGATTTCAAATACTATAACGACATATGGAACTAGATTATATGTTCAGCTAATTACGTTAAAGGATTGGGGAGGGGGTTATTAGGGGAAAATAAGTAAAGCAAGCTAGTAAGAGTGCAGCAGCTTGATTTAAAAATTAGAAGCCAATGCCTCCAATTTTTAAATGAGAACTGCCACCCCCATTACATTATTAAAGGAATTAACAAAATGAAATTAGGATATTGACTTAATATTTGTTACAAGTATGTATTATAACGGGATCTGGAACTAAACTATACGTTGAGCTTATTGCATTGAACGGTTGGGGAGTAAATAGGGGTAAACTAGTAAATCAAGCTAGTATGGGTCCAGAAACTTGAAAATTGGTATATGAATAACATTTATTTATCTAAAAGATAATACACGGCAATAAGGTGGATACACCAATTTAGTGCATGTTCTCCAATAATATACACATATTAATATCCAACCAAAAATGTTAATATCATACTAATAATAACACAAGCCCACAAAAAAAATCTGCGCCATGCCTGCTATGGGTTTTCCTATGTATTTTTGCGCTCTGAACTCGAATCCGACGTCAGTATTGCCCCTATACGTCAGAATTTTAGGTTATGTTCATTTTCTTGGTAAAAAATTTCCGAGTTTTTGACAAGCGTGAGTTTATTAGATGACATAAGTTTTTTATTGTTTCAAAGTTATCACACCCAGATGTGTCCCGATTCTAAGTTATGTTCACTTTGTTTGTCAAAAATGACAGTCTTGTGGAACAATTCCGAGCCTTTCTCATGACAAGATGTTTTTATATATTTTTTCGAGGTGCTGACTCAATATTTTGAAGTTCTAAGCCCCAATTGAACATTTTCGGTCATCTGAATTTGACACCTGCTTTTGACACAGTTTTGACGGCATGCAAACCTCATCCAATCACAGAGGAATGCAAATGAAAACAATTGGAGATGAGTTGCTAGCAGAAGCAGTTTAAGTTTGTTATTAAAAAATAACAGCTTTGATCCATCTCTAATAAACAAAACAATGAGTTATGTGTCCTCCACGCCACCAGCGTCAACCGAAAATGGTTTATTTATTGTCAAAATCAGGTGACCGAAAATGGTCAATTGGTGTTACTCACCTATTTTAGGTTATGTTCATTTTTTTTGGTTAAAATTGACAGGTTTTTTGGAATATTTTTGATGTTTTTAGATGACACAATGTTTATATATGTTTTTCGAGGTGCTCAATCGATTTCTCGAGGTTGCCAGGTCCAGTAGCAGAAATTTAAGAAGGTAACGCCCAATTTTGTGGCTTCTAACCTTGATAAATCTATCCAAATTAACACAGAGGGCAAAGCTTATGACTGCGTAACTCAATGAAGTTGGAACATTTTCTGACAGCGAGTCTCATGATCATGTGTGTTTTCTTACTCTCTTGTCATCAGATGATCTGCGTGGTGGATTCCGCTTACGCTTCCTGCCTGCTACTTACTCTCTTCTGCATCCAACAGAAATTACTTATCATATTTATATCCCATCTACCCTGGTAACGACGTTCCATCTCTCTAAAATTTTGATGGATTTGTTCTCCACACTAATATCCATGATTTTCTGGGAAGTGATCAAGATGTGAATGAAGGAAGTATAGCTTATATCGGACATTACATCGAAGAGTAAGGAGAACGATTCCATCAAGAGTTTAGAAAGATGGAACTTCGTGACCAGGGTAGATGGAATATAAATATGCGTGATTTCTGTTGGATGCTGAAGAAAGTATTGTAAGAGGAAGGAAGCGTAAGCGGAATCCACTACACAGACCATTTGAAGAAAAGATAGTAAGAGAAGAGACACACACGGTCATGAGATTCGCTGTCAGCAAATTTTCCAGCTTCATTGGGTGATGCAGTCATAAGCTTTCCTCTCTATGTTAATTTGGATCGATTTTTTTAAGGTTAGAAGCCTCAAAAATTGGCGTTCCCTTCATGAATTTCAGCTTCTGGACCTGTAACCTCGAGAAATCAATTGAGTACCTCGAAAAACATATATAAACAATGTGTCATCTAAAAACATCATAAATATTCCAAAAACCTGTCAATTTTGACCAAAAAAATGAACATACCTTAAAATTGGCAGTTAACACCAATTGGAGATGATAACCTAAAAAAATTGAATCAGCACCTCGAGAAATATATAAGAACATCATGGCATGAGATAAGCTCGGAATTGTTCCATAAAACTGGCCTTTTTGGACCATCAAAGTGAACATAACCTAAAATCGGGACACATTTGGGTCGGATCACCTCGAAAATTTGATTTAGCAACTTGAAAAACATTAAAAAATTTATGTCATCTGACTTGTGAAAAACCCGGCATAGTGCAAGCAAATTAGCCGTTTAGGGTAACAAATATTAATAAAAGGATCATCTCTGGGATTTAAGTAGGTAATAACCTGGAAAATGAGATTGTGCATTCTTTTCACTTCCAAGTTCCGGGAAAATTCAAAAAAATTTGGAAAAACTTTTTAATTTTCGGTTTTTTTGCTCTAGCGTCTACAACAAAGGTCTTTACAAATTTCTGTTTTACTTAAGCCGTTTAGAAGATAAATCGAGTTTTCCACTTATAGTTTTAAGCCGCTTCGAGGTGAGCGAAAAATGAGAATTCTCCGGGAGTTTCGTACGACCGGGCTCATGGATTGATAATTTTTTACTATTCAGAGCCCCTAGAAAAATGAAAATAACATAAAATGTAGAGAAAAGTCTCAGCTTTAATGTGAAACTAATCGGAAAATTCATTAAAAAAAATATCACAGAAAATGTGTCAGAAGATGGCTTAGTAAACTTTGTACAGTTGATCCACAGATTTATTCATATCTTTGCCGGGAGTCGCTAGAATGATAATTCATTTTGCTTGTATATTATTATCTAATGATACATTAATCCAATTAACATTTTATTGCAATTACTTTTGTTGGAAAAATATGCCTTGCGATTAAAGTAGAAGGTATATTTCTCATCGATCAGTCACCTCCAAATTGTGGAGTTAAACTCGCTATATCTTAATTAATAATAATAGCACAGTCTTAATTTTAGGACTATAAATACAATAAAATATGTATTTTCGAATGACTTCAGACTTTTTTAAAGGCGTGTAGTACTTTTTCAATTTGTCTACATTATTCATACACGTTCAGAAAATGCACAATTATACAGTGAAACATATACCACTTATTTGTTTCTTAACATTCTTCAATGAAATTTTCAGGAAATATAGCTTAAATGGCGTGGAATCGAATCCATGCAGTGAAAAAGTCATTGTTACGGAAGAAATAGGCAGGATGCATAAAACTCAAAGATATGAATAAATCAACTGCATAAAGTTTACTAAGCCATCTTGTAATACTTCGTTCTCTATGATAATTTTTTTTTATGAATTTTGTGATTAGTTCCACATTAAAGCTGAGACTTTTCTCTACGTTTTGTTTTCATTTTTTTTTAGCGGCTCTGAATAGTAAGAATTATCGATCGATGTGTCCGGTCGTACGAAACTCCCAGAGAATTCTCATTTTCCGCGCATTTTGGAGCGGCTCAAAACTATAAGTGGAAAACTGGATTTATCTCCTGAACGGCTTAAGTAAGACAAAAATTTGCAAAGACCTTTTTTGTAGAGAAAGAGACGAGCTACAGCTTTTGTTGGGAACTGTTTTCTATATTTTCATTATTTTAGCCGCTAGAGCAAAAAAACGAAAATCAAAAAGTTTTTCCAATTTATTCATGTATGTATGTGTGTATATGTATATCTTTTTGTATTTTTCACAAGTTACTATTTTAATTTTAGTTTTATCTCCTATTCTGTAATTGGATTTTTATCCTGTTGAATATTGTATCAAATGAATTAAATAAAAATATAATTACCACTTTATATTATTTCTCCATATAATATCACTAAAGACAGCTTCGTTCTTATTTTATAAATTGAAACCAGCAGTGTATATGAATTAGTTTTCTACGTTTCCGTGTCCCATCTGGCTTATAATTTGCGACTTGACACCGTTATTTTTAATGGTAGTTATTCAGGTACACAATTTCTGTCAAGATTCTGCACTGTAATGAACTGTATATTTCCCCGCAGTATGCTTAGCATGCAGTGTAAAACTTCAAGATTTGTTAAAATCCTCATTTAGATTTTTCTTCATGATTATATACCTCTCGTTGAAGTAAAATAAAGTAGTGCATACAGTACATCTACACTTGCCTAACAGCTTTACTTGTGTACAACACACTCATTATTACCACAATCTGCTCTCAAATACTTAAATACCCCATTAAAAACGTTTTTCAATGTGAAAGAAACTCTTTACTCCAACTCAACGCCTCCTCTTACTTCTTAAAGGGTGGTATCCAGTTAAGGTGTAGTAAATACGCAAGAATTTTATTACACGTTTTTCTTGCTGCAAAGACATAGTTCATCCGTGACATAATTTCCCTGAAGTTCTGAAACAATAATGCTAGAAACTACATTGGAATTGTGGTATGCATAAAAGACTATATTTATTGCTGTACTGGTGTCCTGTATGAACTCCAGGGAAGTGGGTTATTCGGGCTGTTAGGTCTAAATAATGCGGCTAGTCGTACCTTTTTGATTGCAGCAATGAAATTTTGATTACCACGTAGGACCCATACCATTAAAGTTTAGATTTTCTTTCGATTTTATAAAATATTAATCCAGCAATATGTTACCGAGTGACAGTTTTGTTTGCATGAGCAGTGTAGTCTATTAGTACAGGAAAATTCTACTCAAAAAATGTGTGTAGACCTTAAACTTTGGTTATAGAAGTTTTACGAATCCAGAGGAACCTAAATGGGGTGAAAAAGGGGTATTTTTAATTAAAAATCCATTTTGCTTTATTTTTTCGGGAAATATGGCATTTACAAAAAAATAGTTCAAATAAAAGTTGTTTCTGGCACAATTATCCTTGATTTGGTGTTTTTGAATTAATTTTGTAGCAATAATTAACCGAAATATGACCATTTCTCGATGGAGTTGAAAGGGGTGAATTTTTTTCTAAGCGTGATTCCTAAGATTACATAATTTCATTGATTTTTATTATCTAAATACGAATATTGTAACATGCGGAATGCTCAATAGCATCCTTCGTTACACTGTTAATATTTATTAGAAAAATTATAAGTTATCGGAAATATTATTCCCACAAACTTTAGTACTAATAGAGTGCCCTTACTCCTTAGACTATGATGAACATACGTCATCTGTCAGCAGTTAAAGTTCGCGAATACTAGATAGCGCACTAGGAATGATATTTCAACTAAATAACGCCGGGTGAAACTCTTTCTCGTTGAACCATTGAACTAGTTAGACGTATTTATAATTTTGTTTGACCTGTAATGGGGATGTTAGAATTTGAAAAACCTCGTGATGATCACATGAGGTAAGGTTTTAATAATTATACCGGTAAATGCCATCTAACATTTGAAATATTGTTTTAGGTTTTTCTTATATTCTTATAAATTAAGAATTAATTTCTTAATAACAAAACTTATTCACGTCGAATGATTTTAACTTAGAAGTATTTCAACGTTATATTATTTGCTTTAAGCAAGATTTGAGATTATCTACATTCAATTAGCGATACCTACTACATTTTCCACTAAGCAAACAATATTCATATGAAGTCAACATTTCTATGATACATTTTGAATTGGGATATACGAAAACATTCCGAGCGATGAGATTTTCTTCATTTTGTCTTGGCGACAAATCTTGTACGGACGTTTTTACGATTTCATAACCTGAAAATGGAATTAAAGCAGCCACATGTGAAACAACTTTTAAAGCCCTGATCATCGGAGAACAGGATCACATTTAGGAATTTCCTTAATCAGAATAACCAAATAAAAGATAAGTACTTTTGATTACTACACGTAAAAGGGATTATTTTCACATGATTGTAGTTTTGGGTCATAAAAGCCAAGTGTCTAAATTTAAAATATGAGATTCAAGCTATAATTTTTTTGTTAGATTATATTTTAAATACGCTGTTATAATTAATCCGTTGTCGTACATTAATTCATAGTTACTTATATCTTAAATTCATTATCGCACATATTTCATCGTAGTATTAATTTCGTGGTTAATTTTATCGTGATTCCTTTCTGTAAATATTTTATCGTAGTATTGTAATGCATTTCTGTTGGTAACATAGTAAGTCGTGGTTCATTTTGATGGTAACGAGAGTGTTTAAGGTTTATGAACTTTGAGATGATGTTACGAGACATATTTGTTGTAATATAGTATTTTGTCTCTCGTAAAGGATCTCAAGTTCCTAATTTTGTTGTAATATATGATTTTTAATTTTGAGATAAATTTACGAGACTTATCTTCTGTAATATAGTTATTTTGTCTCTCGTAAAGGATCTCAAGTATATCTAATTTGTGTAATATATGATTTTAGTATTGAGGTAAAAGTTACGAGACGTATCTTTTGTAATATATTTTTGGTTCTCGTATACGCCTCAAATTTATTTTGCTGTTGAGCAAATTGTAATATAGAGTATCTTGTAATATAGTAAATTTTGTAATATAATATTTTGTAATATAGTTCTATTGTACATATGTAACATTTGTCTTTTGTTTATCTTTATCTTTAATTTTCCTTGGTTACACTCAGTAATCAATGGCGCCCAAGCCTTGAACTCGACGCCCTTTTGCACTCCGTATCTTTACTGTGCTAGCCACGTCGCTCGTAGGGTGGCCCACACTTGAACAACTTGAGCAAACTAAAACTTCACAAAACAACGCCCCAGTATTACTAGAAAAATAATACAAAAGAAATATATAATATATAAATATAAAAAAATTATAACGAAAAAAAAAAACGTTGCTATTTAATAAAGGAAGTGTCGTCTTCACTATCGTCATTAGGTTCAAGCTCTTTTAAATACATTTCATCATCAAAGTTTGCTCGACCAAAGTCTATTACGTCATCAACTGCTGCAATTTGAGCTTCGCAATTATAGTATTTACGAACTCAATTGAAAGAGCACGGAACTAGAGGATCTTACGGGGTATTGTCAATATATCGCTTCATATTGAATGAGAGAGCACAGAATTTTACAGATGTAAATTCACCACTCCTCGTCTACAGTCAACGCGGACTTGATCCGCCTGTAACATAGAAATATAGGTGGGATTAGATGCTTAGCGAGTTTGATTTGTCAACACCAACCTTGTTCAGAGTTTTGCATGCCATAATATATAAAACAAAAAATACTGTCGCGTTTTTTCCACCTTTTAGGAACACCCTGTATGAATCCGTGGGTTCTAAATAATTTCAACAAGAGATAAACACTACTAACACTTTATTTAACAATTTACTGACTATACAATACTTCAAAATAAACTTTATTTACTTCTTATTTAACCTCACTTTTCACTTTTCAACTTGTTCACTTTTATAAACTGCTTTCTTAATAAAACTTCTCCTTCTGCGCCGGTAATCGCGTCTTATATACTTTGAAATTACCTCTAGATTGAACCAGAATCTTCTTCCACCACATTCTAGACAAGTCCATGGCTCTTTCTAGAGTCTTCCCAGTCACTATTAGTAGGCATAGGCGTATCATTTCCAGTTCCAAGGGGGTATAATTCATAACAATACGTATGAACTATTTGTATCGCATGATTTGTACGAGGCAGTGCTGTCCAGCCAAGCAGCGTTATAAATTACTTAATTCTAGTGAATATTTAAATAAATTATTAGTTTTATTACTGTTTGAGTGACTTTTTGCAATTAATTGTTTAAAATGGCATTTTGGAGGCCTTTCGATAGTAGTGACAATAAAACGGACTATTTTGATATAGAGCATATACAAGCGGAATTTGAAAATAAAGACTTACACGTTCAAACTCAAAGGGTTATTTTGAATATTGATTCGTGTTTAAAAGGCGAAAATATTGATTCTTCATATAATCAAATTATGAAGAGGGTTTGTGAATTAACCAAATTTAGCCGTAATAAAATTTATAGGGTTATTAGAGCCGAGGATGTACTTGATCATTAAACGGAAAAGAGTTGGACAAAAACTTGAAAAACTTGATAACGCGTCCAAAGATGTCATTCGTCGATTTGTGTATGACTTCTACAATGAAGAGAAGGTGCCCACATTTGAAATGATTAGGGATAAGTTACGCGACTATCCATATTATAACTATAAATCATTAGATACCTTGCGAAACGTTTTGCTAGATTGCGGTTTTAGGTACAAAAAATTGGACAAACGAATGGTGATTAAGGAATCAGCATGCATCGTTGATCATCGACACGAGCACCTGCATAAAATAAAAGAGAGGCAAATAGAGACATATGACTTTATGAAAGGTAAAGGCTTGGATATACCAGAAAAAATACAAAAAAGACTTTATTAGAACTGGTTGGAAAGCAAAATTTCAAAAAGGGATATGCCCTTGAAAACATTTTTGAAGCACACGATTATACTATTCTACGTCTGCCTCCACATTATTGCATTTTCAACCGTATTGGAATGGTGTGGGCTGATGTAAAAACAAGACTACGTCAATATTATCAATCCCCACAATTAAGTGAATAAATATAAATATAAATATAATAGTAGACGAAATAGGCAAAAGCGATATATGGAGGAAGTGTGTATCTCATGTGATAAAAAATCGGTAAAGGTATTTACACAGAACTTCCCTCGTTATTTGTGCATGGCAGTCACTCAAAAAAATAAATAATTACGAAATGACATTGAGAATAATAATCGGAATATAGTTATTGCTATTATTACAAAGAAAACTTGATAAGTTTTGGTCAAAGAAATATACAGATTGCTCATCCAACAGCAAAAGTTCAATACTAAATAGCAGGTGCCACATATGGCAGGCTTGCGCAAATACCTTTACAAATGTCCACCATGACTGAATTATTTCTTGGGATGACCACCCTGTACATTTTTTAATAAAAGTATAATAGGTGCATATGCCAGATATTATTGCCATCTGTCACATTTTCAATCCAACATTCACGTAATGGAGTGGAAGTATAGTGGTGGTTAAAAAATTTCATTTTTTTAAAATTTTTCAAAAGATGTTGGTAAAATAATTTTCTATTTTTTTTTTCTGAAATAGATTTAAAATGTCAAACGTAGACATTTTAAATTTGAGCAAAAAGGAAAGTTTCCTTCTATTCTATAGTAGTGCTAAAAAAAGTTTAAAAATTAAAAATTATGTATTTTTTAAAATAGGCTTAGAATGCTATGAAACGTGAAAATTTTAAATTTGAGCAAATAAAAAAAATTCGATCTATTTTAGTGGTAAAAACTTTTTGAAAAATGTTGGTGAAAAAAATGTTCAAAATTTTTTTTCTGAAATACCTAGGTTTAGAATGTCATTTAAATTTGAGCATTCTAGTGTTAAATTTTTTTCCAAACTGGTAACAAATGTTGCAAATTTTTTTTTTCGAAATTGGTTTGGAATATCATGAAACGTGAAAATTTTAAATTTGAGCAAATAAAATTTTTTCGTCTGTTCTATAGTAGTGATACATAAATGGATTAAAAATGTTTTCAAATAATTTTAAAAATTCTTCAAAAAATTTTTAAATTTGTTTGAATAGTTTTAGAATGTCATGGAAACGTGGATAGTTAAAATCTGAACAAAGAAAAAAAATTCTATCTTAGTGGTAAAATTTTTTAAAAATAGTAAGAATAATTTCTAATTTTTCTTTTAAATAGATTTAGAACGCTATGAAACGTGGAAATTTGAAATTTGAAGAAATAAAAAAAAATCTATCTATTTTAGTGGTAAACAAATTTTCAAAAATGGTAAAAATCAGGCTTAGAATGCCATGAAACGTGGAAATTTTAAATTTGAAGAAAGAAAAAAAAATTGTTTCATTTTAGTAGTAAAAATTTTTTCAAAAATATTGGTGAAAAAAATTTTCAAAATTTTCAAAAATTTTTTTTTCTGAAATAGGTTTAGCGCGTCATGAAACGTGGAAATTTTAAATTTGAGCAAAAAAAATTTTTTCACTATTTATTCCATTTAGACGGTCCACCCTGTATATTTTCCAGTGAAATTTCTACCATTTCTTCGCTGACAGTAGCGTCAACTACCTACCAAATTTGACTGCTCTCCGTCAAGTAGTTTTTTAGTAAATGCACCAACAGACAGACAGACAGACAGACAGACTGACGGAATTGAAAAACCTATATTTCCGTAATCTACGTGTTCTGAAACGTCAGAATCCGAAAAATCTCGGAGGGTGATTTTTTCTCGAACACAATACTTCCCTTCGGTATGCGAGGGAAGCAAAATGGAAAATGTTCTATATTACCACCAATCAATCCAATTATTATTAATGTAAATACCGAATCAAATTCTGAAAACTCGGATGTTATGCGAAAAATTCAAATTGCAATGAAGCACATATGTTTACAAAGCAATATAGCTGGGTTGTGACCTAAAGTAATTATATACAGTGGAAAGTTTTTAAATGGACAAAATCAACTCAACCCAAGAAAGAAACGGAAATAAAATAAAACAGGAATCACAAGACGCTGCAGAAAGACAGATAAGCTATAAATTAATTTACTTTATTTCATCTAATTTAATTGATATTATTCTATTCTATTTTTCTATCTGATATTTACCATCTTAATTTTTATCGCAGCTCAATTTATTGATTCAAAACATAATATTTTCTTATTAATTTGGAAGGCGGAAATTGAGACCGATTGTCTCAAAGAAACGACATACAGGTTGAGCAAACTATCCCTTTAGACATCTTTTCTCATAACGCGCAAAAAAATATTGTTACCGCGAGATAGGGCCCTTTCCAGCAACTCCACTGTAAATGGTTATTTACCGGTGGAACGGTTAAAAAAAAACCAAACCAAAAAAAAAATAAAAAAATGAAAGCTGCCCTGATTCAGAAACAGAAGAAACAAAAAACTTAGAAGAAGAAAAATAAGGAGATTACGATAGATGGAAACTTAAAGGAAGCATGGAAACTGAAAAGAAGCATCTCACAAATACCTACACTTCCCATCCTATATTCCCACCCCATGCGTCATGCGGCTCTCGCTGTCCAATGTCCAACCCGGCAGAGTTCGCTTTACTTCCATCTATTGGGTCATCTGTGAAAAATCCTGCCTACCCAATAAAAATGCTGAAATTACGCCACTGATCCTGACTATACCACCTACGTTTTATTTGATATATTTTATTTTAATTCATTCTAGCCAGTCACTCTAACACATGTAAACATATTTCTGTGCGACACTAATACCTAAACAGGTACACGTATCGCTATAACAAAATTATTCATTAGCTAACGATGATCATTAGTTTTGGTGCGCAATATAAATTCTCGCTGAACATCTCCACTATATATGACGTGTAACTAGACGTTAAGTTTACAGGGAAATTAACACAAACTTTCCTAGACATGCTTCTAGCCCGAGGAGACGAGCTGAAAATTCGAAATTAACGCGAAGCGAGTAAAGTGAAGCGTGATCTCGCGCTTTCAGCAGCAGTCATCAGGCAAATACACTACTTATTCCACACGATAACGGTCTGTCTTGTTCACACTTTCTTCACGCTCGAGCTTTATAGTTGAAACGTATCTGCAGGACGCGATGTCGTGGAATATAATCAGTTGCGGAGTCGAGGGGAAGTTGCAAGGTGGGAGATCCGTCTGAAACAAAGTTTATGTTGTGTGTGATGAATCTGGTATTCGTTAGTAGTTTCTAACATATTGTATAAATTCAGTTATATTGAAAGTATCTATTTACAATTACAGTTTGTTTGTGTCAGTACATTATACAGAGTGTTCATAGATCGAGTTCAGAAAAGTGAAAATTCTTCTATTTACTGCAAGGAAAAGTCATTCTATAAAAACGCCGGCATTTTATGAATAGTCCGTAAATGATACCATATTCTAACATTTATATACAAAGTGCCAAATATATGCAAAAATGCGAGAAACTACAAATAATATTGCAAGCTTGTAATAATATTATCTATTGCGCTTGATTACTAAATTAATATTTGATATACCGGGGCCCAACTAGCACAATTAGTCGTGGGAACGTAGCGATGACTATTGTAGGCACTTTAAAGTGTTTTGGTACTAGTCACAGACACGTAATAGGAACGTCCCTAATACGTGTTTATGACCAAAATGGGGAATATTTTTTGGTGACGATAACGTTCCAGCCACGTTCCTGGAACTTGTCTGGCTACGTTCCAATGACATTGTTGCTCCGGAGCGGCGACGTGGCGGCGTAGACGCCGCAACTTTCAGAAAACTTTACCACACCCTACTCTTTCAAATCGATGTTGCCCGTTTTTTGTCTTGCAACCGATTTTATTATATTTATGTTTCATTCTTGCATATGACTCTTGTTCTTGTTCATTTCCCTAACTCAGAAATTTAATAGAATATCAGAAGGTAATATTAGACAGCAAAACTTGTGCTATTTTCCAATGGTTTAAGGGTCACAATTAAAACGAATGCAATTTTACTGACAAACATAATATCGATTGTGGAAGCCGTTACTTTGTGATAGTTAATCATGACGATATGAGAAGGAAAACTACTTTGTTTTCTACCACTAAAATTTATTGTAACATACACGTTACTGCAGTTTCGGTACTTTAACGTACCATTTTCAAACGTTGATTCAAATGAATCAAGCACCAACGAACATTTTCTCTAGGTAAATTCAAATCTAAGCTAGCTACTCTTACACTGGCATTTAGATTGTTGTTAAAATAATTTAAAACGGTCTGCTCGTACCTGGGTCTTCTTTGCACATTATCCGTTCTTATAATATCCCTTGTCACAGCGCCACTCAAAAATTTTGTTTATTTTAGAAACGGTACTTTTAGTGATGTTGGGCCTATTCGGGTGCCTATTATTAAATATCTCACATACCTCTCCCAAAGTTCTGTCATTATCTCCTATAAAGCGCACCAGTTCATTTTTGTTTACTACATTTAGAGCATCCATAATTTTTAACTTCAAACTAATAAACTAATACTTGATAATATTATTGATCAATTTTATAATTTCAATAACAATATACTCTGGGTATATGCATATTTTAAAGATTTGACGTCTGACATTAAAATTTGTTATCCGTGACACCCTATTATTATCTATCATTACTCAATAAAAAGAGAATATTCATTAAAACTATTCACTTAATTTATCTTTCTATTGTTTATTTTTCATGGGCTACTTTGATTTTTAGAGAAAATCATGTAAAAGTTATTATAAAATATTACCTACATTAATTTAGTCATAAATCAATCATTACCTAATATTTTTCCACGAAATTTTGGATTTACCCATTTGAGATGTTTCTGAATCTAGTGGTATAGTTAGATTTAATTAAAAAAAATCGCTAATAAAATTTGTCCAGTTTTGACATTGAAAAAATCATAGTAGGTCTCAAAAATTGAAATTTATCTATAAATTTTTGGCATAAAGTAGAGCTTTCGATGATCTATTTTTCAAAAAAGCCCCATTAAAATCAGATAATAGACACATATTTTACAGAGGTGTTTCCATTCAAAATGGGTCACACTGCATGTATGTGCGGATAATGTGTATGTATGTGTATGGCTATATAAAGATATTAAAGTGTATATGTGTACATATATGTATATATATAGGCATCTATGTGTTTGTATAAGTATGTTTAATAAAATGATACAGAATTTCAACATGACTGTGCGAATGGCCAAGCAGACTAAGCCATCCTCTAGATAGTTTAAAATAATTGTCTCATAGACAAGTACTTTTCGTAATTCAGTGAGTATTTATGTTTGTTGCGCATGACTATATTTGTTTTATGTAATTGTATTGTAATTTTTATATATTATGCAAAATAAACATTATAATAATAATAATAATTGTTATTATTATTATATAAATTTTGTAAAATGGAGCTTCCCATAATGACTAGACGATTCTATGATCAATAACTTTTTCTCGTTTTACAAATAAAAAGTTTTTTCACAACCATACAAAAATAATCAAATTGCCATATATGTCAAAAGTTGGAAAGAATGACATTTGATCTTCATTCGACAATTGAACTGAAGTATGACATTTTAGGTTGGAAAGCGGTCACTTTCTCACTACTTTTCGGGTTGGGAAGTGGGTATATCAACCTGTTTTTTTTACTGGTTTTCTTTTAGTTGCAGGAAATCTAAATTATAAGACATAGAGAGTAAATAAGGAGGGAATATTGTCATGTGACAATAATTTTAGAATGTGTAATTAATTGTGTGTCATATTGTTTGAACTACCTATACTGTAAATGGTTTTTGAATGTTGGATAGTTGTAATTAAAGAAATAAATGAATAAATAAAAATACAAACTAGTACTGGGAACGGGACCAACTAATGCATTAGGACCAGGTATTTCGCAACAATAATTTGATATTAACCTGCTCGTTTTATCTCGAGGTAATTTTAACTTTTCACCTGAAAACACGTTATTATCACCAGCAAAATATAGGTATCACGCGGATTAAAACGTGATTCTAATAAATATAATTAGATAATTAGAAACTCCCGCATTACTCAAATTGCCATATATCTCGTACAAATTAATATATTTATCTTTTGAAACTTTATAGTGGTTTAATGCATTTTGTTGGCAGATAAATTACGAGCAACTGTATTTACGTTGCAGATATAATTTACTGTCACTGAACTCTTCATCGTGAACTTTAACATCATTAGCATTAAATTTAGTCTGCTGATTCTTTTATCGGAAGACAAAATTTTAATGAAGTACACTACAAAGTATATTACTCTAACTATCGTTTTACTCAACTTTATAGCGCAGGCAGTAGAGATAAAGAATACAGAAATAAGTCGAAGAGTCTTTCTTTTCATGGCAGAGTAGTAAAAAAATACAGAGTGTCTACGTGTCAATTAGACAATATATAATATAATATTTTATGTTATCCTATACGGCTACTATAGTACTAAGAACATTGCGTTAAGTAACTCTTAACAGCACTAGTAAGTGCTGTTATAAATATCATAACATAACGAAATTCTAGTACTATTTAATCATTATAGAACATGTAAGAAAGAACAAAGAACTGAGAATTAGTAATAAAATAAGTCAACTGTCAATCAGTCACATACTCTATAAGGCAATTAGTTGTAATAACTGGGGTTTTATTCCCCTAATTACGTGATTTAATCAGACATTACCATTGGTATAGTACGGAGTGTCCCAATTACTTTGCAGACTCCGTCGATATCATAGTATATCCATCGAAATCAAAACTGTGCTTATCCTTTTCCTTCTAGGTGATTATATCCTTTTTGGTGTCCCTCAACCAGGTTACTTCATAAACACACTTTACTGACTATAGAATGAACTCAATTGCATAACCAACAAATAAAACTCGTGATTTCTCAAAACACTTAAACCACTATAATTACAGAAGAAAATGAAAACAAATGAAAATGACAACCATAAACATTTAACGATTAAATAAATTAACAAACAGTAATTACACTATATCAAGAAATGAAATGGTCCGCGGCAGTTCAAATCTTTAGCTGAATCGCGGCCGAATACTCATAGTTCAATTACAACACATTAATTTATGCTTATTATAACCGACAAAATACTGAACAAATGTACTTAAACTCTAAAATTGAAAAAGATTCGCAAAACGAGAATTTACTGTACCTTGTAGGTAGATGACAACCGATCAGATGTTAAGCCAAGAGTGTCGATATTATCTCCATCGAAATAAGACGTCTCAAAAGTGGGCAGTAAACTTTAAACCCTCGATCAATTAAAAACTACTCTACTTTAAACCGTACCCCTATTTGAAATTACCTAACGGACCATGGTATTTATCATATGGCCTATCTTAACATTTTATTACCACTAAAGCAGATGAAAAGAACCCCTTTTGTTCCTTATTTTGCTTTTGTATGGGGGAAGGAATCTACCTTATTTGGTGTATCTATCTTATGGCCTATTACATTATTCTCTAGTCTATTAGTCTTGAACATTTAACATTTAACTAGACCCCCCGGTGGGTATTTAAACAATTGTCCTTAACTTCAAGTGAGCAAAGCGAATTGGACATAAAATAATCTAGATGGTTATTTATTGCTTTCAAGTGGCTAACGTCGACTACCTAATAAAGACTAAAGTTAACAAAGCATGTTTCCTGGGCTCTGAAATAAATCAATTTTCAACATAAAACAGATGTTTCTATGACTAGTATTTTTTTCGTTATTGTACTAAAGTCTCGACCATTAAAATGTTACCGAGATCGAAAATGCCGTAATTCCATATGCGACAGGGCCGGACTTGGCTCCCTTAATTTGACTTTTGTTACATAGTCATCGTCGAGAGCATCTTGTAAAAATGTCTTAATCTGATCTCATGTAAAAGATATTACCTGCTCCAGCACATGCCCTGCACTATTGAGTACTACGAAAGAGAAAATATCGTTTTCGTGCGTCAGTAACATTTTGATATCGATAGCTTTGTCCACAGAGACGACGGTTCATATTGCTTAGGCTGAAAAAAATACACTTATTATCAAGGGCCGGAAATTTTCAACGTTAACAGAGTCGGACTTGATATTTAATTTTTCAAGAAATATTATAAAATAACTATGTTGTGTTTTGACAATTGTGAATTTGTAATTGTAATTTTTCTCTTAATGTTGTGCCTTTATAACATTTACATGTTACCTTTCGTATTGCTGTAAAGCAATTTTGTTGAGTACAGACATTTTTAATGATAAATAAGAATCAGTTGGAACTGAGAAAATGTATTGGAAAAGTACTTATCCAGATGTTTGTCTCTTTGTGGTCAGATTTGGACGAGATAAAAAAGATACCAGCAGCCGGCGTTAGATAGATATACACACTACAGCATAACGGGCATCGAATGAAAAATGTAATAAAATGTATGTAAATAAAATTCGTTTATTTCATTTACATACATTTATTTGCATGGTACAACATAATTAATATAATGAACACATCCATCGAAGGCAATATATTCCCAGATCAGTGAAAACTAGCGATTGTAACACAAAAATATCTCGCCCCAGAATTAATTAAAGATTTTAGACCAATAGGTCTCTTACCTGTCTTAGCGAAAGTTATGTAACTTATTATTTACGTGCAATTTTGTGAATACTTAACAACAAATAGTCTCTTACCTCCCCGCCAGTCAGGTTTTCGAGGTAAACATAGCACAGTGACAGTATTGACCGATATTATTGATGCCTTACAGCCATAGACCACACGCAGATCACTACGACAGTGTTATTAGACTATAGCAAAGCGTTTGACTCTTTAAATCATACTTTGTTACTAGCAAAATTGTATCCTACAAGGGAATCTCGAATACCATTCAGTGGTTCTAGTCTTACTTCAATAATCCAGTAAGTAAGGATCATGACTAGTGGTGATTCTCTTTCTAGATCACTTACAACAAAAAGAGGGGTTCCGCAAGGTTCCCTTTTAGGCCCTATTTTACTTGTTATGTATATATATCTGACTTGAATAAGGAAATTAAGCAATGCAAATTTCACTCATGTGCTGACCAAATGACAACAAATAGATTTTCTCGGCCATTTTGAAAACATTTTTGAAAAATTTTTTATCGGAAAAGAAAGAGAATTTCGAGAACTTTAATTTAATAAAAAGTTAATTTTTGTCAATTTGAACTCGAGATATTTAACATTTAGCATTTTGGTCAATTGTTAATTAAGAAATGCTTATTTTGGCAAATATTTGAACTGTATTATTTTGAAACGTATTTACTTCATATGAAACGCCCAAAAAGTATTTTTAACTTATAAAAGCTAATATTCAAGCATTTGCATTTCATTGTTGTTAATTAGCCTGTATTGCTTTTTTAAAATTTCTATATCAAGATTACCTCTCGTTTTGTTGCACCGTACGCAATTGTTTCCGGCTTATTACGTTAGTAGTTCACATATTATTATGTATTTAGGGGAATTTGATATTCTGCTAACTTCTCTTTATAAAATTGCAACCTTATTTTTTTTTTACTAAAATAAATATTTGTTTTGTTCAGATACAACCCTGTTTCTTTGTATGTGTGTTTACTGCTATTTATCTTTTTACAAGATGTTAAAAGTTAAATATCTCGAGTTCAGATTTACGAAAATTCACTTTTTTATATATTAAATTTCTCGCAATTCTCTTTCTTTTCTGATAAAAAAATTTTCAAAAATGTTTTTAAAATGGCCGAGAAAATCTGTTTGCTGTGATTTCGTTTAGAAATAAATGCCAAGAAAGTGGCCAAAAGACTTTAAAAGAAATACAAAGAAAATGTATTTACAATATGTTAGAGATGTTGGGGGGTGCTCGGCGAAGTTTAGCCAAAGGCTACTCTTACACTTAACCGAGCATTTTCGGGACAATGGTAAGTAATAAACTAATTCTAAATTAAACTAAAAGTAAGATGTCTAAGTACATATACTAATCTTATAACTGAAAGAAAATTGAAAAAAAAAACATTAATTAGGTAGATTTAATGGGAAATTTATATGAAGTTAGTAGGTACTTAAATTAATTTGATATGTATCTACAATTTATATTTACTTATCTATTAAAATACATGTTTTTTATAGATATACGAAACTGATGCTGTGACATCAATTTGAAATTTTCGGGTATACCATTGTACAATTTTACAGCGTTATAAAAAAACGACCTTTGAAAGATGGTTGTAGTATGTTGGGGCACTGTAAGTTTGTTGTGAAATCTAGTACTAATATTGTGTATAGAATTTCTAGGTATAAGTTTTTGTCCAAGGTAAACTGGAACGGAGGTCAGTAAAAGTTTGTGAATAAAAGTTAAATAGTGATAGTTTGTTTGTTCCGTCATTTTTAACCATTTAAGTTGTGAGAATTTGTCAGATACGTGATCAAATTTGATCAGATTGCATACAAACCGACAGCAAAGATTTTCTACCCTTTGAATGCGATTTTGCGTAAATTTATCTAGGCATGGAAAATATACAATGTCACAATAATGAAAAATAGGTATTACCAGTGACTCTCAAAGTTTTTTCCTTAGTTTATAATTCATTATGCATCTGTTCGAATATAAAACTTTGAGTTTCATGTAGGCCCTTTGAATTCGCTTAGACACGCGTCATCAAATATAATACCTAGTATTTTTTATTCTTGGAAAAATTGCAGTACGGTGTTATCTGTCATTACATTTAGCTCATTTTTTATATTTATCGGCTTATTGTCGGAACAAAATAGCATAGCTACACTTTTATTTGGATTTAATTTTAAATTGTGTTCTGCAGCATACGCAATGATTGATTGAAGGTTCTCATTAATTGTACGAGATGCAGATTGGGCTTCAGAGGGATGAAAGGAGTATAACATCTGTGTATCGTCTGCATACGATTGAAGATGTGAATGCTGAATTTGTCTTGAAATATCTGCAGTGTACAATAAAAATAGTAGTGGACCGAGAATTGAGCCTTATGGTATGCCCGAAATATCATGTTTTGCGGTGGATGTTTGATGAGCGACAGTTACTCGTTCATAGCGATCGTATAAATACGACTTAAAAAAGCTTATGGCTCTTTCATCAAAACCGTAATAATGTAATTTATCGCACAGTAAATTATGTCATCCGAAAGCTGGAATCCAGAACTACATTATGAAAAAATGGTCCATTTTGGACTGAATGGCACAAAATGGCGGGCAATTTAAATTTCAGATAACAAATTCATTTGTATCCACAAGGTTCAACATTTGGGCACCAAAATTTGAGGATGTTTTGTATTCAACAAAAGGTATATTTTCTGCAAGTTTGAAGCCGATCGGAACTCTCGAGGTCCCTGGGCGTTAAAATGAAAAAAATACTCTTTTTAGGACGTTTATTCCATTTCGTACGTTATATATATACTTATATGACCCAAAACGAACACATATTTGTTGCAATTTTAATTGCGAAGGTTTTTGGTTTAGAGTTTGTCCCCATCGGACCTCCAGAACCAGAGATATTCACCTTTTTACCTAAAAAAATGCTTTTCAAAAAACAAAATTGTTCATAAAAAAAACGCAATAGGCTTTGGAACTTCAAAACTCAGATATATATTCCTGGTGACCTGGTGATACCCCAGAAGGTATGAAATTATAATATTGCTGTTACAAAACTATACACATCAATGTCCTTTTTTTATTACCTCAACCTCCTTGGTAATCATGTCATAGCAGGCGATAACTTAAAAAAAACCTACCCTGTACAGAGTTTACCAATTTTTAAAACAATGTTACTGATCCCTTCGAAAAAACATAGAGTTACGCCTCTCACTTCAACTGTAGTTAACATCACGACCTGGATATTTGCATTCATTTCACAAAACTCATTATACAAATGGCAACATTTTGTGTTCTACTATACAAAAGTTGGAAATGCCATTGTTACATCCAAGCAGCTTTTTAACACGGCTACGCCGCGTAAAGGGCCTAAATGGGATAAATTTTAAATACAAATTTATATAGCGAGACGTTTACCATCATTAAGATATTATGCATTCAGAAGGTGTAACTTATTTGTTACTCTTCTTTAAACTTTATGCAGTAGTTTTAAGGAAATTAGGGAACCGGCGGGTCTTTGTCCTTTTCTAATTTTGTCGGGCTCGCGTGCTGGCGGCTCTGTAAAAAAGACAAAAGGTAAACGCGCAGAATGGGGTCAGGTAGGGATGGCATGGAATTATTTAAAACTTTGTGTAACTTTTTCTGACTGGTGACCGTCATATCGGTATAGTTCATCGGATATTCCAAGCATTCGAATTCGTGTCCAGATCAATACATTCTTATGTTGTGTATTTTGAAATTCAACGCAAATATTTGCGACACACGCACACGTAGGAATTTCGTTTAAAATCTGCTCACATCAATGAAAGTGTATTTATTTCATTTTAATCGGAAATAATTGAACAGTACAAAACCAAATATAGGATGGAAGCTTAGATCGCGAGAAAATAAAATAAAGCACCATTAAGGTTTTAGAATCATTACTATGTTTTAAAATTGTATAATTTTCTTCATGTAACATATTATTAATATTCTTTTTCTTTTCAGGTAAGTTGTGCCACATCGTCTTTTACTATCACTGGTGAGTGATTTATTGATGCAGCAAATCATTATTAAGATTTCTTGAAAAGATATAAATAAGAATAAAACTATATATAAACATTATACTTTTCGTCGGATTACTCAATTGTCTATATAATTGTTAATGTTCTGTACTATACTATATAATCTTTATCATCCCCAATGATGCAATCTTTATTGGCAAAACGTTCGTAAAAATACTATGCACTTAGTTGCCACCAGAGCTGATGGCCCGACGGTAGGCTAATATTGAAACGTATGCATACTGTATGTATACTGTCATCTAGACCTCTCAAAGCTCAATTTAAATTTATTTTATGCATTAGCGACAAAAGTAAACGATTCGCGCGAAGGTACAGTGTCAAAACAAAAAATAGCTTAATAGGTATTTACTTATATGATTGTTTACTCTGAATAACTTTACTTACATCCAAAACAACGTAACTTTTATTTACTTCCAGGACAAAGTACCGAAGTTGCAGTTACAGTTGCTCATATTATAGCGGTAACTAAATAATAGTAATAAAATAGTAATTTTTCAAATTGTTGTTAAATTGGAAAATTTTTAATTTTAATTACAATTTGTTATTTGACGTAATAAAAGACATTAATTTCTAAAATTATTATAATAATTATTTTTAGAAACGGGAAAAACAATGCTTTTTGATGTTTCAAATAAAAACTGTATTTTTATACACTCTACATATTTTTCGGCTTGTTAGGCCTTTCTCAAGAGCATTACAGATGAATACTGAAGCTATTAGGGCGGTTGTTCTAAAAATAAATGCAACAATACCCAAACATATGAAATTACGGGGATTTCAAGTAATAAAACTGAGGTGGATTTCAAGTAATAAAACTGAAGACCCAAGTGCAACTCCGACTTATTTTTATTGTTTATTTCATGTCTAGATTTAAAAATGAATTATTATTTGTTTGCTTATAATTGTATTGAAACATTCTTTATAGGATTTTGCAAACAGCAGAAAAAATAACTATCTATAAAAGAAAAACTTTGTGTAGTAATATTAATGAAATCTTTGCATTCTTTCGATAACCTGAATTCTGGTTATGCTAGCAAATTAAAATCCTAAAATGAATTTGTCTAATTTCTTATTTGACAATTCTCATTCCAACACTAGCATCCACACGGTCCCCTACGGCCATGCAGATTAAACTAGCATCCACATAACCCCCTACGATTATGAAGATTCAATAAAACTGAGGATCTACCTACTCGGAATATAATTCAATGGGCTATTCTTAAAACCTTGTCCATTATAGGAGTGTTTATGAAATTTAGTTGGTCATTGGTGGTACAAGTGTTGCTTTTAAGGGACTTTTTTATTTCTAATTGTGCAAGGAGGTTTAAGCGTTTTCCTTTTCTTTCTGAGTGGAATTTCCCCTTAGACGAAGATGAGTTTAATAAAGAGTTAAACATAATCAAACAGATTGCAATAAATAATGGATATAAGGAGTCACTAATAGAGAACATGGTTAAAAACAAACAGCGAAAATTACTTCAAAAGGAATTTTTTACTGTAACCAAAAAAACAACAAAGTACAATTCTATTAATTATATTCCTAGGTTTAGTGATAAAATAAGTAGAAAATTAAATAAGTTAGGCATCTCCACAATAAGTGTAAGCAAAACAGATTTAGGAAGTATTTTAGTTAACAATAAAGAAAAAATAAGTAAAGTCAATAAATCGGGGGTTTATGAAATTAAATGTAAGGACTGTAACGCGGTATATATTGGCCAAAGTGGTAGCCGTATAGCTAATAAGGTAAAAGAACATAAACAATCTATTTTAAACAACATAAAAAACACAGGAATGTCAACACGCTTAAACCTCCTTGAACAATTAGAAATAAAAAAATCCCTTAAAAGCAACACTTGTACCACCAATGACCAACTAAATTTCATAAACACTCCTATAATAGACAAGGTTTTAAGAATAGCCCATTGAATTATATTCCGAGTAGGTAGATCCTTAGTTTTATTACTTGAAATCTCCGTAATTTCACATGTTTGGGTATTATTGCATTTATTTTTAGAACAACCGCCCTCATAGCTTTAGTATTCATCTGTAATGTTCTTGAGAAAGGCCTAACAAGCCGAAACATATGTAGAGTGTATAAAAATACAGTTTTTATTTGAAACATCAAAAAGCATTGTTTTCCCTTTTCTAAAAATAATTATTCTAAATATGTTTCACAAGGAACCTACCACATACTCAATCCAGTGTATAAAAAATTATTATATTGGGAAATTTTTAGTTATAATGTACATGTTAACTGATCTTAATAAATGATGTTCAATTTATTTATTAAATACCAATTTATTAATCTCTTCTCAATATCACCTCCTTCTATGGAGTGACAGATTTTGGTTTAAAGGGCTTTATTATTATTTACATAATTCTCCAATGCCAGCTGTGATAATAAAAGTAATTGCAAGACTTGCCAATAAAAATAATTATTGTTAATACAGAGAATGTTTAAAGAAAACAAAGATTGCCAATATTGAATAACTGATGGTTATAAATTTTTAAATTTAACTGATAACGATCTAATGGAGCATTGCAAATGATATTGTTTAAACAATTGTGAAATACATGACGATTATTCGAAATATTTCGAGAACACAATATAAAATTTAATTATGCTATATTTCTGTTAGAAACCAACATTTTTTTTGTTAAATTTCGGTCATATCCATTTGAAGGTATTTTAAATTCAGTGGCGTAGTCGGATTTGAGATAAAAAAAATGCTAACACTTTTTTTGGTAAAATGTTTATTATTTGTTTGCTTATAGTAATGAAACATATTCTTTATAGGATTTTGCAAACAGTCAAATGTCAAATATAAATATTATTATTACATACTTATTCATGGATATTGTCTTAGTTTTGCATGGAACATCGTTATGAGTGGCTTTAGGCTTTTCTGATGAGTCCACAATAAGGACGAAAAACGTTTCAAAGGCTAAGCATTTCCAAGAAACTGAATGAGATTTTATGAAAATGTAATTCATTAGAATGAAAAAATTTTTAAAGACAAGGTACGTAAATAAATTAATTTCAGGCCTTTGTTCTCATTTTTAACTGAATTTACATATCGTAGGGGATCATGCAGATACTAGTTTAGCCTGCCTAGCTGTAGGGGACTATGTTGGATGCTAGTGTTAAAATGAGAATGGCAAATAAGAATTTTTACTTGTTAGCATAACCAGAAGTCAGGTTATCGAAAGAATGCAAAGATTTCATTAATATTTTTATATATATTTTCTTACTTTTTATTGGGTATTTTGCCACTGAAAAATATTTAAAAACTTTAATGAAAAAACCTCTGCGCCAAACGGATCAGACAGTGGTTGGTTCTTGAGTACTTGTCTGTTTCAAAAGTCTCACACCTAAAAATATATAAACTAGAACAATGTTATAAACTAAAAACTGAAAATCAAAGCTATAGGTAGTTAACGTTTCGGAAGAGAATCTACTTCCGTTCTCAAAACTTTTTTGGCCATCAACCATGACAGTTCTTTGTTTATGTATTTACATAAACAAAGAACTGTTCTAGTTTATATATTTTTAGGTGTGAGACTTTTTGAAACAGTCAAGTACTCAAGAACCAACCTCTGTCTGATCCGTTTGGCGCAGAAGTTTTTTCATTAAAATTTTTAAATATTTTTCAGTGGCAAAGTACCCAATAAAAAGTAAGAAAATCTGAGTATGCCACAAATAAACAATTACAGACAATATTTTTATATATAGTTTTTCCTTTAGTTCTCATAGATAGTTTTTCTTTCCGCTGTTTGCAAAATCCTATAAAGAATATGTTTCATTACTTTTTTTGGATTTTTGGCCTTAAAAAAATCGAAATAGGCCTTGAAATTTTTAATTTCGATCAAAAATTTTGCACCAGAGTAGAGTTATTGTGCTCTATAATTTAAAAAATATATAAATCGGTCTACAAATAAAAATTTTAGAAAAATGTCCCGATTTTAAATGGGTCACTCACTCTGTATATTATATTTATAATTTTTATAAAAGTTACCCAACTCTGTTTATATCCAAGTAAAATGTTAGACAAACAATTATTAGCAGTCTGCAAGACCCAAGTGCAACTCCGACTTATTTTTATTGTTTATTTCATGTCTAGATTTAAAAATGAATTATTATTTGTTTGCTTATAATTGTATTGAAACATTCTTTATAGGATTTTGCAAACAGCAGAAAAAATAACTATCTATAAAAGAAAAACTTTGTGTAGAAATATTAATGAAATCTTTGCATTCTTTCGATAACCTGAATTCTGGTTATGCTAGCAAATTAAAATCCTAAAATGAATTTGTCTAATTTCTTATTTGACAATTCTCATTCCAACACTAGCATCCACACGGTCCCCTACGGCCATGCAGATTAAACTAGCATCCACATAACCCCCTACGATTATGAAGATTCAGTTAAAAATGAGAACAAAGACCTAAAATGAATTTATTTATCTACTTTGTCTTAAAAAATTTTTCATTCCTATGGAATACATTTTCATGAAATCTATCATTCTGTTTCCTGGAAATGCTTAGCCTTTGAAACGTTTTTCGCCCTTATTCTGGAGCTCATCAGAAAGACATAAAGCCAGTCATAAAGATGTTCCATGCAAAACCAAGACAATTTCTATGAATAAGTGTGAAATGATTATATTTGACATTGACTGATAAAAACAACCTCACCTATCATCTATTAGCTAACTAGTATTGGAGCCTATATACTCTATGCATGTTTAAAAATGAATTATTATTTGTTTGCTTATAATTGTATTGAAACATTCTTTATAGGATTTTGCAAACAGCAGAAAAAATAACTATCTATAAAAGAAAAACTTTGTGTAGAAATATTAATGAAATCTTTGCATTCTTTCGATAACCTGAATTCTGGTTATGCTAGCAAATTAAAATCCTAAAATGAATTTGTCTAATTTCTTATTTGACAATTCTCATTCTAACACTAGCATCCACACGGTCCCCTACGGCCATGCAGATTAAACTAGCATCCACATAACCCCCTACGATTATGGAGATTCAGTTAAAAATGAGAACAAAGACCTAAAATGAATTTATTTATCTACTTTGTCTTAAAAAATTTTTCATTCCTATGGAATACATTTTCATGAAATCTATCATTCTGTTTCCTGGAAATGCTTAGCCTTTGAAACGTATGTATTCCATTGGAATGAAAAATTTTTTAAGACAAAGTAGATAAATAAATTCATTTTAGGTCTTTGTTCTCATTTTTAACTGAATCTTCATAATCGTAGGGGGTTATGTGGATGCTAGTTTAATCTGCATGGCCGTAGGGGACCGTGTGGATGCTAGTGTTAGAATGAGAATTGTCAAATAAGAAATTAGACAAATTCATTTTAGGATTTTAATTTGCTAGCATAACCAGAATTCAGGTTATCGAAAGAATGCAAATATTTCATTAATATTTCTACACAAAGTTTTTCTTTTATAGATAGTTATTTTTTGTGCTGTTTGCAAAATCCTATAAAGAATGTTTCAATATGTCTAGATTGTTACATTGCATTAAGTCGAACATTCCACTAGACTGTATCTCCGCAGATATTAAATTCATATTGAAATGAAATAAGAAAAATGTATGCGGCACTCTAAATGAATAAATCTTCACCATCTGTGCCCATATTTTTCTAAAGTAATTTCGACTTGACATCGATAATGTGCATTGTAATGAAGCTTGAATGCTCCAGCTAAAAAGTCATATAAAACAGTTTCCACTTCGTTGAACATCAGGACAAAAACGACAGGACGAATTGCCTGTTAATCTGATTCTGCTAATTTGATCATTCTGCGTTTGTTCTTAATTAATTGGTTTTGGAAGTGAGCTCAGAAAATCTGAAGAGACGTCAAGGCCGCGCGTGGCGGATCCGAGAGGGTCCGAAGTTTTGTTTCTCCACCTTTGTTCTTCGTCGATGAAAATATTTAAAATATTCCATAATCTTTTGTCGGCTTAGTTTTTAACATAATATTAACAATTTAAATTTGTATTTCCAGCCAATATGCAAAACGATGTTATTAAAAGATAATTCGAGACAAGGGGTGTCCACCATTTAATGATCAAACTGAGATTAGTCATTTTTAGCGACTTCAAAAAATGCAAGAACCGCAGCCTAAGGAATCACTAATAGAATTTTAAAATAATATATTTGAAATTTTCTGACTCAAAAAGACATATAATTCAGTAATATTACGGTCCAAATTGCGATATATCCGTCAAAATTCATAAAGTTTTGAAAATTGACGGAAATAATCAGGACAGCATATGTAATAATAAACCGAAAAGTTCCCACCCCTAAATTGTGTGCTTCATCCCCTACGACATAGTAACCACCCCAATTTTCGCTTTTTTAAAATTATCCATGAAATGGTGCATTTTACGACAAAAATACCTATGTACAAAAGTGTTCTACAGGAAATTCTCTACAAAAAAGGTTTTTAGACCATTTCTCCTCAAACGAACAGTACGTTGGTAAATCAGGGCCGTAATTAGCGCAAGTCATATAATTCGTTATCTATTTACCATCACCGAAATGTTCGGTGTTACTATGCAGCACATCATTCCGCACTTCCATAGTAGTCCAATAAATCTGTCGAAAATATCGCGTTTTTTTGCAAAAATTATTAACAGCAAACCAAGGTATGTAAAATATCGGAAATTTTCCGTAGAATTCAATGAACTATTTTTAAAACAAATGACAAACTTGCGTCCTCTTCAAAATGGCGGCCAAAGTTTGCAAAAAACAGTTTTTTTGCGTTAAAAAAAAAGTTGGCGTTGCACAAAAAAAAGTTTAATAGCAGAGTTGTGTAACTTTTTAATGCGGATCGAGCCGGCCCAGTGCGATCTTAGAAAATTGCAAAATTATTTAGTTATTGCAAAAAAGACGTTAAAAATCGCATTTTTTTGAAATACCTGTATCTCCGTGAAGAAAAGATATTCTTTAACGAAACTCGGTGAAAGCATAGTCCAAGATATATCGAATACAACCATTTTTACAGATTTGCAAAATATTCCAAATTTCTTGCAGAAATCGATTTTTTCGAAAAAAACACGTTTTTTTCAATGTCCAATAGCTCATACAGGTCTTCATATTTTGATATCGGACCAGTCCGAAAAGTTTCTTCAACAGTTGCGCTAACCTGTGTAGTTATTGTGCATATAACGAAGCGATCCCTAATATGCGAAAAATCGGTCAAAAAATCGATATTTTTTTTTACCCCAAAAAACTTTGAATATTTTTGACATTTTAAATTATATTGGAACACCATTATTGCCAATGGATAGCTGGCATTTTTCTACAAATTTACAAAAAAAAAAAATTGCTCTCGGACTCTGGAACCGAGAAAATTTTTTTTTTTTAAGAAATTCTTGTGGCGCCATTTTTTAAGGTCAAGGGCTGAAATTTGCAGTGGTTATTGTACAATACTTATATTTTCAATAAAAAATCTTCGCAACTTGATCGGCCGTTGCTGAGCATTGCAAATTCAATGAAACTCAGAGCTCGATGCTGTGGCCTACGCCTGCAGCTGCCGAAAACACGGCATAAAATGTTCAAATGTGTGTTCAACGTGTGACGATGAAATTTGCTCAAATATTGAGGAGAACAGAGTCGTCGCTGATGATATCGACGAAGAAATAGATGAGCCAAATATCACAGAGACTGAGCTAGAAAGAGATGAATTTTCAAATAATGATAACGATAATGATGATTGTAATGACGATAATGCGGAAATAATATTACATGACGTTTACCATGACAGTAGTAATGGTAATGAAGACGAGTCTCCTATTAAAAGGCAAAAGAAAAAAAAATATTAATGCAACATATTCTACAAAAACAATTCGAATACATAAATGAGACATAATAAAATTTTGATGTTTCTTTGGTAATGTAACAAATGTAATAAAGCGTAAAGGAATTAAAATTACTTGCCATACAATAGCAAGATTTCGTAGATAGTTTGGGACGATATTTGACAAACCCCAAAATGTTATCGAGGCGGGCGATGTACTATTAGATTTTTTCAGCCATAGCTATGAAATAATCTGTAGTAAATTTGCTAAATCGGAAATATTTTATTACCAGTAAAATACCCCTCATAAACTGATAAAAATCCGTTACGATCGATGTCATCGTCAAATTGCTTTTTATTAGAAATGTAACAAACGCGCGGGTAATTAAATGAGGTGAATGTGTAAAATAATCAAATCATAATAGGGGTAATTGATTACAAGTATTCCCCAAACTGCACATTAGGTAGGAACTAGTTGCTTTTTCCTTTTCTAAGTCCACTCGTAAAACAAATAGGTTTTTTAATAATAGGTATAATTAGCTAGCTTAGATGTAGAATATTTTAAGTTGTTTAAATGGACGTGTTATACTGAAGGGAAGCCAATTTGGCTACAGTTACTAAAGAGAACGCCACTTGCCAGGCGAGTACTATGTCGGTACATAATTTCTACTATAGAGGACGCAACCTTCCGGATGACTTGATGCCTCTAAAAAAAAGGCGGACTTTCATTCATTGATCTAGATTGCTTTGGGGTGGATAAGGACCACTAACTAAAAATTGACAAGGATAATCCCGTCCGGAAAGAAAGACACTTTCCGATCAGCTACTGGTGGTGTGACATCGGCCTACTTTTATCGTGATAACTTTAGTATTCCCGGGTATAGGTATTTGCATTTTTGAGCTTCTGTTATAAAATTTAACTTCATGTCATCAGATTTCTCAAATTAAACGTTACCTCGTTCATATTGTCACTGGCAACTGGCGTTTCTGCACTAGTTTATAAAGAAATAATTAACTTTATGCTAGTTAAGGCTATTGTATTTTTTGGCCCTTCTGGCAATCAGTTTGAATTTGAGTGTAAATGATTTTTTCCTTTAACAAAGTAATTTTTCTTGTTTAAGTTCGAGACTACGGTCCAATTTCCTTATTTGTTTATCTTTTAAGTTGCATTTTCTTTTGTTTTAATTTAAGTATTAATTATTATTGTTCTATTTTCCAAACGGATTGTTCTTTTGTAACGCGTTCTTTTATCCGTTTTCAGCCTTTTATTTAAAAAAATGGCTCCACTAGAATGTCTTAAAAAAAATTAACTCGGCTTCAGAAGGTCGGAGAGCAATTATTTTTTTTGGAAATTTGTAGAAAAATGCCAGCTATCTATTGGCAATAACGACATTGCAATATAATTTAAAATCTCAAAAATATTCAATTTTTTTTTGGGGTAAAAAAAATTATCGATTTTTGACCGATTTTTCGCATATTAGGGATCATTTCGTGATATGCGCAATAATTGCACAGGTTAGCGCAACTGTTAGAGAAACTTTTCGGACCGGTGCGGTATAGAAATATGATGGCCTGTATGAGCTATTGGACATTGAAAAAATCGAGTTTTTTTCGAAAAAATCGATTTTTGCAAGAAATTTGCAATATTTTGCAAATCTGTAAAAATGTTCTTATTCGAGATATCTTGGACTACACTTTCACCAAGTTTCGTTAAAGAATGTTTTCTCTTCACGGAGATACAGTTATTTCAAAAAAATGCGATTTTTAACGTCTTTTTTGCAATAACTAATTAATTTTGCAATTTTCGGAGATCGGACTGGGCGGGCTCGATCTGTATTAAAAAGTTGCAAAATTGTGCTGTTAAACTTTTTTTTGTGCGACGCCAACTTTTCTTTTTCAACGCAAAAAACTGTTTTTCGCAAACTTTGGCCGCCATTTTGAAGAGGACGCAAGTTCGTCATTTGTTTTAAAAATAGTTCATTGAATTCTACGGAAAATTTCCGATTTTTTGCATACCTCGGTTTGCTGTTAATAATTTTTGTATATAAAATCCCTCACTTACTGGACTATAGGTCATTGCCCTTTACGGGTTGGTACTTCATCGCAGATGCAATGGTATATTATTTTAGCGCTTGCTGTATTACCTACCCCCTCAGTAGGCTGCGTGTATTTTGTCGCGTAACATCAAACGAACTTTTCGTGTGTTTTTACTTAGTTTATACTGACAAAGTTCATGTATGGTTACATTTGATCAGCCATTATACATGAAGGCAAAAGATATCGTTGCATCTGAATCACGCATTCCCGGAAGCATTTTTAAAAAAATAATTGTACGATTAGGAGGGTTTCATCTTTTAATGTCGTACCTTGGAGCCATCGGATACACTATGGAAGGAAGCGGATTGTCTGAATTGTGGTCGACAATATATGCTCCTGCTTCGGTACCTCACATGCTTAATGGACATGCTTACGCGAGGGCGGTGCGAGCGCATTTTTTAACGCTAACCGCTTTGTCCAAAATGATTTTACAAGAGAATGGTATGGCAAGTGAAGATAAAGAATACGTGCAGCTGTTACTAGCCGATTTTAAAAACAACCCTCCCACATACAGTAATGTAGAAAATGATCATAATATCAAAAACCTTAAAAAC
Source organism: Stenurella melanura (assembly GCA_963583905.1). Classification (NCBI taxonomy): domain Eukaryota; kingdom Metazoa; phylum Arthropoda; class Insecta; order Coleoptera; family Cerambycidae; genus Stenurella; species Stenurella melanura. The sequence goes on from OY757316.1 coordinate 96,076,496, forward strand.
CTCTTTTGTGACGGATTTGACAGCAGAATTGTGGCTACAGTATTTCGAACTTGTCACTATCGCGATGCATTTTATTCAAGCAGAGCGTACAGGAAACTGGAAATTACACCTTGAATGTGTTACAGCTATGCTTCCAATCTTTTACTCAACTGGACATTTTCCATATGCCAAGGCTTGCCAACTTTACCTCCAGGATATGATGTCATTGCATGAGAAAATGTCTGAAACGGATTTCGTAAAATTTACTGAAAAAGGTTTTTTTACAGTTCGCCGTTCTGATAAACATTGGGGTGGTGTGTGGAGCGACATGACTATTGAACAGACTTTAATGAAGCAAATGTAAAGTGTTGGTGGTATCACTCATGGGAGAGGCTTTAGTGAAAGTGTTCTAAACAAATGGATTTTGGGAATGCCCGCAGCGTATCATGTTTGTGCTAGTACAGAAGACTTTTGTGGATTGCATTCTGAGAGCAGTCATCAGCATGTAGAGTTGCGTGAGGTAAGAGTTCAAAAAGACCAAGAGGACTGTGAAAAATTGTTGCTGTGGTTACAAAAACATTCACCCTTCACCAATAATCCAAATCTTATCTCGCTATCTAGTGGCATTATTGCGATAGACGATATCAATTGCCACAGAGCAAAGTCTGTTGGCGAGAAATGTCTAAAAGATGCCGTTAAAGATGGAAGCTTGTTTAAAAGCTTAAAAGTGTGTCGTGCAAATCGTGTAATGCCGATATCAAGTTTGAGGAATACAATCAAAATTAATGACAATGATGTTCAGGTTGATTCAACATTACTCTTTCAAAGAATTATTTGCACCGTTCATTCGAGTCTGGAATTAAAATCGTGCTTTAGTTTTGAACTAGCTTCAGTACCTCTTTCTCTTTTCGATGAGAAAGGTCTAATGAGAAAAACCAATAAGGCAGCTTTATACCAGATTATCTATACTGTTCCAGAACGAGACCATGTTTTCGAAAACAGCTAATATGTGATTGATGGGGAAACTTGCTTCGTCGCGTAATATGGCCAAAAAAAGGGACATTTAATGCTGTTTACAACGCTTACATTAGTTACATAAAAAAAAAACGGGAATAGAGTAACTGTCGTGTTCGATGGTTATATGGAAAATGCAAATAGCACGAAGAGCCTAGAACGACAAAGGCGGATACTTCAAAGAAGCTGTCCTCAAATTATGTTTGACGAAATTACTGTCGTTTCTGAAACTCAGCAGAAGTTACTAAGTAATTTTCTTAACAAAGAACCTTTAATTACAGAGCTAGTGAAAAGGTACAACACGGTCTTTTTATAGAGGTGAGGGGGTGGAAGTTGTATATTTATTAAAATTGTAAATAAATTTTAGTGCCTACTGCTATTTTAAGCGTTAAAAGTTAAAGTTTAAGGTAGATCGTACTGTAGAGAGTGCTAGTCGGAACCAACCCTTATGTTTGCGCCATATTTCCCACGTTATTATTAATTTTAGGAAAAAAGTGGTAAAAACCTTTTCGATAGAGAATTTTCCAAGGAATTTTGTATATAGGTATATTTGTCGAAAATCACACCGTTGCCGAGATAATCTATAAAAACTAAAAATGGGAGTAGAAAGGACGTCCTGGGGGATGAAGCACACTATTTAGGGATGGGAACTTTTTGGTTTAGTAATCCTTATGCTATTCCCAACATACCCACCAATTTTCAAATCTTTATGAATTCTGTCGGAATAAAAACGTATATTTCTGAACTAATAATAGGATGTGCCACTTCAGTAACTTTAAAAGGAGTTTAAGACCATGGTTTCTAGTGTACATATACACCAAATCTCAAGTTTCTGGACTCTTGCTAGCTTGCTTTACTTATTTACCCCTATTTACCTTTATTTCACCCCCATCCCTTTGACGGAATCACCCCAAGTATAATCTAGTTCCATAAGTCATTATAATACATTCGTGTACCAAATTTCAAGTCAATATCTCAATTTTATTTCATTATCACTTTTAGTAATGGAGTGGGAGAGCTGGTGAAGGGTGGCAATTTTTGCAAAAAAAAATTAAGGCCCTGGCTTCTAATATATCGGATGTAACAGAATTATAGTTTAGTTTTGAAGATAATTGAATTGATTAGGATTGACTACATACATAATAAGCGGCAATTTTTGACATGAAACTGATTTTTTCTTCACTTCCCGTTTCGTCGGAAGTGACACTAACTTTCGATTTTTAAATGGAACACCCATATATTATCACATTTTTGAATTGTGCGTAATTTTCTGAATCCTAAAATGCCAAATAAGTGACATTTCAAACATCAATTCTTTTTATAATATAATTTTTAATTTTCCATTTAAGTGTGTCGTGACGGTTCCGATTTATTCTAAATGACCCATGTAATGCTACAGTTAAAAACGTTAAAAACACGTGATTTATGAGCAAATAAAATTCAGCAAAATGTTTTTGGGGCAAAAATAAGGAATTTATTCATGTGCCGAATTAAAATGTGCGATAAATACAAACAAAATTACAGCCAACAGGTGTCTTTGAAAACAATGAAATAGTTAGCTTCTCAAACATTTGTTGGTTTAAAGGTGCTTCTATTGTGTCTTTAAAAATTGTTAAAATTGAATTGTGTTCAAAATGTTAATTATTTATGTGGAAACTAAAAAGAATGGAATTGCAGCTATGGACCTTTATGGCCGACGATATCCTGATAGACAATGTCCAGCGAAAAATTATTTTAAACGTGTTGAAAACCAATTCCGAAGAGAGCCCCCAACAATGATCCCGAAGAAAACTTCATTATTGACGAAGGAACGGAAATTAATGTTTTAGCTCGAATAGAAGTTGATAAGACTGTTTCTTTAAGGCAAGTTGGGTTTGGATTGAACATCAGTCACCAAACAGTAAGCCGAATTTTGCACAAATACCACTATGAATCTTTTAATTACCAATTGCACCAGCATTGGTACGAAAGTGATTACGAACGTGGAATGGAAGATTGCAATTGGATTTTGTATAATAACGTGGCTGCACGAACAATGATTTTTTGGGACTGATTTTATTTTCGGACGAGTCAAGGTTTACAAGTTTGGGATTATTTAACCGACAAAATACAAAATATTGGTCACAAAAAAAATAAAAATTTATTACGGGAGGATATGTTTGTCTTGGAATAATCAATACTAGAATCATTGATCTAATAATATTTGACTGGTGCCAGACACTTGAGATTCCTGGAAAATGAGATTGAGGACATTTTAGATGAGTTACCTTTAGATTTAGGACAGGGAATGTATTTCCAACAAGATGACGCCCCTCCACATAATTCGCGGGTAGTAGTTCATTACCTTCAACGGAGATTCGAATAAAACGTAATTTCGACGCATGGTCCTGTGCGGTGACCTCCAAGGTCACCTGATTTAACGCCCCTTGATTTCTTTGTTTGGGGTCATTTAAAAAATACTGTCTATGCACCGCCGTTATAACCCGTGAAGACCTGGAGCTACGCAGCATAACGGCCCAGCGATTGGCGAACGTTCTTCGAGAAACAGCTATGTGAGTTCAGAAGTACATTGACATTAATGGACAGCATTTTGAATAACTGTTGTAATGTTTTGTGTTAATTTTTTGTATTCCAAAACGACCTTATGTGTAAGGTAATTAGAATAAAATTGTATTTCTTATTTTCTTTTAGCTGTAATTTTGTTTGTATTTATCGCACATTTTAATACGACATATGAATAAATTCCTTATTAATAATAGTACTAATAAATTGTACTACGGTACCGATATGGTTCCATTTGAAAAAATTGAGTTTTGCCCCAAAAACAATTATGGTGAATTGTATTTGCTCATAAACGTAATTCAATGTTTTTAAAGGGATTTCTATTTTTGTAGAATTACACGGGTCATTTAGAATAAATCGGAACCGTCATGGCACACTTAAATGGCAAACTAAAAATTAAATTATAAAAAAAATTAGTGTAAAGTAACTGGAAGAAATCTGGGTTTAGGCTCTCGACTTAGCTTACAGCGGAGACGGGAGCGGGTTAATTATATTAAATGTTTAAATGTTACAACTTTAACAAAAGGAATGGGCGCCAAGGAATTCTGAAATCTAATCCCAAACGTTTGATACGTAAGAGTAATTGAATCCCTAAAATTGACTCTAATGTAGGTCCTAAATAAGACACTAATTATTCTTAAAATACAGAAAGGCATATTGCGAATACTTATGTCTACTTTACACAGGGGGGGGATGACAAAATGTTGTACTAACATTAAAAGGACAACTCGAGATTCGTGCACGATAGGGCTCTCGCGAGACTGAAGACTTTTGGACATGTCAGAATTATTATTAATTACTCCGAAATACACCCCAGTACAACGCCCAATGTCTTACACAAAGTTCCGAATTGACAATATTCTTATTACCTAAAGGTTATATAGAACAATTCTATTTATCTAGGAAACGTATATTTAAAGGAATAGCTAACCTTAAAACTTACTAGATTTCAAATACATTATTACAAATATGAAATATAAAATGTGAAATATGACATTGTCCATATGTAATAACTGGGGTTTTATTCCCCTAATTACATGATTTAATCAGACATTACCATTGGCAGAGTACGGAGTGTCCCAATTACTTTTGCAAACTCCGTCGATATTATAGTATATCCATCGAAATCAAAATTGTGCTTACCCTTTTCCTTCTAGGTGCTTATATCCTTTTTGGTGTCCCTCAACTAGGTTACTACTTCACAACAAACTTTATTGCAAATGGAATGAACTCAATTTGATAACAAGTAAATAAAACGCGTGATTTCTTAAAACACTTAAACCACTATATTTACAGAAAAAAAATGAAAACAAATGAGAATGAATCACAAACATTTAACGATTAAATAAATTAACAACCAGTAATTACAATATATTAAGAAATGAAGTGGTCCGCGGCAAGTTCAAATCTTTAACTGAATCGCGACCGAATATTCTTAGTTCACTTACAACACATTAATTTTCTACTTATTAAAACCGGCAAAATACTGAACAAATGTACTTAACTTTAAAAGCGAAAAAGTTTCGCAAAACGAGAATTTACTATACCCTGTAGGTAGATGATGACCGAACAGACCTTAAGCCAAGAGTGAAGATAATCTCTACATCGAAATAATACGTTTCAAAAATGGGCAGTAAACTTTAAACCCTCGACCAATTAGGATCTTCCTTACTTTAAACCGTACGCATTTGAAATTACCTAACGGACCATGGTATTTATCATATGGCCTATCTGAACATTTTTTTATTACCACTAAAACAGATGAAAAAAACCCCTTTTGTTCCTTACTTTGCTTTTGTATGGGGGAAAAAATCTGACTTAAGTGGTCTATCTATCTTATGGTCTATTACATATGTTCCTGGAAGCCTCTGTCAACTGCTTTAGTCTTGAAAATCTAACTAGAACCCCCGGTGGGTTCGTATTTAACAAGTGTCCATAACGGCAAGTAAGAAAGGCGAATTAGACATAAAATAATTTGGATGGTTATTTATTGTCTACAAGTGGCTAACGTCGACTACCTAATACAGAGTAAAGTTAACAAAGCACGTTTCCTGGGCTCTAAGTAAATCGGTTTGCAAGATAAAACAGAGGTTTCTATGGCCAGTATCTTACGTTATTGTCTGAAATACGGTGATTCTAAGCGACAGGGTCGGACTTGGCTTCCCTTAATTTGACTTTTGTTACACATATACCAAAACCATATAGTCACAACCAAATAGATTAGATTAGAACCCGCTAGGCGGTACTTATCCTTTTTCCTTGGAGTAATATCATTTCCCGTGGACACCTATGACTATAAGGGTTCCGGCGGCTAAACTGGAATCTGTATTTTATTCCCATCGTACAATATTCTCTGCTTACATAACGTATGTTACCCCTCTACCAGAGAGTAACGTCTTAGGATTGTCAAACAGGACCCAACAATACTATAAGGGCTAGGTGGCTAGGTAGGGCCTACTCTCAGATTACGTAATCTATCCGGCTATATAAGCTCTAAGATCAAGTTAAACTAAAACTGAAACGCCTAAAAAAGAAGAGATTTCGAGGTATAACAACCCTCTATCGTTTGAATACTGTATGAATAAACCAACTCACCTCCAATCATTACGAAACCCTAAATGATATGGAGCGTTATCTCTCAGCTTGGCAACTAGTACTTTTAACCTCTCAGTGGAGAACTTCGATGATATATACACAACTTGATCAATACCATCTAATGATTAACTAGTATGAATTATATCCGTAAATTGCGTCGATTTATTTCAACTGCATACTTCTAATCGCTACAAGTCGCCATTGCCATATATCGGATTAACTGATATTCTTGTTTTTTCCCTTCTTTCTTTACTTTTAAATCCTAAAACCTAAAGTATTTTACCCACTTCGACACCAGGGAACAGCACAATGCAGAGTCTACTTAATCTATTAAAATGGGTAATTACTATGAAATATTTACGGATGCGTAACAATAGAGTGTTCCATTTAAAAATCGAAATCACTTCCGGCGAAACCGACGCCATAAACAACGTTTGCTAACGTATTTAGTTAGTCATGATCTTGGAGTCCCTGGATGGTCAGTAACCAGAGTTATATTTTCCGGACATTTTATCATGTATAAACGTTTATCTTTCATCGAGGGTTTCCCTGAAAATTAATTAGTGAAAACGTGTGTTCGAATCTACACATCAACGTGTTCGCAAGTAAATCTCTTTCATGGTGTGCGAAAATATATGTTAGATCGACAACTAACATATCGAATATTAACTTGTCGGTTTCCTTTTGTAACTAGTTTACAGATTTTGATATGGTTGTAATAATTATTATCATTTAACTTTTGTTTCTATAATAGTTTAACATTTATTTTACGTGGAACTGGTCAGACGTGAATGATTCAGTTTATATTTTGCATTTCCATCTAATATTTTTTTGTATATGTATTTATTGTTTATGCTATATCGTTTTTGTATATTTAACGACAATGTTTTTTCATTCACTCGCCCCTGAAGTCTCATGCTCATTTAATAAATAGAGTTATATGTAGTTTGTTTCATTTTTTTAATAAATTTTCAGGTATAATTAATCAGGAATTTTTTAATCAGACATTATTAATTAGAGGCTTAAAATCTTTTAAGTTTCAATATGCCGTTTCTTAATTAATAATTTAAGAGTGAACGCCCTGTATAAATTAAGAGGAAAGTTCTGTGTAAATATTTGTACAGACTTTTTATCTGGTATTAGCAGTTTTCGTGAAAATCGCATATGAAACAATTTGTAAAATTAATGAATGTTACACGCATAGCACTTATTGGGTAAAATAACTTGCGGATTTTGCATTTTTGGCTCTACCAACGGTTCTGTTTTATTTTGACTCACTTTCAATGCACTGCATTTAACAAATATGTTTTTAGTATACTTACGAAGCTAAAACAAACGTTATCATGTAACATAAATCCACAAAATCCACAAAAGATCCGTCTAATCCACCGGCTATAAAAACTTTTAGACCTTTTGTTTGCTGAAAGATTAACTTAAAAACTGCTAACTGGAACGCAGATATATGAAACGTAACTTTATGACTAATCAACAGGTAGTGACTGAGTGCTGAAATCATAATCAGACGGCAGTATTTTTCGCAAAAACCTGCAGTGAAATAGCCTGACGTGAGTGGAGAGCTAATCCGACTGAGAAGTACAACCAGTTAATCCATGACCCGCTCCAATGCCTTTATGTACGTATATAAAGAGCTATCTCAATCAGTTTACACGACGTTGATCGTAAAATATAGCGCTGTGTATTTGCAAGGGTTGCTACTCCTTTTTTATCCTCGGTAAACAGGATATAAAGTTAATGTATTCATCAAATTGGCCTTAAAAGTTCGTTTGTCACAGAATTTTTTATACTAATTGCGATCCGGTGGGAATTCGTGACCACTGACATTATGGGGTAACTTGTTTTTATATAGACATGTAGATTATATCTACGGGGTCTCTGATTCGAGTTGATGTATTGACGTGTATGACATTAACTACTTCGACATCCATGTAGTGAGGTGGAAATATAATAGTAACCACAAAAAAATTATTATTTTTTTTTTTTTGTTGAAACAGGTTTAGAATCAAACGTCGAGATTTAAAAAAATCGATTAATGATAACGACATGAGAAAGGACAATACTTTGTTCTCTATCACTGAATTACTATTACACGTTACTGCAATTTCGGCATCTTAACGTCTTCCGTCTCCTTAACCATCTTCAATCGTTGCGTTGATATCAATTGATTAGATTTTCAAAGGGCTGTGCATATTTATTAGACTCTCCACAAAATAAAAAAAAATCGGTATAGGTGTTTACACAGAACCTCTTTATTTGTGCATGGCGGTCACTCCAAAAAATTATTAATTACGAAATGACATTGAGAATAATAATCGGAATATAGTTATCTCTATTAAGTACTACAAAGAAAACATTATTACTTTTGGTCAAAAAAATATACAGAGTGGTCATCCGACAGCAAAAATTCAATATTAAATAAAAGATGACAAATATGAGAGGCTTGCCTTTACAAGAGTCCACTATGGTTGAATTATTTCTTGGGATGACCGCCCTGTACATTTTTCAATAAAACTGTAATATGCCAAATATTATTGCCATCTGTGACATTTTCAGTTCCACATTCACGTAGTGGAGTGGAAGTATATTAGTGAGAAAAAAATTAATAGGTTTAGAATGTTATGAATCGTGGAAATTTTAAATTTGAGGAAACAAAATATTTTTTCATGTAATCTAGTGGTAAAAAAATGTTTCATCATCTAATCTATAGTAGTGGTTAAAATATTTTCAACAATTTTTTAAAAATTTTTTTCGATTTTTTTTTTAAATAGGTTTAGAATGTCATGAAACGTGGAAATTTTAAATTTGAGCAAAAACAAATTATTGCCCTCATTTATTTTGTATTTTGTCGTGGGAAAAATTTGCAAATTTTTTATTACTTCCACATCCACGTAGTGGATTGGAAGTATAGTAATCGTAAAAAAAAATCATTTTTTTTTTATTTTCAAAAGTATTTGGAATAGGCTTAGAATGTCACGAGACGTGGAAATTTTAAATTTGAGCGAGAAAAAATTTTTTCATTAATTCTATGTTAGTGTTAAAAAAGAAGAATGCCATGAAATGTGGACATTTTAGATTTGAGCAAAAGAACTGTGTTTCCATCTATTCTAGTTGTAAACAATTTTTCAAAAAAAATTTTCGAATTTTTTTTCTTCTGAAATAGGCTTAGAATGCCTTGAAACGTGAAAATTTTAAATTTGGGCAAAACAAAATTTTTCATCTATTCAATAATAGTGGTAAAAAAAGTACAAATTTTTTCGAAAAATTTTGAAATTTTTTTTTTAAATAGATTTAGAATGCCATGAAACGTGAAAGTTTTAAGTTTGAACAAAAAAAAATCCATCTATTCTAGTGGTAACAAATTTTTCTGATTTTTTTTTGGAAATAGGTTTAGAGTGTCTTGAATCGTGGAAGTTTTAAATTTGAGCAAAAATAAATTTGTTTCATTATTTATTCCCTTTAGACGGTCCACCCTGTATATTTTCCAGTGAAGGTTTAACCATTTCTTCGGTGAGAGTAGCAACTACCTACCAAATTTGACTGTTCTCCGTCAAGTAGTTTTCTAGTTAATGCACCAACAGACAGACAGACTGACGGCATTGGAAAACCTATTTTCGTAATCTACATGATCTAAAACATGAAAATGCGAAAAAATCTCGGAGAGTGATTTTTTCTCGAATGCAATACTTCGGTAGGCGAGGGAAGTAAAAAGATCATATATTTTGGAGACCCAGTGGGGAACAATTTGTGTTTGGTGTAATTAGAAGATGCCCAAATTTTGGTGCAAAAATGTTTAGTGTAATAGGTTATACCTGAAAAATGGATTTTTTAAAGCTGGCAGGGAATGGAGCCTGTTGAATTGCTAACCAACCTCGGGTAGCCTCCTTCGCCAACTAAGATTACACCATCACATGATTTTTTGTCAAGAAAATGAGAAAACCGATGGAAAAGCACAATATTGCCGTTTTACGGGAATATGATGACAAGGAAGATACTTCCTCAGGTTTGGAACTATACAAAACCGTTGTCTATCATATACAAAGGCACCTGCCCAGCGATAAATCATCCGCATCATCGCAGAACACTTACAGCCCAGTTAGCAAACGTGAAAAAGAGCAAAATTGCTGAATTTTCTGCACTGATTCTATTTAGAACCTTCGCATAGATGTAGAAATAGCCTGCTTTGTATATTCGGAGAAAACTAATATATTATGCTTAACTCCTTGCAGTAATTTTTGAAATTGATCCTCCTACTTACTTATTTTGCCATTGCATGTCTCTCCTAATGAAATTGCGCGTTCAGATACATCATTGGTGACTTTTAACCCTTTAAATTTTTTTAATCTCTCCTTGAATTGAATATCTTCATCCCACAAGGATGGATCTTTATCAACATTATAAAAAAAATTGTTCTAGACATTACGAGATCTTGAATTCTTTTCAATGCTTTAATCATCAATTTCTTGCATGCAAAATAAATCGAGAATCAACAAATGACAGACCCACCAATACTTATTTTTGTCAGATCCCGCTTTCCATGATATAATCATAGTTCGTTGCGGTAGAGGGTAATCAAATTCACAGTGGACCGTCATCTTTTCAAATAATAAGGATGCCAGCCATGTTTTAGAACTACTCGGATCAGACCACGGGAAGTCGTTATGGATCAGTGCAAAAATTCAGTAATTTTGCTCTTTTTCGCGTTTGCTCAATGGATTGCAAGTATTCTGCGACCATGCAGATGGGTTTATCGCTTGGCAGGAGCCTTTGTATATGATAGACAACGATTTTGTATAGTTCCAAACTTGAAGAAGCAAGTACCTTTTCGCAATATTCCCGTAAAAATGGCAAAATTGTACTTTTTTCATCGTTTTTTTTCATTTCTTTGACCAAAAAATATGTGATGGTATCTTGGAGGTTATTAACCAGTGTTAACGTATTCCTCAAAATAATATACATAGAATCTAATGGTGGAGGAAGCTACCCGAAGTTGGTTTGCGATTCGACACACTCTATCCACTGCCAGCTTTAAAAAATCAATTTTTCAGGTAAACAATCGATGCTAGCGACCTGCTACACTGAAAATTTTGCATCAAAATTTGGGGATCTTCTAATTGCACCAAATAGAAACTTTTCCCCAATGGGTCTCCAAAATGTATTACCTTTTTTTATTTTGTGGGCGGTGTGATATTTATACTAAGTATAGTTTACCTCAGACTTATTGTCCGTAGAAAAAATGTCGGAGTCTTTGATCTTCACCGCAAAGCCAAAGGCGCCGACAGTCTTCACGCCGCTTAGACAAAAGAGAAGAAGTATACTAATTACACTATTCTAGGTATTAATTGATCAGATCTAAGAAAAACAAGAAACCAATAAATATTAAGAATTTTAAATTTAAATTATGTAAATAAGTAATAAATTAGGTAAGTTTACTTCATAAACGATTATTTTAATAAGTTAAGAATGGCCTAACGTTAGTGGTGAGGGGGACAAAGTGACAAATGAGGAGATATCTCCCGAATAATCTAATTTTATTCAAAAATAGTCTTCAACAATCCTGTAGTATTTATTTATGTACAACTTACACTTATTTTCAGTTAAATAACGTCACTCAATTTGCAAAAAACATCTTATTGTTAATAATAATGTAAATGATTAACAATAAGCTGTGAATTTTGTTGGATTTCATAATTTCTATTTATTCTACTATATTTAATTCAAAGCCATTGTCATTCACGTATAATATCTTAGATCGTTCATATTAGGAAAATTGTGGCTTCTTTCTAAAATATGATTTGCAAAAGTTGAATCTGTTTTTTGAGAATGAAAACAACGTAAATGTACTTTGAATCTAATTTCGAATGAATGACCGGTTTGACCTATGTACAAGGCATTACAATCTGGATATGTAATTTTATGAACTCCTGATTTTTTTAGAGGATTAGGTTTAACCTTAGCATTATACAATATATTGGATAATTTGAAAGCTGGTTTAGAGCTGACGTTCAGATTATGTGCTGACAAAATGCTACCGATTGTGTGTCACCAAAGTACGTTAGGGACACATATTTTTTGTTACTGCTACTGTCTTTAATATGCGGATATATACTGAAATAAACTTTGAATTGTTTTTGGTTTACAATTGTGCCTTCTTGAAAACCATTACTTAGGGCTATAGACTTTATGGCGTATAAGATTTTAAATTTAAGCGGACTAAAATATCTCTCTATTGGTCTGTCGATCGCTCGGTCTGTACCATTTGTACTCACTATTACTCTGAAACGGTTTAAGATGTTGACTTGAAATTTGGTACACGTATGTATGTGTTCAACGATTATATTTTGGGTTTATTCCGCTAATTAATTAGTGACAGTAACTATTTTACAACGAACGGCGCGTTTCTCACAACACTCATTATTCTTTCCTGTAATATATTTTCGTGATCGTCGTCGTCTGAAGTAATCTAATGATAAATGAAAATAGGCTAACCCCCAGTAAACACTAATGAGCCTGCTTTATTGAATATGTCCTTTAGCTGTATTATTGCTAAGTAGGTTTCATTCAGCTTATGCGATACTAATGTAGGGTTTCCAAGATACATTTATATAGAATAATACGATTAAATATATTACCATGTCATTCAGACTTACTTCATTCATAAATGTTTCATTTTATATAGAAATTCATAACTGTCGGGTGTTTAGAGTTATATCTCGATCACATCGTGCCATTTTATCTTTGAGAATTAAGTCTACATAAAAATATCGAGGATAACTCTGTATGAATTAATATCGATGTATAAATATATCAAGGGCAATAATTGAGGTCTTAGTGTGGAGCTTGAGGGTAGTGTTGAATATGTATTATGAGTTGTTAGTTAGGGATGTTCGGACTTTCGATAACTCTGCAGAGATTCAAATCGGGTGTTGGGAATATTGTTCATAATATTGTTTAAGTTTTGTCATATGTGAGCTGATACTGAATCTGATGTCAGAAATTATAAATGCAAAATGATGAATTCTGAAGAGCTGTAATAATTGCAAAACTTGCCCATATATTTGAAAATTTGGTCATTCTCTGATAACGAGTAGAAACTACATATGTCATTGAAAATGTCACTTTTGACTAAGGTTGCTGTCATAATTTAGTCTAACTGCCCTCAATTTCAAGTTAAGATATGTAGATATAAAATTTAAGAAAAACATTTAAAGATTCGAACATTATTAAATCATATGTATAGCAGTTAATATTAGTCACACAATTCGTGTTACCTTATATTACATTCTTGGTTAATTTTGAAGTCTATAGAAGTATTTTGCATTTCGCTCTAAAATCAAAAGATCTACAATCTATAAAATATAAAAAATATGCTAAGGGCCGGTACTTTCACTTAAGAGGAATCCTCGCATGCGGGAAATATACGTGAAATATAACAAACGCGCTGAGCTCTAGCAGCTTTATTTTTACAAGTATCACACTCATTTTTTTTTTTAGAAGAAGTTAGCTACTAGTTCTACAATGTGAGCATTGCTTTTTCAAATCCGGTGAACCAATCTTAAGAAAAAAAATCACAAACTTTATCATTTGATTGTCTGATATTTATTTAATTTTCACATACTTCTAGATATCATTCTCAAAAAAGCATCGGTCAGATAATTCTATCATCTTTTGTTTACACATTCGTTTAAACATAATTCAAAAATGTCAATTTTTTAATGAGTTATACTTCAGGGCAATTACGCATGTAATTTAAAAATTGTTTAGGCATGTTTTCCATCTCCACCTAGCCAGAGAGGCGGATCATATACGCATTGGCTCTTTGTCTAACTTGACCTCTCATTCTCCAGACTTTGACTCTTACTACAGTAGAGAAATATATAAACTGAGCTTGTTGCGTACCTATTTTAATTCAATTTTTACCTTAACACATTTAATCGCATAATGGGTATAAACAATAGTTAAAGGCGCAAAGTGTATCAATATGGTACAAGAAAAAAAAGAGGAATTACTTCCACATCCACGTAGTGGATTGGAAGTACAGCAATCGTAAAAAAAATCAAATTTTATTTCTTGAAATAGGTTTAGAACTTCATGAAACGTCGAGATTTTAAATTTCAGCGAAAAAAAATTTCTGTTTGTCGGTCTGTCTGTCTGTAATTTTTTTTTTTGTCAGCACATTTTCTCCGGAACGGTTTAAGACATTCTCTTGAAATTTTGTACACCTATATATTATAACAAGATCTGGACTGGATTGTTTTTTGAACATATCCGATGAAGGGTTGGGGGTAATTAGGGATAAATGGGGGGAAATAGGTAAAGCAAGCTGGTAAGAGTACAGAAACTTGAAATTTGGTGTATGTATACTAGCAGCCAAGGCCTCCAATTTTTTATATTTAGAAGCCGAGGCCTCAGATTTTTTAATAACAAATCTCAACCCCCCCACCACCCCTACTCCATTATTAAAGGGGTTGATAAAATAAAATTGACTTATTCACTTGAAATTTGGTACACGTATATATTATAATGACATCTGGAACTAAATTATATTTTTAGTTTATTCCGTTGAAGGGTTGGGGGTTAAATAGGGGTAAATAGGGGAAAATAATTAAAGCAAGCTGATAAGAGTACAGAAACTTGAAGTACGGTGTATGTATTTGGAGCCAAGGCCTGAGATTTTTTTATAATATTTTTTAACCCCCCACCCCCCCTACTCCATTATTAAAGAGGTTGATACAATAAAATTGAGATATTCGCTTGAAATTTGGTACATCTGTATTATAACGACAATTGGAACTAAATCATATTTTGAGATGATTCCGTTGAAGGGGTGGCGATGTAAGTATAGGTATATGAATAGGGGAAAATGTGTAAAAGCAAGCTGTGTAGAGTATAAATACTTGAGGTTTGGTGCGCTAGGTGCGCACCAAACGGGAAGCTAAGCCCTCAGATTTCTTTATAATATTTTTCATCTGATATCTAAATCTATGTTCTTGCATTTTTACGTCTCGACACCGACCGACGCCTAGCGTCGTTTTTGTAAAACTCGTGTATTTGACAAATTTCGATTCCTAGATTCATTTTCTTGCATTTTTACGTCTCAGCGCCGACCGACGCCTAACGTCATTGTTGTGAACCTTCTGAATTTGATAAATTTTAATACTGAGAATCATATTCTTTCATTTTTCATTTCGACGTCGACCGACGTCCAGCGTCGTTTCTGTAATATTCTAATTTTAATAACAATAGGTATGGATATATTAAATACCATGTGACAACAAAACTACCTTGTTTGATTTACCAATACTTTCATTTTAATGAAAATCAAACTAGAAATAACCTTAGAAAAATGCAATGGAATATAATTAGTCAACCGCCCAACCGCACTAACACTACGACGCTGCGCGACGTGGTTGTGCGGTTGGCTCCGGCAATGTTGTATATTTTAATTATTGAATAAAATATGTTAAGGCAGTATTTTTTTTGAGAGATATTTTTTAATATTTTTCACTAAATGCAAATGTGAGCTTTGGCAATTTAAGTAATGTCCGGCGGCTTATTTGAAATATAAAAAACATTTAAGAAAACGGTAATAAATTAATTAAATTGCGAAAACTGACATTTGTTTTGGGTAAAAAGAATTTAAAAATACATTTGGGATAAAAATACTGGACATTTGCTAAGTACATATTACACTTTTTTTTAACAAGATTACGAAAAAATGAATGTTTAAATCAAATACGTCCTGTACGTAATTTCTTAAAAAATAAATGCATAAGTGAGGACGTCCCTGTTTTTGCTGCCACCTGTCCTGGTACGTGTATAACTGTATAATATGTTGGTAGGAAAATGTTAACATTCTTTTTCATAACTATAAAAGCAAATTTCCGGGTAATTTGTAAACATTGTGATATTCATGCAATAAAATATTTAAATGGGGGAATGCCACTCAATTCTGGTTTTTGTTCAATAATAGGTATAAAACAAACAAATATTTATAGAATGATGTATTTCAGGATACTGAATAAAATATAAAAGTTAGTATCTGGCAATACGGTAAACTTTCGCCAAATTTACTAAAAAAATTCTTTATAGTATTTTATATCTTACATAAATACCCATAATGTTTTTTTTATATATAAATGCCTATAACTTTTCTACAAACAAATAAGAAAAAAAGCAGAAGGCACTAGGTTTTGAACCCAGAACCCCGCGATTGAAAGTCTGATGCTACATCAGACCCACCACCTGTTCGTGTCCAGTAGTTATCTGTTTACACGGTTTTCACTTCAAATGTGATCCGTATCATATAAATTATAGGTTCTCAGGTAATAATGCTATGAAATAAATCTCTTGCCCTCTTCTCACTGCGCCTGTGATTGAAAGAGAAGACGTATCCGTTCTCTCTTCACTAGCAAATAAAATGTAAAGTTATTTCTCCTACAAATGGTGTTGCCGGGGGTAATCGGTAAACGGTAATCCTTGAAACTTCGCAGGGGAACTACTAAGGGCATTCCTCTTAAGTATAAATATACTTTATCCGGTGGATAACTATCCGAAGGATAAGATAACCATAATTTGCTATCTACTGGATATCTTCTATCTGTAATTTCATTCAAATCACACCTTCGGTTAACAATTCGATGGATAAGATTTTAGACACTTCCCAAAGTAAGTGTTGCCAACTTAAGATGTGGTAAAACAAGAGAAATGTATGCAGAAGCTATGTACTTCAAATAAAGATAGAAATAATCCCCTACTATTATTGCTTACCTGTTAATGACATTTGAATCATTTTGGTTGTTTATCATTGTGAGTATGGTGTTTACAATGGCTTTTATTGTGCGATTTTGTGTCTGCATATTTTTAAATGGTATATATAAAATAAAACTGTGTTTCATGTGATATATTTTTGTACAAAGTGAGGAAATACATAAATAGCAGTTATTAGATTTTTTTTATTATTCTTCCCGCCGTGGCTTGTGAAAGTCCGAAAAATCACCCAGTTATAAAAGTCACCACTGGCCAAACCTTATCTAAAATATTGTTAAACACAAAACAACAGAGAACTTTTCAAAACTTAGGTTAGAAAATAGAATAGCACTGCCAATTAGAGCGCAAGCGCGTAGGCGTGGCTTCATTTATCCTGTAGATAAAAGCCTTATTCGTCGGTTTGGGCGCCGAATAGTTTATCCTAGGAATAAGTATATTTATCTGACTGATATCACTATTTGTAGGTGAAAATACCAATTTTTTGCTTATCTTCTAGATAAGACTTATTCTAAAGAATAAATGTCGCTATCTATAGATGAAAGTACCGGCCCTAAATGAGTCCATTTCTGTACTATTCGATACAAACCAGTTAGTGGGGACAAAAGAATTATTTTGAGTTATGTTGTTTAGATCTGGATCCTGATAAAAAAAATCTAAATTTTCTACCTGGGAAGAGGGAGGCGGGAGCAACCATTTTCAACAGAGGATAAAAACATTGTTTTTTTGTAAATAACTCTGGTTGATCCAACGACAAAAATGTGTAGGGGAGTGTAAAATAAAACAAACCCTCTTTCATTTTTGGTGAGTTTACAGAGGCGAAAATATTAACATTTTGCCAAAAAATGATCGATATCCCAATTTTTATTATATTTTTTATTATTTTTGGCTATTCCATTACATAATTATAATAATTTTGTAAATTCAAAGTCAACATTTTTGTTTATGGTATTGCCAATAGACCTAATCCACAGCAGTTCCAGTTTTGCAGGCTTAAAGAAGCGAATGGCGCTTGAGACGCTCGAATCCTAGCCATAAAGTGCGGCTCGTATTCTATAATCTCATGGTCGCGATTAAATTATTACTTTTTGCTCATTTTTGATGGTCCCAGTTGGTTAATGTTGAAGCCTTCATTATAGTCTTCGTCCTTAAGGTTATCTTCTAACTCAGCGTTTATGCTTTTGATAATCTGGGCTTCCATTAATAAAATTTCCTTATCTTCAGCCTTCTTCTCGATGCGAAACTCTGATCCATTTTCACATGATTAGCCTTTACAAATTCTACACACAATAGACCACTTCAATCCAGCTTGTCTGCAGTCTCATACTTCGCAGCATTCTTTTTTGTTTTCACAAAATTAAAATTATTTTTGGGTGTGAAGATAATACTTGATTATGGTTAAACACACTTGAATTTTAATAATTAGTCGAATAATATCTTAAAATAAGGCGTATTAATTTTGAATTGAAATTTTACCTCCAAGGACACTATATTATTTTACTGTGCACTCATGACGTCATCAGTTGCATTGTCAGTAAACAAACGTCATTGTGTATTATAAACACATGTTATTTTGCAACGTCTTACCATTTTGTAATGAAAACTAAGTGATGTTTTGTGCGAAGTTGCAAAAATACATCCAAAAACGTACCTGGAAGAGTTTTAATGACAGTACCAAAACATTTTTACAGAATGTAAATTTCCAGAAGTAGCTTTTACAAATCCCGTATTAGACATCCTTATTTAGTCACATGTGAAACGGTAATAAAGCGAATAGGACGGTGTGTTTACCGCTATTTAAACACGATTTAAGCCACTAATAAAACTGATGACGTCACCAACAATCATAGCGTGTTTTGCTTCTACTAAAACTTTATGTTATTTGTTTGTTGAAATTTTAATTTGATGGGCGCTGGGATGGTATTTAAATATCAAGAAGTGTTTTAATATAAAAAGTACTTCATTTTAATATCAAAAAGTAAATTTGCATATAATGAAAACACCTAATTCCATAAAGTAAATTTCAGTAAGGTGTTCGATGCTGGTTTGTCCGTTATCGCTAGTGGAATAATAAGTGTCATGTGTTCTTACAAAATTTACCAACAGAAATTGAGAGGCGATTTTTCGAAAAAATGTTTATCTTCCAATCACTGCGCGTCGTAACTCTTGTATGTATTAAACAAAACAATTTTTAACACCTTTCATTCAAGATGGCTGGTCACGCCTCAAGGTTGAGAACTTGGATTTTTCATGAGGGTCCCGACCTGAACAACATATATTGAAATATTTTCTACCCTACTTGTAGGACAAAAATCCCCAGGATTAATACACCCATATCAAAAACGGGTATGTATGCTACTGTATGTAGTTTTCAGCAATAGTACACCTTTTCATCTACTAGATGCCCGAGTCATTGCCCGTGAACCACTGTGCAACTAATGTTAATATTCAACACTGAACTAATAAACATTCTAATCTCCAACGATTCCTTGGAGAAATAAGAGCATCACATATACCTTATTGCAGTTGCATTATCGTATGTCATTGCTCTTCCAATCTTGTAGGGATGCAGTTAATACAGCTTAAGGAAAAGTTTGTTTTAAACTTTATCTGTGCTGGTATTATCTTTCCATTCTTAGAGAGTTTGAAAACAAAGCCAATATTTATGATAAACCTCAATGGGACGCTGTGAGGAGTAAACTCAGATCTGCAGCAATACTTCACCTAGCACAGAGGTGGCGCATAAGAATTTTATTTATTTTCTGTTTACGCTTAACTTTAAAATTACTAATGTGAAACTAAAATCGATTGAACTGGAGCATAATTTTTCAATTGAAATAATTATGTAATCGGTAGAAGTTGCAATCAAAAGTCGTGACCAATTGCGAGTACCTATTTGATTACCATATTGTTCGAATAGGACACAGTCTTTTATACAGTATGTCTACGATTTCATAACCTAAAAATGGAATTAAGGCGATGACATGCGAATCATTCCAAGTCAGCAAATTGGAGGTCCTAAACATCAAACCACATAACATTTAAATCTGTATTCATCCCAGAACAAGAGCGCACTTAGCAATTTCTCTCATCGGGATTTTTAAAACAAAAGTAAGTACTTTTGATTATTACCTCATATAAAAGGGATTATTTTCACTTATAGTAGTTTTTGCTTCATGACAAGTTTTGGTTCATAAAGCCAAGTATCTTAAGTTTCAAATCTTAGATCCAAGCGAGATCTATTGTCTTTTTAAGATTTTGTTATTTTTTAATTCGTTGTAATATGTTAATTCACAGTTACCTTTTATCTTGATTCGTTGTTGTAAATATTTCATCGTAGTATATATATATGCACTCTTGTTTGGTTATATATGGTAATAGTCATGGTGCATTTTGTTGTAACGAGTTGATGAATTTTGAGCTACTTTACGAGACATATTTTGTAATATAGTTATTTGTCCCTCTTAAAAGTCTCAAGTTTATCTTGAAGTTAGGTAATGGTAAAGCCATGGCATTTCGTTCTAATATATGTTTTATGAGTATTGAGATACCGTAACGAGACGCTTTTTTGTAATATAGTTATTTTGTCTCTCGTAAAAGTCCCAAGTTTACCTCTAAGTTAGGTAATGGTAAAGCCCCAGGCCTTATATTGTAATATATGATTTTTGATGATTGAGGCACCGTTACGAGACATATCTTTTGTAATATATTTTTTTTGTACCTCGGAAACGCCTCAATTTCACCTTGCTGATGAGCAAATTGTAATATAGCATATATTGTAATATAGTACAATTTGTAAACATTTCTTTCTATTTGATATTGAATTTTGCTATGCATCGTTGTTGCTGTGATAGTTTATCTTTTGTAATATAATATTTTGTAATATAGTACGATTGTATATATGTAATATCTGTCTTTTGTTTATCATTATCTTTACTTTTCCTTGATTATACTCAGTAATCATGGCGCCCAAGCCTTGAACTCACCGCCCTGTTTACTCTCCGTAACTGTGCTGCGCTAGCCGGGTTAAACCAGTGGGGGTGGCCCACACTTGAACAACTTGGGCGTATCATAACACCGTAACACTTTATCAACGTCACACAAAGTAGCTTGTTCAACGCGTTAACTCTATCATAGCCACAGGACTTACTCATCAGGAGATTGTGTCAAGATGAAATATTTAAAAAAGTACCAGTGGCGTTCGTCTTCATGAAAAAAAATTCAGCTGTAAACATTCTCATAATCTTATTCGTTGTTATTAAAAACTCACCAATACTGAATTTCAATAAGTTAGTGTACTTGTGTTCAGGTGATAATAAGAAAATAAAATGTTCCATTAAGTACCAATTATTAGTGGTAACTTTATTTTCAGACGTAATGAAGAGTTAATTAAGCTGGAGAAAGGCAGAGTTTTCATTTATAATTAATCATATGACGACGGTTAGTTCACTTAACAGTCTAAATAAAAAATAATTGGGTTGGAAGTAAGAAAAAGTTCAATTAAAACAAAAATTAACAATCTTCATGTAATAATAAGTAACTTTAACGAGATTTGATCGATATCCAATTTCTTATATTTTCTAAATCACACTGATAAACGTAAAGCACGCTTTCAGTGGTATTAAATTTCTATAACATCTACCTTTTAAACATAAGACGGTCATGACAATTATTGAGCAAACTGCGATTTAGTTATAATAATAATAATACTACTAATGATAAATTCCTTTATTTCCAATAATATTTTACATAAGAGAATGATGATATATGCAAAACATTTTTTTTATCTCAAGCGGAAGTTCTCAACAAGTGTATCCATGTAAGTGTTATTACTTCCACATCCACGTAGTGGATTGGAAGTATAGTAATCGCAAAAAAATTTTCAAAATTTTTTATTCGTGAAATAGGTTTAGAATGTCATGAAACGTCGAGATTTTAAATTTGAGCGAAAAAAATTTTTCTGTCTGTCTGTCGGTCTGTCTGTAACTTTTTTTGTCCGCACGCTTTCTCCGGAACGGTTTAAGATATTGACCTGAAATTTTGTACACGTATATATTATAACGAGATCTGGAACTGGATTGTTTTTTGAGGAAATCCGGTGAAGGGTTGGGGGTTAAATAGGGAGAAATAAGTAAAGCAAGCTTGTAAGAGAACAGAAACTTGAAATTCGGTGTATGTACTAGAAGTTAAGGCCTCAGATTTTTTTATAATATTTTTCAACCCCCCACCACCCCTACCCCATTAATGGGGTTGATACAATAAAGTTGAGATATTCATTTGAAATTTCGTACACGTATGTATTATAACGATGTCTAGAATTAGATTATATTTTGGGATGATTCCGTTGAAGGGTTGGGGGTTAATTTGGGGTAAATAGAGGAATATAAATAAAACAAGTTGGTAAGAGTACAGAAACTTGAAATTCGGTGTATGTACTAGAAGCCAAAGCGTCAGATTTTTTAATAATATTTTTCAACCCCTACCACCCCTACTCCAATTTGAAAAGGGTTGATGAAATAAAATTGAGATATTCATTTGAAATTTTCTACACGTATGTATTATAACGACATCTGGAACTAGATTATATTTTGAGATAATTCCGTTGAAGGGTTGGGGGTTAAATAGGGGTAAATAGGGGAAAATAAGTAAAGCAAGCTGGTAAGACTATAGAAACTTGAAATTCGGTGTATGTACTAGAAACCAAGGTCTCAGATTATTTATAATATTTTTCAACCCCCACCACCCCTACTTCATTATTAAAAGGGTTGATAAAATAAAATCGAGATATTAATTTGAAATTTGGTACATGTATGAATTATAACGACATCAGGAACTAGATTATACTTTGAGATGATTCCGTTGAAGGGTTGGGGGTTATTTAGGGGTCAATAGGGGGAAAGTAAAGCAAGCTGGTATGAGTGCAGAAACTTGAAATTCGGTGTATGTACAAGAAGTTAAGGCCTCAGATTTTTTTATAATATTTTTCAACCCCCCCACCACCCCTACCCCATTAATGGGGTTGACAAAATAAAGTTGAGATATTCATTTGAAATTTCGTACACGTATGTATTATAACGACGTCTGGAATTAGTTTATATTTTGAGATGATTCCGTTGAAGGGTTGGGGGTTAATTTGGGGTAAATAGAGGAATATAAGTAAAACGTTGGCAAGACTACAGAAACTTGAAATTCGGTGTATGTACTAGAAGCCACAGCGTCAGATTTTCTTATAATATTTTTCAACCCAACCACCCCTACTCCAATATGAAAAGGGTTGATAAAATAAAATTGAGATATTCATTTGAAATTTGGTACACGTATGTATTATAACGACGTCTGAAACTAGATAATAATTTGAGATGATGCCGTTGAAGGGTTGGGGGTTAAATAGGGGCAAATAGGGGAAAATAAGTAAAGCAAGCTGGTAAGACTACAGAAATTTGGGATTCGGTGTATATACTAGAAACCAAGGCCTCAGATTTCTTTCTAATATTTTTCAAACTCTACCACCTCCGCTTCATTATTAATGGGATTGATCATCACATCAAATTGAGATATTCACTTGAAAGTTAGTACACGTATGTATTGTAGTGACATCTGATTGAGATGACTCCATTGGGGTGGTAGGTTGTAAATAGTGGAAAATAAGTACGGTAAACTAGAAACTTCATTTTTAACGTATATGGTAGAAACCAACTCCTCAAACTTTTCTGTGACAGCTACCCCAAATATTATTAAAATTCTATGACCAATAATTTCCACATACTAGAGTGCAAATATAGTCAAGATGTTTCCTTTAAAGTGACTTGGACGAATAATCTGTATGTGGAAGTAGTGATTCCTTAGGCAGCGGTTTTATTTATTGAATTGTTCCTAAATTAAATTCGTTTAAAATTGAACTTCTTTTTCCAAGTCAATGTTTGATTTAGAGTATTAAGTAAATTGACTGAAGTCACGTGATTAATTATATAAATGGAAAGCCTGTCTTTCTCCAGCTTAATTAACTCTTCTCTAGATCCGAAAATAAAGCTATGATTGTAATAATTGTTTAATAACTGGTACTTTAAAAGGAGAGATTTAATTTTTTTATTACATAAACACTTATTGAAATTCGGTATTAGTGAGTTTTTGATAACAACGAATAAGATTGTGAGATTGTTTTATAGTTAAAGCTTTTCCTAATATCTTTTTTGGAAAATTAGGTTCATTTTTCTTCATAAGGACGGACGCCACTAGTGAATTTTTATTTGTTTTACCGTGAAACAATCTCCCGATGAGTACAACTCTTACTTGTTTCTAATAGTTTTAATAAAAATACTTACTTACAGCTTACTTTGATAGCTCGAGTTCTATGGTAGCTAGTAATTTAAAAAAATATAAGTAAGCTGGATAAAAAAGTCTATAACCGGAAATTATTTTCGATAAATATGAAGGTTATGAACCATTTTAATAAAAAAATACACGTGAAGAGTGTAATCGTTGATAAGATTCTATAAACAAAAACATAATGCATAGTGAACGTGTCGCTGATCAGGATGGTATCATCAGGATATGATTAAGGTCACACAATTACCTAAAATATTGACTTTATAACTGGTTTACAACCTTCAAATTTGTCGATAAATTCTTCTAAAAAAAAAGAACCGATTTTTCCTTTATATAACACAGATTTACAATCCAAGTTTTAATAAAATCTGACATTTTTTGTTCTTAAGTTATTGTGCTGACAAGGAACACGGTGGATGGAGAGACGGACGGACAGACGTACAAAAAATTGTACATCAAAAAGTACGGGGAAGCGTAAATCAATGTTAGAAAATTTGTAGTGGGTGTTTTAAATATTATAAAATTTCAAAACAAATTTTCTTTTAAGCACATTTAGAGACGATTGTTCAATGAATTTGATTTTTACATTCCTTAAGGATGGACAGAAACTTGTATTAAGTGAATAATATACATGCCCATAGAATGTAACAAAATATTGTTAAAAGATTAAACTGGGAAGCACATACTTTTACGTAATATTTCAGATGTAAAAGAAAAGGACAGAAAAACTGATCCTCGAAAATTTATGGATATATTATTTACTGTACCAAATTCCATAGTGCAGATATTCACTAATGAAAAGAATTACAAGGTGTATATGTGTATATATTCAAAACGAGAACATGAAGAAACGTATTGCACGCAGTAGCGGCTCGTGATATTGTCTGCAGAGGAGGCTTGATATTCTGAAAGACAACTGACGTGCAATATGACTACAATTTGCACATTTCCCCACCACCCCTGAGGTAGTACAACGGCGCGTTACATTTTTTTGCCGTGGGTTGTTCGCCAAGATACCGAATCACGACTTGAGAGAATAGAACTAATAAAAGAATAGAAAGAAAAGGAAATAGAAAATATGATGAGATGAAAAAATTATTTTCATGAAATTCTCGTTCCTACGACTCGAGTATCGGTATCCAAAGGAGCCCTACTATCCCACTTGTAATTAAATTATATAACTTTTAATAAAAATAAAAACAGGTTTGGTAAAAAAATTAAAGTGTTTTTCTACAAACAAAAAATTGTATTCATTATCACTGCCAGGAGTGTAAAATTATAACTTTTAATAAAAATTAAAATTGTTTTGAGACAGAAGTTATATAAAAAAATATAACCGCGGAACTCTATATTATGGAGAATTAAAAAATATTTCCTAAAAAAATAAATAACATAAATAAATATTTTTTCTAAAATAACAACTACCTATATTAATCTCTGCTTTAAAGCCTGAATATTTTTATAAATGAGTGGTAACCTGCGATTTTCGGAACTGGCAAAATGGTTGATTACTTCATCATAAAATGAATCGTGTTTCTTCAATTCTGACAAAAACGTTTTTCTATTGAAATAAGCGATACATTTGAGAGGCGGTCTTGACTCATTTTGTTTCTAGTAAATGTTTTTATGCGTTTAAGTGCTGCAAATGATCGTTCTACAGAAGCTGAGGTTACCGGAATTGTTGACACTAATGACAAAAGTTTGTACAGTTCGGGGAGATAGCTTTTTAAATTGTTATTATATATAAAAGTAATCATTTCTTGAGATGATTTTGAATTTGCTAAAAGTTGCTGGTCAGAATACAACACGAATGGGTTCATTTCTTAACGAAATACGGTCAAAAAGAGGATAATGGTCCATTAATTTCTCCATTAGACTAGTAGGAAATGATTTAGAATACGTTGTAAAATTATTGGGATTTACTAAATCGAAACATTGCAAAGAATTTAAATCAGAAAATCTCATTTCAATTTGGACTATAATGGTGTCCAAAATTTCTATAAAAATTTGTTTGTAATGTGTATCTGCCCTGTCAAAGTTATATGTTGTCTTTCTCTTTTTACATTGTGGCTCAGGCTCATCGTCATCGTCTACTTTTTCAACATTTTCTAAAAAAATATTGTATAAAGTATTGAAATGTATTTCGGTATTGCGAAATTCTTTTAATTTAGATATAAGTGAATTCAGTCTAATTTTAGAATACGTTATATCAGTTAGTTTATTCTGTAAAATTTGGAAAACAACATCAGTTTGCCCAAAAATCATTTTAAAAGCCTTTAGAAAAAATATAAAATTTTTATCCAACAATAACGATTTTAATCCGTAAGCTGCTCGTAAAGTCTGATCGTCATTTAAAAAATCTTCACTTTCCGAAATAAAATTAAAAACGTCAATAGGTTCTTTCCTGTATTTGTCAACAGTGAAAACAACTCTAGATGAAAAATTCCAACGGGTGGGAGCGTTTGTCGGAATTCTATGTTTCATATTCATTCTATTTAAAACATCAGTTCTTTTGGTAGATTTTGAAAAAAATGACGAAAAACCAGTAATATTTGAAAAAAATATTCTAACTTCTTTAATTCCGTTACATGCTTTACTCAGAACTAAATTTAATTGGTGTGCGTAACAGTGAATAAAGTAAGCTTGAGGAGCAATATCTTTTATCGATTAATAATTTAAATAAACTCTCCGCGCATCTTCCACTACTCACATCAATAAAACCAACAAACCTTTCAATAACTTCTCCGTGCATTACATATCTAAAAATTACAGAAAGTTGAGATTTACAAGTAACGTCCGTCGTTTCGTCAATTTGTCACGAGAAAAATTCGCAATTATATAGTTCTTCATAAATTTTGCCTTTAATAATCGAGCTAACACTCTCAATTAGATCATTTTGAATTGATTTAGACGTTCCGGAAAAAACAGGCGTTATTCAAAAAGTTCTCTAATTTTGGGTCATACGTTTTTAAAAAATCTATCAGCTCTTTGAAATTTCCTTTATTACACGATTCTCGTTTTTCGTCATGTCCTCGGAAAGAATTTTCTTGTGAAGATAAATATATAACGGCATCTATTAACCTCCTTAATATTTCCCTATTTTCACGGACCTTTTCGTTAAAATTCTCTATTTCTCTCTTATGTGCAGAATCCAAGAAATTTACAATATTTTGTTTACCAAACATTTCGAATTTAATGCAAGATGAAATGTGCTCCTGGGATTTTTCGTGCCCTTCTAAACCTCGCGATAAATTTTGCAAATTATTAAACCCGGCCCTGCCCCAAATTGAGGATTGATCATTAGTAAATAATAAACATCTCCAACAATATAATTTGTTTCTAACTGTTGATGCCGTTAACCACTCGACTTTTTTATAATTGTTATCACAAAACCCTCTGTTTTGTTTACCACTTTTAAAAACTAACGAAGTCATTGCTGGTGTAGGCCTGGCATTTCTTTCAATTCTTAGCTTTTCGTCGTAAGTAAGAGTAGTAAATCCATTTAATAAGAAATAATCCACCACGTCTGGACAACAAGACATATTTTCACCTAGAGCACTCATTTTTAGCCCGCCTATCAAATGTTTTATGTATTTTTACGTCAACTTAACCGGCTAACCGCAACTAACAGTTCGTTTTTCTTTGTGAATCACCTGAACGACCTGTGCACAATGTGCACATGCGCTATAAAGAACTGAGATCGGAGGCTGGCTTCCTTTGGCTATTCGAAGTGCTCTGCTATTTTACACAGCGCAAAGAAATTCAAGGTCATTCATGTTATAAGTAAATGCGTTAAAGTTGGAAGCTATTTCGTATTAGCCTCCAGCGAACCGCAGTGTTCGTTCAGTAAAAAACCGGCCGACCGGGAAATATGCATACAAAGACTATCCGGACTGTAACGTTATAGGTATGTTTGTGGAAAGGAAATGCAAAACTTTTATATATACACTGAACATTAATTAATGAATTGTAAACAATAAAAAATATTGAAAATTGAGATATACCTAATTGAAATTTCTTAAGATATTACTTTTGAAGATATGGTGGTTCTTCCAAGGGGAGGCTCAGCCTCCCCTGCCTCCCCTGACGAGCCGCCACTGATTGCACGGTACCTTGAGTTGATACTTTGATGCTGCATATAAACTGAATAATTTGTGGCTGCCTCTGTATACTCTAATGGTCATTGATTATAATGTGCAAGTACAAGTGGTGGTAATTTTCTGTTGCAGAATGAAACCATACGGAACATAATTGAATATTTCAAAGCAGAATATTCATTATATGAAACCATTAGTGTAATTATGACAGATCGCGTATTTCATGTGCTTGAAACTAGATGTTGAGAAAGCCTTCGATACCGTCTGGATACCGGGGCTTATACACAAACTAAACGCACTGAATTTCCCCATACACATTACCATACTAATTCACTCTTTCCTGACAGACAGGTCGCTGCAGGTCAGAGTGAATAATAATCTCTCAACACGGCGGGACATTCGTGAGGGCGTCCCACAGGGGACGCGCCTATCACCAATGTTGTACAATCTGTATGTGTCGGACTTCCCGGAGTTCCCGAATACTAAGCTTGCCAAGTACGCCGAGGACACGGCCATGTACGTGCATTCGCACAACGCGCAGGCGGCGAATATGCTGTTAAAGGCGCACATGGCTCGTGCCATGGCATATTACAACAAGTGGAAGATTCAGATCAACGCTGAGAAGTCGAAGACCATACTATTCACGCGCCGGTTCACAGAGAACCGCATTCTGACACCATTTTCGATCAGGGGTAGAGAAATTCCAATTAAAAGGTGCGTGAAGTATTTGGGGGTGCATTTGGACAGACGGCTGACCTTTAACATCCACATTAACGAGACAGTTCGTAAGGTTTACTCCATGTCCAGGAGTCTGTATCCGCTCCTGGCAAGGGGTAGCGGACTGAATCGAAACAACAAAAACTTATTGTACACGATGGTGATCAGACCGGCCATCACATACGCGGCGCCGGTGTGGTGCAGCATTCCGGCCACGACAATGTGATTGTATTGTAACGACATAATACCATTAGCGGACTACGTCCGGGACACATCCCAGAAATACTACGCTTTTCGACTGGGTGATAGTCCACTTACACGCAACGTTACCCAAATCAGAATGCATAATGCCTGTTTCCAAATCAAACACCCCATACCAGGCGTTGCCAATCTTTCGGCAACCTCTCTAGCCACACTCTTTCCTACCAAAACTTCTATCTATCATATACTTTTCACCATCGTAATTTTATTCTGTACCTATCCTGTTTTCTATTGTTTATAATCTGTTTGCATTTTTGTAAGGTTTGTTATTTCGTCATTTTTGTTATTAAAATTCCTTTCAGACCGATAAACTTTGTAAAAATTCCGACTATCTTAAAACTCAACTATCCTTTCCAATAACCAAAATTTCCCAACGGCGAATAGACCGTTGGGGCACAATTGCCTCGAACGGGTCTTTTCCATTGAGTTTATTCCCATCTAAGCAACCAAATTAGTTTCAGTGTTCTCCCCAAGTTTAATTTTAGTGCCTTCAAATTAAGTGTTTTAAAAATCTATTTTAGATATAAAAATTTTAATGTTAAATTTAGCCGCCACAGGCAGCAGGAATTTTAACCTATTTTAATCGTTGTTCTTTAAGCCAAACCGGTCACGATCCATCCAACCGCACTAACACCGCGGCGCTGCGCAATGTGGCTGTACCGTTGGCTCTGGGCCATGATCCGGGGAGGCAAATCTGTATGTTAATTATTTATTAAATTTGTTAAGAAGAAGAAGGCGAGAATTCGATCCGCGACGGTTAAGCAACGCCCGGAGAGTCCGTCACTTAGATGGGTTACCACATCTCATTTCGCTATCCTGGTCAAGTGGTGGAATAGCATTATCTAAACTTCGCCAGGACGTTAAAATAAATAAGACGTTAAAAAAATATATATATATTTCGATTCTATATCGTTCGTATTTAGATACATTGTAGATGTTACCCCTATTACTAAAAAAATATTCTTTAGTTTCCCTTTAACGTATTAATAAATAATAATACATTTTTCACATTTAAATTCAATTTTCTTTACCTTCTTATTATTTGCGAACTGAATAACATAATGATATACGTTTTTGTCACTTGCGGAACATAATTTCGATATATCTAATGGTTAGTGAGACATAAGCAAAAAACTGAGTGTGAGCACTATTTCTTTCAAGATGGCGCGTCGGCTTGAGCGCGACAGATAGAAATGAGGATTTTTAGTATGTTTTAATAGTATACCTTAATGAACATCTTCTGCTAAGTTTCAAAACTTCATAATTTGGTTCCATCAAACATCTAAACTTGTTTCTACTTGACTGGAGTAATAGTACGATATTCGTACTATACGATAATGCAGACATTTTAATTACTTGATACTAATTGCGAAAACTCGAATATGGAATCCAACAAATTTGCTCTCCTCGCTTCACCTTGTACGTCACTGCGTTGCATCAAATTATGCACCAGTCTTATTTTAACGTTCTACCAACTATAAAATCAAGCCAGGGAAAACTTAATTTTATTTTACTTCAATGTTGTGCTCGGGAAGAGGAAAATTATTTGTTTTAAGCATAACTGAATTTGTGTTTGCGTCTGGATACTTTAAAATAACTAGAGATACTTTTATCTTGTGCTGCTGAAATATCGAAGGAAACCGAAAGGAGTTGATTATAATTCCCCTGTTAAGAAGAAGTTAACAAAAATACTTTTAATAATATTTCAAAGCATTTTTTTAAACACAAATGAATCAAGAACGGTTTGGTTTATCGAAATGTGATGAGAATACCTTTCTTTTTCTTACTTTTTATTGGGTATTTTGCCACTGAAAAATATTTAAAAATTTTAATGAAAAAACCTCTGCGCCAAACGGATCAGACAGAGGTTGGTTCTTGAGTACTTGACTGTTTCAAAAAGTCTCACACCTAAAAATATATAAACTAGAACAATGTTATAAACTAAAAACTGAAAATCAAAGCTATATGTAGTTAACGTTTCGGAAGAGAATCTACTTCCGTTCGCAAAACTTTTTTGGCCGTCAACCATGACAGACGAAGTAAGTAAAAATAAGATAAATATAATTTAATGTCTCACGTGACTATGGAAATGCATAAACAAAGAACTGTCATGGTTGACGGCCAAAAAAGTTTTGAGAACGGAAGTAGATTCTCTTCCGAAACGTTAACTACCTATAGCTTTGATTTTCAGTTTTTAGTTTATAACATTGTTCTAGTTTATATATTTTTAGGTGTGAGACTTTTTGAAACAGTCCAGTACTCACGAACCAACCTCTGTCTGATCCGTTTGGCGCAGAGGTTTTTTCATCAAAATTTTTAAATATTTTTCAGTGGCAAAATACCCAATAAAAAGTAAGAAAATCTGAATATGCCACAAATAAACAATTACAGACAATATCTTGAATACCTTTCTTATTTCTAATGATCAGAATTACCATTTTTAAAAATTTGAAAAAATTAAAAGTTGAGGAAAATACTGAAAATCACCCCTTAAAACCACACCTTAAGCAGACGAGAAGGTTTGACTGATACCATGTAAAACAATATACGATTCAAATGTATTGATCCTTCACTTTAACCGCGAATATCTCAAAAACGGAGGAGCAGAAAAAATTTAAAAAATGATGTGTTCATTATAAGCTTATTCTAAATCAATCACTGAAATTTTAATGATGTACATTGAATTCTTTTGAAGTTCTGCTAAGTTATATTGAAAAATGTCCTACTTTTTAAGGAAGTTTTGACCTTACTAGTTTTAAATCCATTATATCCTGGAAAATATGCTTAATTTGACTAAATTTAGTATAATGCGTCCATAACCACGCACGCTTCGCGAGCCGTACTTATGTGTCACCACGTTCCATTCTCGTGCGCTAACAAAATATCTGGAGCCCACATTTTTTATCGTATAAACAAACTTCATATTGCTCGTCCGGAGGAAAAGTGACACAACTCGAAAATTCGCGATTTTGAGTTATGGTCATGCATGAATTGCTTTTATATATTTCTATGCTCAGGAGAAATCTTATGTCTTTTATTTTTTAAAGTGACACTGTTCCATTCAATTAATTTTACTACGTATAGATCTGGAAAAGCGACACATCCTCAGTACGACCATAATCGTCGATGAGTGTATGCGTGCGTTTTGCAAGAACCGTCTTTAATATTTGCGGCTTCATAGAAAATTTTAGAATTCAATAAATTCAAAATCTTAAATTGCTTCTCCTGAAAAATAGTGTTTTTTGAATTGTGTCGCTTTTCCCCCGGACGAGCGATATACGTTTTTGATGTGAAATTTCCCCCTTTATCACCTAGTGCTATTAGTTTTTTATTTACTTTTCGAGTTATTGCCCAAAAACCGAATTTCGGCCAATATTTTCGAATTACTTCCACATCTACGTAGTGGATTGGAAGTATAGTAATCGCAAAAAAATTTTCAATAATTTTTATTCGTGAAATAGGTTTAGAATGTCATGAAACGTCGAGATTTTAAATTTGAGCGAAAAAAAATTTTCTGTCTGTCTGTCGGTCTGTCTGTCGGTCTGTCTGTCTGTAACTTTCTTTGTCCGCACGCTTTCTCCGGAACGGTTTAAGATATTGACCTGAAATTTTGTACACGTATATATTATAACGAGATCTGGAACTGGATTGTTTTTTGAGAAAATCCGGTGAAGGGTTGGGGGTTAAATACTGGTAAATAGGGGGAAATGAGTAAAGCAAGCTTGTAAGAGTACAGACACTTGAAATTCGGTGTATGTACTAGAAGTTAAGGCCTCAGATTTTTTTATAATATTTTTCAACCCCCCACCACCCCTACCCCATTAAAGGGGTTGATAAAATAAAGTTGAGATATTCATTTGAAATTTCGTACACGTATGTATTATAACGATGTCTAGAATTAGATTATATTTTGGGATGATTCCGTTGAAGGGTTGGGGGTTAATTTGGGGTAAATAGAGGAATATAAGTAAAACAAGTTGGTAAGAGTACAGAAACTTGAAATTCGGTGTATGTACTAGAAGCCAAAGCGTCAGATTTTTTAATAATATTTTTCAACCCCCACCAACCCTACTCCAATTTGAAAAGGGTTGATAAAATAAAATTGAGATATTCATTTGAAATTTTCTACACGTATGTATTATAACGACATCTGGAACTAGATTATATTTTGAGATAATTCCGTTGAAGGGTTGGGGGTTAAATAGGGGTAAATAGGGGAAAATAAATAAAGCAAGCTGGTAAGACTACAGAAACTTGAAATTCGGTGTATGTACTAGAAGCCAAGGTCTCAGATTATTTATAATATTTTTCAACCCCCACCACCCCTACTTCATTATTAAAAGGGTTGATAAAATAAAATCGAGATATTCATTTGAAATTTGGTACACGTATGAATTATAACGACATCTGGAACTAGATTATACTTTAAGATGATTCCGTTGAAGGGTTGGGGGTTATTTAGGGGTCGATAGGGGGAAATAAGTAAAGCAAGCTGGTATGAGTACAGAAACTTGAAATTCGGTGTATGTACAAGAAGTTAAGGCCTCAGATTTTTTTATAATATTTTTCAACCCCCCCACCACACCTACCCCATTAATGGGGTTAACAAAATAAAGTTGAGACATTCATTTGAAATTTCGTACACGTATGTATTATAACGACGTCTGGAATTAGTTTATATTTTGAGATGATTCCGTTGAAGGGTTGTGGGTTAATTTGGGGTAAATAGAGGAATATAAGTGAAACATTGGTAAGACTACAGAAACTTGAAATTCGGTGTATGTACTAGAAGCCACAGCGTCAGATTTTCTTATAAAAATAAAATTGAGATATTCATTTGAAATTTGGTACACGTATGTATTATAACGACGTCTGAAACTAGATCATAATTTGAGATGATGCCGTTGAATGGTTGGGGGTTAAATAGGGGCAAATAGGGGAAAATAAGTAAAGCAAGCTGGTAAGACTACAGAAATTTGGGATTCGGTGTATATACTAGAAACCAAGGCCTCAGATTTCTTTCTAATATTTTTCAAACTCTACCACCTCCGCTTCATTATTAATGGGATTGATAACAGCAAATTGAGATATTCACTTGAAAGTTAGTACACGTATGTATTGTAGTGACATCTGATTGAGATGACTCCATTGAGGTGGTAGGTGTAAATAGTGGAAAATAAGTACGGTAAACTAGAAACTTCATTTTTAACGTATATGGTAGAAACCAACTCCTCAAACTTTTCTATGACATCTACCCCAAATATTATGAAATTATATGACCAATAATTTCCACATACTAGAGTGCAAATATAGTCAAGATGTTTCCTTTAAAGTGACTTGGACGAATAATCTGGATGTGGAAGTAGTGATTTCTTAGGCAGCGGTTTTTTTTTAGTGGTCGTCGACAACTTACAACTGTAAACTTTTTTTATCGTATTCTACACCAACAAAACTACTTATTCTGAAAAATTCAGCCTTATAACATTTAGTGACCGATTTTCATCAATTTCTGTTTCTGACAACTGGGTTGTTATATAAAAGACTACCAATATTTTTTTATGCACGATCAGCCGCAGAAATATGGGGAGACAGTTTTGGTCCACCTTATATATAAATTACTCCACTATCTAGTAGTCTCTATGTCAAAGCGACGGCAAACCTATCACTGCAAACTTTTTGAAATTCTATTCTGTATATGAAATACTACCTGCATGGACAAAATTTGTTTAATTAGCGACTTTGGAGTAAAAACCCATAGAAAATGGTTTTTATTTTACTATGCCAGTATGCATAGCATTTTAAGGTTCAGCATCACAAGTTTTCATTGACAGGTGGCCAAACTGTTTTCCCATCTTAAAGAGACCAGACTTTGGTTGAAGGTTTTTCAAATATTTAATTTAATTCCATATATCGATAAAGTAATTGCTGTGTATGATTTTTAAAATTCCTGAATCATTTTGTAGCGTTCTCAATACCCAATTCATTTTACGTGCAATTCTCTAAACAGTACATAACCATTTTACCGTGCATGCAATGGAAATTGATACTATTTCATATCGCAGGTGTGATGTCGAATACAAAATTAAATTTGGTTGTCATCGTCCTTCAAAAAATAAAGCTCTATAAACGCTCTAAATACCAACCAATTAAAACGGAAATTCGTACAAAGCCGTGCAAAAAATATGATATATTAATGGCCAACTATCAAAACCTGCGTCAATTAAATTCTAGGAAAAATGTTCCATTTTTTTATGTGTATTCATGGCAACGTAATAATGAAATATATTGAATAAACTCAATTTTAATCAAAAGCTTCTATTTTAATTAATATTCCATAATTGCGTATAACAGATAGTGAATAAAAATATGTTCACAAAATGTTTTCATTTGAAATAAGCCCCAAGTGACAGTTTTTGTATGTAGAACAATTGAAATTGTTAATTTGCTTTTTAAAAATTAAATACAGTTGTACGACATGTAACGAATGTTTTATTCTCTATTAATTATTTTAATTTAATTATGCACACTCAATGAAATTTTCATTGTAAAACAATGCATTATATATATTGTTTGCTTCAACTGCATTACTTAAAATCTTCGAGTCCTCTCAGAGTTTGAAAGTAATTTGGGGGTGTTGACTAGTCGGAAGCCCAGGGTGCCAATTGGTATCATGTGCTCCGATTTCGTCGGAAGGATGTGTGAACTGTGTAGCTCAGGATTGTGTTCGGCCAGAGACGCTTTCTTAGCGTCAGAGGAGGCCGTCACGGGCAAGGGTAAGGGTACCGAGCTGTTGTTTGCTTGGTATTCCCGGGATCGGGTAATTGGATGTCTTTGGTTATTGTCTTCTTGCGGTGTGGTTTGCAGATCGAGCTGAAACAGATAAAGGGTTAGTTATACTTACCCATGATCCAGGATCTGGAACTCCGGCCTCTTATGCCTCGGAGCGTCGTTGGGGTCATAGTCAGTCGCCTGTCTGACCAGCGGATTCCCATGCTCTGCTGCACGGGCGTATAGGTTCTTTGCTCTGTCCCGGATGACTTCAGTTACTGGGGTGTATTCCAAGTCTCTGAAGATGTCGGCGCTTCTGACAAGCCATGGTGCATCCACGGCGCACCGAAGTGCGACGTTTTACACGGCTTATATCCTCTTTAAATGAGTGGTTGCTTGGTATCCTCAGGCAACAGAGGCGTAGGTCAGAATAGGTGCAATGGGAGTCCTCATAAGAGTGAGCTTGTTCCTCAGGTTGGGTTCGCTCTGTCTACCTATCATAGGGTAAAATAGAGTCCTCCTCGTCCTCGCTTTCTGTATTATCGGTTCCGTGTTCTGTCTCCACGTCAGGCTTTGATCCATGATAACGCCAAGGTACTTGACGGTATCGTGCCATTGAATGTTCTCGCCGTTCAAGAAGATGTGTCCTGTGAGAGTTTGCTTTCTGAGTGTCTTAAAGAGGATGGCTGTGCTCTTCTCTGCTTTAATTTTGACTTTTCACTTGTTGCACCACTCTTCCAGAAGGGATGCTGCTTCCTGGAGGTTGTGGGTGGCAAGTCTTGCACTCCATGATCTTGCGATTATGGCCGTGTCGTCTGCGTAGAGCGCCAAAGAGGTCCTTGCGGTACTTGGCATGTCGGAGGTGTAGATGGTGAACAGGTGGGGAGAGAGTACCGATCCCTGCGGTACACCTGCTTCCACGGGTCGGTAGTTTGACAGCTTGTCGGCAATCTTCACACGGAGTTGCCTCCGATGAAGGTAGGATCTCACAAGCTTGACTATGCCGACAGGGTAACCCATCGACAACATCTTCGCCAGGAGACCTTCATACCAAACCCTGTCGAAGGCCTTGGCTACATCTAAGAAGATCACTCCTGTGACTTGACGGTGGTTGAAACCGTCCGTGATGTACTCCGTTAGACGAAGTACTTGGAGCTCGGTGGAATGTTTTGTTCGGTAGGCGAACTACTCATCTGGGATGATCTGGAGCTCATCGGTCAGGGTTTTAAGTCTCTTCAGCATGATCCTCTCTGCTACTTTACTCATCGCAGGTAGGAGACTGATGGGCCTGTAATTTCAAGGAAAGGTTAGATTCTTACCTGGTTTAGGAATCATGATGACGTCTGCTTTCTTCCACTTGGTGGAAAAATAACGTAGTCTCAAGATGGCATTGATGATGTTAACCATTGCTGCTACTCCATTGAGGGGTAGTTTCTTGAGTACTATGTTTCCTATTCCACCGCACCCCGGCGCTTTGCGGCGTTTGAGGCATCTCAGGATATCCCTGGCTCCTTCAGGAGAAGGAGAAGTAGCCATCTACTCTTGGAGCATATTTGGCATTTGGGCGAAGAATGCACTCATTGCTGAGCAAATCTGCTGCATCTGTGCCAACGCAGCTGTGAAGTTACGGGCCACAGCAGAATTTGGGGGTTTGACCCCCTTCTTCGGCGCTGACAATCGATGAATACATTAAGAGAACGTCCATTGTACTCAGTTATTCAGGACGATGAAGAAACTTATATTCCTGGACAGAGTGGTACTGGTTACCAGCGAGTAATAGAATCGGAGCTGCGCTATCTTCGAGCAGATCAGAAATACTTACTTAAATCAGA
Organism: Stenurella melanura; assembly: GCA_963583905.1. NCBI lineage: Eukaryota > Metazoa > Arthropoda > Insecta > Coleoptera > Cerambycidae > Stenurella > Stenurella melanura. The sequence continues at coordinate 96,114,429 of OY757316.1, forward strand.
GCAAAAGGAAGTTCGAGTAGGACTTGCTCTAGAATATATAGTATTTGGTGGAGATTTTTGGAATAGTGTAGTTTTTATAATGGAAAAATATTCCCAGTCAGCACAAGGCAGTCGCATTCGTGTTTACTGATCCGCCAATACTCGATTCGATGAAAAATATATATGCAACAATGATAAAAGCGGCAGATTTTCCGTTAATGCGTGGGCCCGGATATCGACGTGTGGTCCTGGTGTTTTGTGGTATATTGAGGAACGATTTGATAGAGAATCATATATTAGGATTTTAGATAACATTATGCTTCCTCCTGTGTCACAATCATTTCCTAATAATGAGTTCATATTTCAACAAGATAATGGGCTTATTTAGTTTTTTTTAATTATCAACTTTTTTCTGCAGTCTCTATAGACTTTAAAATTACTCAAGAACGCGCTCTCATGTTAACAGCTGTGTGACGTCATTTACTCCTATGGTAAGTTAATATATCTCAATGTGTGTTAATAGCTGAGACCCATGTGACATACAGTAACACTAATTTTGTGAATAATATTAACTGCCATACATACTTATGATTTAATAATACGAGCGTGTTCTTTTCTAAAGAAATTTACTTCTCTCTTTATACTCCATGTGTTATTATTTTTTATATAAAATAAATGTTTTCTTACATTTTATTTATTATAAAACTTTGACATTGCTTGTCATTATTGATCAGATATTTTCATAGATAAATGAGTCTGCTATTAAATAACCAGCTTCGAACATTACACGTGTCTTCGAGACAAATTTTAGGAGTAAATGTCGTCAGAGTTGCGCGCTGGTTCTGTTTAAGGCAGTATATTTCTGAAACTACTTATCAAATTGATCTCGAACTTTCAGTGTTGAAATTATTCGACCTCGTATTCAAGTACAAGAAAATGCAATATGAATTTTGACATTGTTCCGTTCATACTGCTCATAACATAACTAGCTGGTTTCGAGACAACGACATTAATGTTCTTAACTGGCTCAGTCATAGTCCTGACCTTAACCCTGTGGAAGAAGTATGAGGACTACTCGTGAGAAATATCAAAAACCAAAATGTGAGATCACGGAATATCCAAGAATTACTGAAATTCATTAGAAAATATTACCGATGATTATTGTATGAGCTTATTGAACTTTATGCCAAACAGGCTTATTCAAGTTATAAATCATAAATATTAATAGTAAGTTTTTTCATTTTTTTTAAATAATGTTTTTTATGACTTAATTATAAACTTTAAAAAAATATTAAATACCAAATTTTTGTTAATGTTATTTGGCCAACCATCTTCTGCTATAGCAAGAACCCAGCCTTATCAAATCTGCTTTAATATAAAAAATAAAATGGTGATAACATCTGTTTTATTTCGGCTACTCATTACATATTCCAATAAAGATATATTTATACTAGAAGAAACGTTGTCTTATTGTCCACGACAGTACAAAGTATTCTTCTCTATAGTGCGCAAATCTCTCTATATTAGCCCTACACTCTGGCCGTTACCTAAATCAAAGTTTATTAAAAGCAATATCCTGTTTATTAGCAACACACTGTCAAGATAACAAAAAAAGCCTCATAAAAATAAATTAACCCAAGCATCTCATTGACGAAAATCCATCCTCATACTTTATTTACGACTGCAAAGAAAAAGCAATAAACCGCCCGCCTCTCCCTAAAACTTCTATAATTTATCCCGGACTAACCAAGCATTTGTAGAGAATTCCTCAAATTGTTTTCCTAAGCGTCCCTACTTAACCAAAATAGAACTAAACCCGTATGAAAAATGGCGTTCTCATGTGCATGTCGCTGACATGGAGTCGCCCCGGGCTCGTAAGGGAACGTTTGATATCTCTGGATCTCTTCGGGATTCTCCTTCCAACGTCATAACCATTTAACACTACATCGACTCGATTCCTGCGATTATGTAACGTCTGTGTTTCTATAATATCCATAGTGCGAAAGCGATCATGGGCTTGAGATGAAGTGTTGCCTAGTATAGATGCTTAGGATAATTTCAGGAGTGGTTTTAAAACCGGAACTAGAGGTGGTTTAATTTAGCCGTTAGTGGTGTAAAATGAAATTTGTTAGGAATATATTGTAAGAGCAATTTCTTGCTGGTGCTTGTAAACATTAGAAAAAAGATAGTAAAGAGTTTTGGAATAAATCCGAGTTCTGGAAGGCATTTATATAAACAAGATGATTTTCAAAATAGATTCCTTTCGTCGTTTTTCTCAAATAAAAACCACTGCCTAAGGAGTCACTATTTTCACATCCAGATTTTCCATCCAACTCTCTTTAGAGGAAAACATCTGGACTCTATTTGCACTCTAGTATGTGGAAATAATTGGTCATAGAATTTTAATAATATTTGAGGCGGATGATTCTAGTATGTACTCCAAAAAAGTTCTGGACTCTTATTAACTTGCTTTACTTATTTTGCCCAATTTACAGATCTCCCCACCCCTTCAACGGAATCATTTCAATCAGATGTCATTACAGTCCATTCTAATAATAGATTGGTGGGGTGGTTGAAGGGTTGAAAATGTTATAAAAAATCTGAGACCTTCTCTTCTAATATATACAACAAATTTGAAGTTTCTGTACTGTTACCAGCTTGCCTTACTAACGTTTACTATTTACCCCTAAGTAACCACCAACCTTATACTGTTACCAGCTTGCTTTACTAACGTTTACTATTTACGCCTAATTACCACCAACCATTCAACGGAATCATCTCAAAATATAATCTGATTTAATATGTCATTATAATACATACTTGTACCAAATTTCAAGTGAACATCTCAATTTAATTTAATCAGCCACTTCAATAATGGACTGGGGATGGCAGTGGGGTTGAAAATATAGTAAAAAAAAATCTAAGGTCTTCGCGTCTGGTATATACAACAAATGCCAAGCTTCTGTACTCTTACCAACTTGCTTTACTTACTTTCCCCTATTTACCCCCCAACCCTTCACCGGATATGTTCAATATACAATCCAGTTCAAGACCTCATTATAATAAAAATTTTTGACATTTTCTCTTTACGATTACCATATACTTCGACTCCAAAAATGATAAAGTCTAGATGTCAAAATCTGAATGAAATACTCTTCGTATGATACAAGTAGGTTTTTGATGTCGGAAACTTATTTTAAATAGCTTAAAAGTAGTTCCTATAAAATATTTCGCGCATACAACCCTCTTTGTGTAAGGGATGCATCTAAAATCAAGACTGCGGTGTCTAACTTGACCACTGTCAACTGTGGAGTTCCTCAAGGATCTATTCTAGGGCCTACATTATTTATTACAAATATTAATTATATATTCCCTTGTCTTGAACATTCTTTATGCTTGATTGCATATGCTAATGATACCAATATTTCCCTACCCTACAATCTACTAACTTAACTGGTACTGGTAAAATTCTGCTCTTTTAATGTAGAAAATCCGACAAATTCTGTCCAGAATTTGCACATTTTTTACTGTTATGATCTCGAGAAGGGGGAGCGAGTGTAGGTACGTAAATACAGCGTTCTCACTCCATCTTCTAACGGCTTGTGTATTAGCGCATACGCAGAAGATATGTAACTTTAGGCGGGGGTTACTTAGTGGATATACCCTCTATCGGAGGGGATGTAAAGCAGAAAATTACGTAAGCACCAGATGTGCTTGTTTGTAAAGTTTCTTGCAACTTCCTAAGATGGATAGCTTCCCAAGATGGATAGGCCTGTGATCTATTTCTGGGAGTCCATTGGGTAATATATGTATCCTAAAAAATTCAAGTTTTTTAGATAATTTTGCGATTTACTAAACATTAGTGGGTGATGTAGTTAAACGAACACCGGCTTCGATTATCTAATGGAGTCCACAAAACAGACATTCTTTCTTGCGTGCCTATGCAAAAAATAAGTGATCTACTTCTAGGACTCCATTGGGTGACTCCTATGTATATCGGCGCGTGGGTGATGGAGCTAAACGAACACCAGATTCTATTACCTAATGGAGACCAAAAATCAGACATTCTTTTTTGCGTGCCTGTGCAAAAAATAAGTGATCTACTTCTAGGACTCCATTGGGTGACTCCTATGTATATCGATACGCTAAATACGAATCTTATGTCCGTTTAGCTTAATCACCCACTAATTTTTAGTAAATCGCGGATATAACTTAAAAAAATTTTGTAGGTTATATCATAAAATCTAGAATTTTTCTAATAGTCTGTTTTTAAACTAGGAGGAGTAAACATGAAAGTTCCATTCAGACTATAAAAGTAACTAGAAAATACACTAAAACGTTTTTGGCGTTTTGGGCAATCAATAATACACGACTACAGTGACTTTGTGCGTATTTTATACAGCATCCATACAATTTACGCAATATACAGACACCCAGTAATTAACCAGTTTTATCTTCAGAGTTATACAAAAGGGATTACAAACTGATATATAATGTGCAAACGATAAAATAGAAATTATAACCAAATAATTTATGACATGAAATTAAAATTTTTACAATATGTCAAAATTTACGTCTATTGCCTTGTGTATAACTGGGCATATCCAATCACAGATGTAAGATTAGCGCGTTAAATTAAAACGCTCCCCCTGGTTTAAAAACAGACTATATCTATTTTGTTCTAGATAGTAGACACACTTATAACCTAACCATCTGATATTTGACAACTGAGGAACAAATCAGTGAGCATAGTAGCAGTCAAGATAGCTACTTGTAAAATTAAATGATATTTGCAATTTGCACTTGCTCAGTTGTGTTAGTTATCGTAACGTCATTCAAATCGGCTTATAGTGTACGCTAAATTTCATATTCTTTTCTTTGTGAATTGAAGCTGTAGAAGTTTTTTTTAAATGTTCGTGTTGCTTCAATAAGTACTTGCGAATAATGAAATAAAATATTCCTATTAAAATAGCCCGTTATGAGGATACAGATTCCAAATTTCATGGGCTTCTCAAGCTGTACGATGACGAGCGAGACATATGGAACTATGTATGCAAATGTGATTGAATAATTATTGCAGTGCAGCAGCATATCCATACATTCAATTTCACTTATTTCATTGTGTTAAGCACAAAAATTTCGTGTTTGTACAAAATGTAAGTACTTTATTGTAACTTTATAAAATGTAGAAACTACTTCACTTCTCATGCAATGTATCTTGTAGCGTATAATAAATAAGCACTAAATTTTTGAACGCCTTTAATAGTGTATTACGGAACGTATCAACCATATGTAGAGCATATAATACTAAATTCGGCATAACTTATAAACTCCATCTACATAATTTATACAATGTATGCTCAAAGTTAATCGACTTAGAATATCCCCATTAAGTGATAATTATAATTGCAACCGCCCGATCTAAATCTTATACACTGTTGAGTTGATGCGATTCCAGCATCGTCTTTATCCAAGCGTGTTTAGTATTGAAATGTGTGTTTAAACCCTGAAATGTTCCTCTATAGGGATTATAATGGAGAAAGGAGGCAGCTTTGATTGTACTTGATCATATCGCACGGTTTTGCTCTTGAAAATAAACATGATGCTGGTACATAATAATTTTACAAGTAATATTTGAAGATTTCTTATAGCCCAGTTTACAGGGGAAAAACGGCAAAAGCTAGAAAAAATAATCGTTAGAGAGAAGTTTTGATTCTTTGGTAGGTTTTTAGTAGTAGCAAAGTATTTTAAAAAGTTATGATTTCCACTGTAGATAGAATTTAAAACAAAATGGCGTCAAGCTGAATTTTTCTTTTTGGAAAAAACTTTTATAATTTGAAAAATAAAAAATCGGTAAAGATATTTACACAGAACTTCCCTCTTTATTTGTGCATGGCGGTCGCTCTAAAAAATTATTAATTACGAAATGACATTGAGAGTAATAATCGAGATATAGTTATCACTATTATTACAAAGAAAACCTGATAACTTTTGGTCAAAAAATATACAGAGTGGTCATCCGACAGCAGAAATTCAATACTAAATAACAGGTGCCAGATATGGAAGGCTTGCGCAAATATCTTAAGAAATGTCCCACCATGGTTGAATTATTTCTTGGGGTGACCACCCTATGCATTTTGCAATAAAACTATAATAGGTGCACTCGTAGGTGCATATGCCAAATATGTTGAAATAGGTTTAGAATGTTAAAGACGTGGAGATATTAAATTTGAGCAAAAATTTTTTTTTCATGTGTATTCTTGTGGTAAAAAAATTTTTCGTCATCTATTCTATAGTAGCGGAAAAAGTATTTTCTTGAAATAGGCATGAAACCTGGAAATTTGAAATTTGAGCAGAATCAAATTTTTTCCTTCATCTATTTTGTACTTTGTAGTGGACAAAAATTTGTAATTTTTTTATTTTTCTTTATTTTCAAAAGTTTTTGGAATAGGCTTAGAATGTAATAAAACGTGGAAAGTTTAAATTTAAGCGAGAAACGTGGAAATTTTAAATTTGAAAAAAAAAAACTTTTCCATCTATTCTAGTGGTTAAAATTTTTCCAAAAATGTTGGTAAAAAAATTCTATTTTTTTTTTGAAATAGGCTTAGAATGTCATAAAAGGTGGAAATTTTCAATTTTAGGAAAAAAAATCCATCTATTCAATAGTAGTGGTAAAAAAAGACTGCAAATGTTTTCAAAATTATTTCCAATTTTTAAATTTGAGAGAAAAAGTGTTCTATTCTATATTAGTGGTAATTTTTTTTTTAAATTTTTACTACCCTCGTATACCGAAGGAAAGAATTGTATTGTTGTAATTAGGTGTAGATATGATGAATCGTGGAAATTTTAAATAATATATAATAAAAAAAAATGTTTCCGTTATTTTTCCCTTTAAGCGGTCCACCCTGTATATTTTCCAGTGAAAGTTTAACCATTTCTTCGCTGACCAAATTTGGCTGTTCTCCGTCAAGTAGTTTTTTAGTTAATGCACCAACAGACAGACAGACAGACTGACGGAATTAAAAAACCTATATTTTCGTAATCTACATGATCTGAAACGAGAAAATCTGAGAAAACCTCGGAGGGTGATTTTTTCTCCAATGCAATACTCCCCTTCGGTATGCGAGGGAAGTAAAAAAGACTACAAATTTTTTCATAAATATTTTCAATTTTTTTTTTTTGAAATAGGTTTAGAATGCCATGAAACGTGGAAATTTTAAATTTGAGAAAAAAAATTTCTATGTATTCTAGTGGTAACAGTTTTTAAAAAATAGTAAAAGAATTAAAAAAAAAATCTGAAATAGGTTTAGAATGCCATGAAACGTGGATATTTTAAATTTGAGCAAAAAAAAATTCTATTTTTTTTCTGAAATAAGTTTAAAATGACATGAAACGTGGAAATTTTAAATTTGAGAAAAAAAAATTCATTATTTATTCCTTTTTGACAGTCCATCCTGTATATTTTCCAGTGAATGTTTAACCATTTCTTCGCTGACAGTAGCGTTAGCTACCTACCAAATTTGATTTTTTAAGTCTGTCAAGTAGTTTTTTTAGTTAATGCACCAACAGACAGACAGGCAGACAGACAGACTGACGGAATTGAAAAACCTATATTTTCGTAATCTACATAATTTGAAACGTGAAAATTCGAAAAAATCTCGGAAGGTGATTTTTTCTCGAATAAAATACTTCCCTTCGGTATACGAAGGAAGTAAAAAAAAACTATTGTACAGATAAAAGTTGAAGAGTACAGAATTCGGCACAAAAAGTGCCCTTACAAACAATTTCGTGCATACAATGGTTCACGCGTAAAATAAGAATTAAACATGGCGTCGCACAGTGTCAAATTGATGAGTTGTCATTTTCAAAATTCAAGGCCATGCTCAATTTTTGATCAAATTTGATGAAATTAGGCGCAAGATGTTCGAGAAAGCTAGTACTTTATGAGGTAACTGTTGGTTTTAGAGGTGTTTTAAAACCTCATGAACCGTGACCTTCATATGCGCAGAGACATAATCCGTCCTGTAGACTCAGTTACACTTCTTAAAAATATTATATTTATTGTTTACAATTTCTCCCGAGCTCTTGTTTATGTATACAGCAAGGCAGCCTCCAGTGTCTTCAAAAACATACTTATAACTCAGATTAAACTTTGCCTTTTGCGCATTTCGCGGGTCATGAGATTCTGAAACACCCAATTAAGCTATTGTATGCCAACTTACAGCTGCCAAAACCCCGCGAAAATTTAAAAAATTTTACACTTCCTTTAGTCTTAAGTTTTTGTTCAACTGATTTTTATGACTTAGGGCCGGTTTTTCAATGTCCAATTAAATAGCTTAACTGTCAGATAAAATTTATCTGGCAAATAAACTGTTTTTCAATGTGCAGGTAAAATTTACCGGAGGGTTAAACTCACTATCTGAAAGTAAATTTAGCAGAGAGTTGAAAGTGCCAGTTAAGGATTTATTCTACTGTTAGTGGATTTGCACATGCACATTTGGTTCAATTTCTGAAAATTCTAAAACATTCTAACCTAAAAACCAATGTGATTGTGTGATTGATATGTTCGTTTTTAATTTGTGAATTATATTAAATTAATTATTGCCAATAATGAATAATAATAATAATATTGTGGATATGGGTAATTATCACGATGATATTATACAATTTTTAAAGTATGAAAGGAGACCCTATACCATAAGGGAACGAGAAAATAATTTTTGAGAATTATGATGATAAAGATTTTTTAATAAGATTTCGACTGCGTAAAGAAACTGTTTTACATATCCTTGAGATGATAGAGGAAGTTGCAGAAATAATTCTGTTTCTCCAATCACTTAAAGTGTAGTTAGCACATTTTTTCCTTTTTACGCTCTCTATTGCAATTATTATTGAAACACGCGCGCAATTTGAATTAAACCAATTGGAAGAAACTTCAGGTAGAATCAGTAGTGCCAACATAACTAAGAAATAATTCAACTCATGATTGATTCTGATGGATTTATTTCTAATAAAAAATTTGTATATCAATTAAACGTACAGGGCTTTATGGTTGTGTGGCCGCAGGTTACTAAAGTAATGGTCATTTATATTTTCCGAAATTGTCCTAGTATGAAATTTCCTTCCTTTTACGTTTTCCTTAATAAAGCTTCTCTTTTTAATGCAACGGTTAATCCTATTCCATCCAAGTTATTTACAAATCTTCTTAAAGGCCGAGGCGACATTTCAGAATATTTAAATTTAAATCTGATAAATTCCCATAAATTATGTATGGAGAATAACTTAAATCGGAGGCATTTATTGATGAAGTTTAAACCGAGGTTCCGCGGAAGTAATCTTCAGTTATGCATCACTTTCCCAGTTAGAATTATTCACTCTTACAGGACGATGTACAAACAATATACGCGTATTTAAAGCTCAGCAGGAACTGTTTGTTCATTAAGAGACATTATTTGTAATTTTGACTGATGAGTATATTGTTGAGAACTTGAAATGGAAATGCAACTTCAGTTTCTATTTGTAGTGAAGTTTACAGTAATGTCTCCGATATAAAAGATAGTGAAAGTTTTTGACAGATAGTATAAAGATGTATAATTTAAAAATATTTTGAGTCCATTTAGGAGTGACATTATAAATTTGTGTTCTTTAAATGGAACACTCGTTGTAGTATTACATATTTGAATTCTCCCTTTAAAAACGATTCAAATGATATGACATTTACTGGGAATTTTAGAGACTTTATACACTTATCACAGTTGATAGATTATTATCATAAATTATTTTTAAATTCCAGTGCCGGACTTTTTTAATTTGATTTTTCTGACTCCTGTAAAAAAGATCACCTGTAGTATTTTTTTAACATAAAAATGTAATTAGATTTTTTGTCGCACCTTTTTTACAAGCGATTGAATTTAGAGAAATGGGAATTGGGAATGAAGAAAAATAGCTTTATTTGCTTAAAATAATTGTCCAAATAATTCAAATGGTCAATTTAAACTCGGTAAATAATGTTCCTAATGGACATAAAATTCAAAACCAAAGGTTTTTTTTTATTTCAAAGATGGTGTAGCTAGGTACATTTTATAATAATAATCATTAGACAGTTTTCTTTTTATTATTATATAATTATTTCTAGATAGGCCTGGATAATTGGACATTTCTTGTTTGTTGTCATAAATAGTAGAAGTAGTGTACTTGGTTAACTTAGTCTGCAAATAAGCATGCCTTATAAATTTACAAATGAGGAATATGCCGATTTTATTTTTGTTTATAGATTTTGTGAAGGTAATGGTAGAGTCGCAGAGGAACACAATATTCGTTTTGCTAACAGAACACCAAAATATAGGGCATTCTTAACTGTATACCGCTATGAAAGAGAGCACGGCAGTTTTCCATCATCAAAAGTTGAACGAAACATTGTTCAAAACGTTGAGGATCAAGAAAATATCACCACATTGTTCAAGAACACCTCGAAATAAGTACCCGACGAATAAGTGGAGTTCCTGATGTTCGAGTTTGGAAGACTCTGAATAAAGAAAGATTACATTCGTATCATATTCAGCAAGTGTAAAGGCTTCAACAGGGTGACAATGTAAATAGGTTAGCATTTTGCCCGTGGATTGTTGATCACAGACCGACTACATATCGAACTTTATTCACGGGCCCAATTTACAAGGAATGGCGTATTTAATTCAAGAAATTCGCATAATTGGGCCGAAAACCATCCTCATACTATAAGAGAAGCCCATTCTCAACATAAGTTCTGTGTAATTGTTTGGTGTGGTATGATTAACAACAACCTAACTGGCCCACATGTTCTTCCGGCAAGAACTACAGACTTACAGAGGTTTACTTAGATTTCTTACAAAATATGCAAGGTATTATTGTAAGAGGACAATACTTCCAGCATGACGGAGCTCCTTCTCATTTTGGTATTGAAGTTAGGAAGCATTTGGATAATGAGTATCCAAACAGACGGATTGGACGTGCGGGAACCTCATCCTTGACCGGCTAGATCACCAGATTTCAAGCAAATTAGAAAATCTATTGGCAATTTAAACAAATGCCAACAAAAGTGTATGGAAGCTGGAGGTGCTCATTTTGAACATTTGCTCTAAGTGTTTGTATATTTTTAAATAATTACCAAATTCACTCGCTTGTAAAAAAAAATCAACAAAGGTGCAACCTAAAGATCTAGTTACATGTTTATGTTTAGTGATGTATGGACTTTTATAATTGGCACCTGAATATTTAAAAACATATTACAGGGTGACCTTATTTACACGAATCGGAAAAATCAAATTAAAAAAGTCCGGCACTGGAATTAAAAAAAAATTGTAATAGAACTATCAACTGTGATAAGTGTATAAAGTGTCTAATATTTAAACAAAATTCGATCAATAGTAAGGAAGTTCTGGCCAAAATAAATTTAGACCAAAATTAATAGCGACAGGAAAATTTCAATGGCCGTTCATGAATACCCAAGTGGTCTTCTACCACCTGTGGAAGTATGTACAGTTCCTTATGAAACATCCTGTATATTTGATGCACATAAAAAACCTCAAAGCTTTGCCGCTTACGTATATATGGGAAAGCTGGGCATGCTCTATTTTTGTAGAAAATGTTAAATCATAAATATATTATATTACTCAATACGTAGAACAACATTGTCCTCATGTAAAATATGTCCTAGCATGATTAAAATAAGAAATTAACGAAAACACACCGATTTGAATTATGATTTCAAATTACTTTGATATACTTACCCGACTCCCTGCTACCGAAAATATTTTAAGATGTTACGGTTTACAACAAGTATGTCATTCCACCGCCAACAGAGTCGAACTTAATATTGTTAATGTATCATGGAATATCAAATTCGTCAACGCTCCACAAATATATAAGATATTACTCCTATCTTGATACAATCAAAACAGAGTATATTTTTTATACGTACCAAGAAGCTGTTTATTTACCAAAGACAATACTTCTAAATTTCTACTGTTATTGTGCACAAAAATTTTAAGTACAACTCTGTGGGATATCACTCATGCTGTAATAACTGGGGTTTTAGTCTCCTAATTATATGCTTTAATTAGACATTACCATTGGTAGAGTGCGGAGTGTTCCAATTTCTTTTGTATACTCCGTCGATATTTATAGTATATCTATCAAAATCCAATTGTGCTTACCGCTCTAGGCGACAAGTTCAAACCTTTCGCTGAATCGTGGCCGAATACTCTTAGTTCAATTACAACACATTAATTTATGATTATTATAACCGACAAAACACTGAATAAATTTACTTAAACTCTAAAATTGAAAAATGTTCGCAAGGCGAGAATTTACTATACCCTGTAGGTAGATGATGTGCGATCAGACGCCAAGCCAAGAGTGTCGATATTCTCTCAATCGAAATAAGACGTCTCAAAAGTGGGTGGTAAACCCTAAACATCTACCAATTAAAATCTTCTCTACTTTAAACCGTACCCCAATTTGAAATTACCTAACGGGTCCTGGGATTTGCGAAATTTTATGTGCACCACATGATGCTGTAAAGAATCCCTGCTATTTTATTATCCCATGGCCTATCTAACATTTATGCCAATAAGGCAGATGAAAAAAATCACAGACTGCCAATGTAAATAGGTTAGAATTTTGCCAGTGGATTATTGATCACAGACCGACTGCATATCGAACTTTATTCACAGGCCCAATTTACAATGAATGGCGTATTAAATTCAAGAAATTCGCATAACTGGGATGAAAACAATCCTCATGCTATAAGAGAAGCCCATTCTCAGCATAAGTTCTCGGTAATTGTTTGGTGTGGTATGATTAACAACCAACCTAATTAGCCCACATATTCTTCCGGTAAGATTAACTACAGAGGCTTATTTAGATTTTTTGCAAAATATTTTACCTGGTTTAATGCAAGGTATTAATGTTAGAGGACAATACTTGCAGCATGACGGAGCTCATCCTCATTTTGGTGTTGGAGTTAAAAAGCATTTGGTTAATGAGTATCCAAACAGATGAATTGGACGTGAGGACCTCATCCTTGGCCGGCTAGATCACCAGATTGCAACCCCGTCGATTACTTTCTATGGGGATATCTCAAAACTGAAGTCTACAGTGTCCCAATAAATACTAGAGATCAGTTACTTCGGCGGCTTTTCCTCTGTAGTGTCCAAACACGAAACAATCCTGCGCCAATTAGAACATCTATTGGCAATTTAAATAAACGCCAACAAAAATGTATGGAAGTTGGAGGTGCTCATTTTGAACATTTGCTCTAAGTGTTTGTGATATTTTTAAATAATTGCCAAATTCAATCGCTTCTAAAAAGATCAACAGAAGTGCGATAAAAAATTTAATTACACGTTGATGTTCAGTGAGGTATGGACTTTTATAATTGGTACCTGAGTATTTAAAAACATATTACAGGGTGATCTTTTTTACACGAATCGTAAAAATCAAATTAAAAAAGTCCGGCACTGGAATTAAAAAAAAATTATAATAGCAATCTGTCAACTGTGATAAGTGTATAAAGTGTCTAAAATTTAAACCAAATTCGATCAATACTACGGACGTTCTGGCCAACCGCCCCTGGAAGTATATACAGTTCTTTACGAAACACCCTGTATATTTGATGCACATAAAAAACCTCAAAGCTTTGCCGCTTACGTATATATGAGAAAGCTGGGTATGCTCTATTTTTGTAGAAAGTGTTAAATCATAAATATATTATATTACTTAATACGTAGAACGACATTGTCCTCATGTAAAATATATCCTGGCATGATTATAATAAGAAATTAACGAAAACACACCGATTTGAATTATAATTTCAAATTACTTTGATATAGTTACCCGACTTCCTGCTACCGAAAATATTTTAAGATGTTACGGTTTACAACAAGTATGTCATTCCACCGCCAACAGAGTCGAACTTAATATTGTTAATGCCTCATGGAATATCAAATTCGTCAACGGTCCATAAAGATAGAAGATATTACTCCTATCTTGATACAATCAAAACAGAGTATTTTCTTTAAACGTACCAAGAAGCTGTTTATTTACCAAAGACAATACTTCTAAATTTCCACTGTTATAGTGCACAAAAATTTTAAGTACAACTCTGTGGGATATCACTCATGCTGTAATAACTGAGGTTTTAGTCTCCTAATTATATGATTTAATTAGACATTACCATTGGTACAGTGCGGAGTGTTCCAATTCCTTTTGTAGAACTCCGTCGATATTTATAGCATATCTATCAAAATCAAATTGTGCTTACCATTTTCCCTTCTAGGTGGTTCTAGGCGACAAGTTCAAATCTTTCGCTGAATCGCGGCCGAACACTCTTAGTTCAATTACAACACATTAATTTATGATTATTATAACCAACAAAATACTGAATAAATTTACTTAAACTCTAAAATTGAAAAAGGTTCGCAAGGCGAGAATTTACTATACCCTGTAGGTAGATGATGTGCTATCAGACGCCAAGCCAAGAGTGTCGATATTCTCTCAATCGAAATAAGACGTCTCAAAAGTGGATGGTAAACCCTAAACATCTACCAATTAAAATCTTCTCTACTTTACCCCAATTTGAAATTACCTAACGGGTCCTGGGATTTGTGAAATTTTATGTGCACTACATGATGCTGTAAAGAATCCCTGCTATTTTATTATTCCATGGCCTATCTAACATTTATGCCAATAAGGCAGATGAAAAAATCCCTTGTCCATTACTTTGCTTTTGTATGGGAGAAAAATCTACCTTATTTGGTCTATCTAGCTATATTACTGTCTATTACATATATTTTCTGGAATCCTCTCTCAACTGCCTTAGTCTTGAAAATCTAACTAGACCCCCCAGTGAGTCGTATTCAAACAAGTGTTTGACGGGTCCTCAACTTCAAATAGGAAAACGAATTCGACATAAAATAATTTAGATGGTTATTTATTGCTTTCAAGTAACTAAACGTCGACCCCCTAATAAAAGACTAAAGATAAATAGCATGTTTCCGGGGCTCTATGTAAAACAGTTGGCAATATAATTTAGATATTTATTTACGGCAGTATTTTACTGTATTGTATCCCAGTCTCGACCCTTGAAAATATTACTCAGATGAAATAAGAGAATACGATGATTCTATATGCGACAGGGCCGGACTTGGCTCTCCTAATTTGATTTTGTTACAATGCTAACGAGACATAGATCTATAATCGGATTTTATGGCTTTTTTAATGTGCATTAAATATGTGTAGTCCACTGTTTGCATCAAAAACATTAATTTTATTATCTCACTGCCGCATAAAGCAACAGCATTTTAAGATCTAGCCTGTGCCAAAAGTTGTTAAAAAATCTTTACTATGGGTTATAGCACAGCCATCAGTGGGATTTCAGCTAGGATTAAATAATTCTTATTAGAGTTTTGTTTGGTTAATATGACAAGCAAATAATTGTTCAAAAAAATATATAACTCTTCTCGCCACCGAGTGACCCTCGACCAGCCCTGAGCTAACCGGTTGCTACTCTTTTATAGCTTTCTCAGCACCCAGCTGAGAAGTTGTGGTTGCAGAGTATAATAAATATTGCAGCTATTGACTTAATTTCTTTTTCAAATACTTTTTCAATATATTGACTACATTTGACTCGATACATGTATTTTTGGAAAAGTTTTCAACGTTTTTTCAATTTTCAACCGACCATTGGAAGCGGTCAGGTTTCAAGGATGCGTGGGCAAAAAATTAATTTAATAGCTTATATAATTGAATTAAGACAGCGATAAGTGTTATGAGGAACGTAGTTTTTCGAATTGAAGTTCAACCGTTATCAAAGTTCGGTCCTACTAAAAAAGTTGTAAAATCGCATTTCCCATACGTTGAGTTACAAGGCAGTATAGGTTTCATTTAGTTATACGTTGATATCACCTACCCTTAGAAAACAGCGAGTTAGAGGAGCGATTTTACTCCACTAACACCGAAACTGTCGTACCCAAGATTTATGGGCTTATTAGAGAATGTCCTTTTAGCTGAAACAAGAGAAACTAATAAATTATATATCATATAAAGCAGATATTCTAAAATAAGTTGGAAAAGAGTATGTGACTATGTAATCATATACGCCGTTTTCCTACATGATATTATTCTACAACAATTATTCTAGATTTTTGTTGCCTATCTGTGTACAGGCAAATTAGCCATTTAGGGTAACAAAAATTAATAAAAGGATCATCTCTGGGATTTAAGTAGGTAATGAAAATAGCGAAAAAAGTTCCCAACAAAAGTTGTAGCTCGGCTCTTTCTCTACACAAAAGGTCTCTAAAAATGTTTTCCTTACTTAAGCCGTTTTGAAGATGAATCGGGTTTTCCACTTATAGTTTTAAGCCGCTTCGAAATGCGCGAAAAATTAGAATTCTCCGGGAGTTTCGTACGACCGAGCTCATCGATCGATAATTCTTACTATTCAGAGCCCCCAAAAAAATGAAAATAACATAAAATGTAGAGAAAAGTCTCAGCTTTAATGTGGAACTAATTACAAAATTCATAAAAAATGTTATCAAAGAGAAACAGTGTCAGAAGATGGCTTAGTAAACTTTGTACAGTTGATCCACAGATTTATTCATATCTTTGCCGGGAGTCGTTAAAATGATAATTCATTTTGCTTATATATTCTTATATAATGATATATTAATCCAATTAACATTTTATTGCCATTACCTTTGTTCGAAAAATATGCCTTGCGATCAAAGTAGAGGGTATATTTCTTAGGGTCTTAATTTTTGGATTATCGGTACAATAAAACACATTCCTTCGAATGATTTAAGAGTTTTTTAAATGCATGCAGTACTTTTTGAATTTGTCGCCATTATGCATACACTTTCAGAAAATGCACAATCATACAGTAAAAGATATACAACTTATTTGTTTCTTAACACTCTTCTATGAAATTTGAACAAAACATAGGCTAAAGCGCGTGGAATCGAATCCCTGCAGTCAAAAAGCACCCATTGTTACGGGAGAAATGGACAGGATGCATAAAACTCAAAGATATGAATAAATCAACTGTTAAAGTTTACTAAGCCATCTTCTAATACTTCTCTCTCTATGATACATTTTTTTATGAATTTTGAGTTTACTTCCACATTAAAGCTGAGACTTTTTTCTACATTTTATGTTGTTTTTATTTTGTTAGCGGCTCTGAAAAGTAAGAATTATCGATCGATGTGTGCGGTCGTACGAAACTCCCAGAGAATTCTCATTTTCCGCGCGTTTCTAAGCGGCTCAAAACTATAAGTGGAAAACTGGATTTATCTCCTAAACAGCTTAAGTAAGGCAAAAATTTGTAACTTTGACTTTTTTAGAGAAAGAGACGAGCTACAACTTTTGTAGGGAACTTTTTTCTCTATTTTCATTATTTTGGCCGCAAAAAAAACGAAAATCATAAAGTTTTTCCAATTTTTTTAAAATTTTCCCGAAACTTGGAGATGCAAAAATGCATCGTTTCATTCTACAGGCTATCACCTACTTAAATCCCGGAGATTATCCTTTTATTAATTTTTGTGAGGTTTTTACAAAATGTTGCCTTCATTGCCTGTACTATAATAAGTATGTAGGTAAACAAACTATTTGAGAGCTATTATTACCCTTGCACGAACACTCTCCAGTTTATGAAGAAAGTGATCATGATTTAGAGTATCAATTACTTTGGTCAGATCGAGATAAAGTTCAGAAATAATTTCATTCATGTCAAAAGCATTTGTAATTTGCGTAATAAAACTAAATAAGGCTGTGTCTCTTTATTACTTCCACGTCCACGTAGTGGAGTGATCTGATAATTATTCCTTAGGTAGCGGTTTATTACTAGGCAATCATGGCCTGGAAAATATTTTACCGATAAAATTTATAGAACATACTTCATAGTAAGTTTTTATAAAAGTGTTAAAACCCTAACGATCAATTTCAAAGCACAGAAATAACTGCTATTTATTATGATTACAAGGATTTCAGTAATTGCAATACTCTTAAATCCTCTCCAAAATCTACACTTCAATCAGTAAAACTGAGTATGAAAACTCATTTCATGACACCAATCAAGTGATGTAGAGATAGCTAAATTAAAGCTTCACTGACTTTGTACGACCAGCGCAGCGCTAATATTGAAATTTTCGTCCGCATTGGGCTCACCTCGCCCCACATAATTTCATGCATCCATTACAAACGTATTTGCGGTTTTTAATTTACCATGTATTCCATTACAGAAAAACCGTGAGCAATGAGCCTCACCACAAATTATTACAATCCCATTGTGACACTCTAACGCTGTTGAAATTTATGTCAGTGTTAAATGCATAACGGCCTTTTTCGCGGACGCTAAATTTAACAAAACAATTTATAAGGCTGTGTGACACCAAAATCTACTTCTTTTACATGAATAGATGAGTGGAAATGGTGGAATAACGGAACAGCTTATCTTAAATTTA
Organism: Stenurella melanura; assembly: GCA_963583905.1. Classification (NCBI taxonomy): domain Eukaryota; kingdom Metazoa; phylum Arthropoda; class Insecta; order Coleoptera; family Cerambycidae; genus Stenurella; species Stenurella melanura. The sequence continues at coordinate 96,132,902 of OY757316.1, forward strand.
ATCTTTAAATTTGTTTCACTAACAGGAGCCTCGGGTTTCAAGTACAAAAAGGTAACATTAATTTATATGTGCATTGCCATGTAGAGCACCTTAATAGTTAGGTGTGCAGGGATTTATGCAGGAAATGTATGCTTACAGCTGACAAGGTATTTTTCATGGAATAGAATGGAATAGAATATATTTTATTTCAGAACATGGTTACATGTATGAAAATATTTACAAATGTGTGGATTTTAATATACAGTATCGCGGAAATGTATGGAATAAATTTAAATGCACATCTCTTGATATATATGTCGGATAGGCCAGGGGCGACAGGCGTTTTAGGGCGGATCTATTAGATTTAGGCCACACATTAATAAACACCATAAAATCACTTAAGTAATAGTCGCATAAATAGCAAAGCAACATGATTTATGATTTATCTAAACAGGCAAATGTCTTAGGATTGAAAATACAAACAATACCACCAAAATACTGAAGCTAGCAGTCCACCGCTGCCAGTCCCGCGATTTCAACTACTCTCTACCAAGTTTATCTTAAGAATAGGTACTTATCTACGGGACTGGCATGTTGTTCCGTTCGCCGGGAAGAGGGCTTCCAGGGACTGCAGACGTCATCTGATGGTTCACACGACCACATATCGAGATGTTTACTCTTCACATTTCTTAATGCAATCGGTACTTGTCGACAACTTTCTCTTGACTTCAGTGAATTATGAGTTAACAGGCGTCTACAAGACTGTCGAAAGGCGTCTACGAAAATATCGGAAGGCGTCCGCACGAGGAACGTGAAGGGGACGACACTTTCATTCGGCATTGTGGTCAAGAATTGAACATTACCAGACCCACTCTGCAACGAATTTTAACAAAAGATCTTCATTTGCACGCATATAAGATTCAATTGACGCAAGAAATCAAGCCAAGGGACCATGCGCAGCGACGCGGATTCGTGGATTGGGTGCTGGAACACCACGAAATTGATGCGGATTTCTGTAAGAAAACCATTTTCTCCAATGAGGCACATTTTCAACTAAACGGGTATGTAAGTAAGCAGAACTACCGAATTTGGGGTACTGAAAATCCTCGTGTAATACTGGGGAAACCAATGCAACCACCGCGAGTAACCGTTTGGTGCGCATTTAGGGCTGACGGAGTGATCGGACCCTATTTCTTCCTAAATGCGACTGGAAATACGCTAACTGTTAATGGTGTGCGGTATCGCAAAATGTTAACCGAGTTTTTGTGGGACGAATTGGATCAAATTGATGTGGATGATATGTTTCTCCAACAACGGTGCGACCTGCCGCACAGCGCTCGAAACAATGGCGTTACTGTGGACCAGGTTTCCACACCGTGTCATTTCTCGGTTTGGCGATCAACATTGGCCACCAAGGTCGTGCGATTTAACGCTAATAGACTACTTTCTTTGGAACTATCTGAAGGACAAGGTGTATGAGAATGAGCCACAAACAATTGAACACCTTAAAGAAGAGATACAGCGCGTTGTTGCGCAAATAACGCCACAGGTATGAGAGAAAGTCGTCCAGAACTTTATGAAGAGAATCACCGTGTGCCAGAGGTCTGGTGGTGGCCACTTGCGGAAGTCGGGTTTCATGTTTAATTGCAACGATTGCCCTTTACGTTGAAAAATAAATATTCGCTTAATTTAAAAAAAAGTTTTTTTTTTACATTAAATCCGGCGCTCTTGTTAAAGACACTCATTAGTACATTTTTATTGTGACAAAGTAACTAGTAGTACTATTTTTTTCAAAACCGCTGTTTTTGAGATTTATTCTTCAGGGCGTTACAAAATGTTTTTGAAACGAGCGAAAAATAGTGGCATTAAATAGAATAATTTCCTCCCTTTTCAACGATATATCACATGTCATTTTTGTTCGTTGGAACTAAGCAAGTAAGTAACTACAAAATCATTATTTAAACCAACATTTTTTTTAACTAGCGTCATACTTGACGTGAATAATTATGATTAAATAAAACGATTAAAATATTCAGTAAGTTCTTTAAACCTTCACTATAATCAAACATTAACAACAATTAAAAAGAACAAAATAAATTCAGCAAACAAACAAAAGCCGCTCCCTAAGGAATCACTACTTCCGTATCCAGATTTCTCGTCCAAGTCACTTTAAAGGAAACATCTTGACTATATTTGTACTCTAGTATGTGGAAATTTTTGGTCATGGAATTTTAATAATATTTGGGGCAGATATCGTAGGAAAATTTGAGGCGTTGGTTTCTACCGTATACGTTAAAAACAAAGTAGTCCACTTATTTTGCGCTATTCACATGCTACCACCTCCCACCCCCTCAAAGGAATCATCTCAATCAGATGTCATTTCTATACATACGTGTACTAACTTTCAAGTGAATATCTCAATTTTATATGATCAATCCCTTTAATAATGGAGTGGAGGTGGTGGGGTTGGGGGGATTGAAAAATATTAGAAAGAAATCTGAGTCCTTGGTTTCTAGTATATACACCAAATCCCAAGTTTCTGTACTTTTACCAGCTTGCTTTATTTGTTTTTCCCTATTTACCTCTACTTTACCCCCACTCTCTCAACGGAATCATGTCAAAATATAATCCAGTTTCAGATGTCGTTATAATACATATGTGTACCAAATTTCAAGTGAAAATCTCAATTGAAATTTATCAACTCTTTTAATAGCAAAAGCCTTCTATAACTTTAATGAATTCTACAATGTGAAACATTTCTTTAAGCAGTGTAAAAAAAAAACTATTATCAATAATGCAAGAGTTTTCATTTTTCTATAATATGTAGAGTTTGTCTACATTTGTCTCTGTTTGTGTTTTATTGTTTTTATATTTTTATTAATTTTATTATAATGTATTATACCAATTTATTATATAGTTTTCATAGAATTAATATATCATACTACCAATCCTAATCTGTGTTATTGTACTTTTGACTCGTGTAATGTGTAATCTCAATTGCATCAAAAACACCAATAAACTTTACTTTAATAAGGGAGTGGGGGTCGTGGGGGAATGGAAAATATTATGAAAAAAACCTGAGGCCTTCCCTTCTAGTATACATACCAAGTTCCAAATTTCTGTATTCTTACCAGCTTGCTTTACCTATTTTCCCATATTTACCCCTATTTAATCCCCAACCCTTCAACGGAATCATTTCAAAATATAATCTAGTTCCCAGATGTTATAGTATATACGTGTACCAAATTTCAAGTCAATATCTCAATTTTATTTTATCGAACCCTTTAATAATGGAGTAGGGGTGGTGGGGGCTTGAAAAATATTATAAGAAAATCTGAGGTCTTGGCTTCCAGTACATACACAGAATTTTAGGTTTGCGTACTCTTACCAGCTTGCTTTACTTATTTTCCCTTATTTACCTCTATCAAAAAAAAGTTACAGACAGACAGAATATTTATTTTCGCTCAAATGTAAAATCTCGACGTTTCATGGTATTCTAAGCTTATTTTAATAAAAATTAATTGAAATTTTCTTCACGATTACTATACTTCCAATCCACTACGTAGATATGGAAGTAAAAAAATGAAATTTCTTGCTTGCTTTTCGCTATTCACAACCTACCACCTCCCACCCCTTCAGTGGAATTATCTCAATCAGATATCATTGCAATACGTGTACTAACTTTCAAGTGAATATTTCAATTTTATGTAATCAATCCCTTTAATAACGACGTGGAGGTGGTGGGGGTGGGGGGTTGAAAACTATTAGGAAGAAATCTGATGCCTTGGTTTCTAGTATATGCACCAAATCCCAAGTTTCTGTACTCTTACCAGCTTGCTTTACTTATTTTTCCCTATTTACTTCTACTTACCCCCATTCCTTCAACGCAATCATGTCAAATTATAATCTAGATGTCATTATAATGCAAACGTGTACAAAATTTCGAGTGAAAATCTCAATTTAATTTTATCATATCTTTTAATAAGGGAGTGGGGGTAGTGGGGGGATGGAAAAAATTATTTAATAAAATCTTATTGCCTTCACTTCTAGTATATACACCAAATCCCATATTTCTGTGTTCTTACCAGCTTGCTCTACTTATTTTCCCCTATTTGCCCTATTTAACCTCTAACCCTTCAACGGAATCATCTCAAAATGTAACGTTCGAACGCGTGCCGGAACATACCTTGGATGCTTTTATATAGATACCGCCGGACCGGCTGCATACGCCGGATTGGAGATGATACATGCTTGCTGCCAGCAAAGAGTCACATGACGCACAGGGTGTAGGTGTTTGTGCGACGCTTCGTTTAAGTTTCCATGCTTTTTTATTAGTTTCCGTCTGTCGTTATCGCATGGGAAGTGTAGACGTTTGCGAGATGCATCTTTTCAGTTTCCATACTTTTTTAAGTGTCCATCTATCATAATCTCCTTATTTATTCTTCTTTTAAGTTTACTGTTTCTGAATCTAGCAGTGTGCACCTCCCGTCTATATGTGGTTTCGTCCATATGTGGTTTCATGTTTCCCATAAATCTCCCGCTTGCATCAATATGTGGTTTCATGTTTATCAGAAATCTGCGTTTTCGTTTCAATGTCCTGCGTGAGTGCGTCCACTTCGTTTGTCTGTGAAGACATACATACATTAGCTCGCTGCAAGGAGCCTTTTGTTTAATAATCGCTCCACAGGTAAATAGCCATTTACGGTAGAAGTGTAAGGAAAAGCCCTGTCTCGCGGTAGAAAAAAGTTTTTACAGCGGGTTGTTAGAAAGAGGCCCGATGAAATAGTTTGAACACCCTGTATATAATTTTTTTTGAAGTCATTAGTTCCAACTGCCGCTTTAATTAGATTTTGAGTTGGTTTATTGTTGCAGGGTAATTTATGAGTTTATGGCATGAGCCACTTGATAACTAGCACTGGATCGTTCGATTGCATGTGTCTACTTTCATTTAGTTGTATCCATTTTCAAGTTGTTATATACGCTTTTAGTCATGCTATAATCAAATATCAGCTATATGATATAACCAGACTTATGCTAATTTATATCAACTAATGTAGAATTGTCCACGCTTTAATCCAACACAAATTCGCACGATTTCCCTCAGTTTTAACCGAGTTTATTTGAGATTTCCTAGGAGTCACTTTAACGCGTCTGCCTCGTCGCCGATAGAACTCGAACCCAAGAATATCTTACTAGTTGTTTTCGAAATAAATTGCTAATTCTTTTTTTTTTTTTGAAAATCCCAGAATCAAAAGGCTCTGACTAAAATCAAATGTGGCTATATCTATAGATTCACTTGAGCGAGATAAGAAGGTGTATTCTCTTAAATGAGTCACACTGTATATACAAATTTTGAGTATTCTATGTTTATCGTATTTTCTTGTATTGCATATGGAATGGTTAGGCCGTAGTACACCTATGTAGACCTCGTCATTTCTGTTACAATGAGTCTTTTTGTTTAATATTTTGAAAAAACAATAAATACACATTATCATTGTTATTAAATATAAATTAAAGTAATACAAAACGTAATTGTTTGAAACGTAGGGGAATCTCGACATCTGATAATTCTCAGGCTATTTCAACACTTTACGTTTTAATCCACTTTATACAGAAGATATACCACTCCAAGATGTATTCAATTGAAAAAGTTTATATAACAAAAGTTCTGAACGCAATTTACAAATTTAAGTATAAGACAAAGTTTGAAATTTCAATTTAAGCTGAAACGTAATTTTAATGGACAAAAATTGTAAGCAGCAAATTAAATCCTATCAAGGATTTAAAGATCAGGCCAATGAGATAAAACTTTTTAAAAGGAACGATCGGCTTCACAAGAACTTTTTTATTATTTCTGTATAATTACTTTACGAATTCTTTTAGTACGGATTATTTTTTAATAAAATCAAAGTCAAATGAATTGGCCCTCCGTTTTAAGCTAAAAATATATACGTATAAGCACTCTTTAAGGTTGAGTGTGTACGTCATAATTGAAGAATTTAATAATTAAAAATATTTTGGCAATAATAAAAATTCAATAATTAATTTCCCGTTCTTTATTCCTACTTTTTAAAAAACCAACATTCCGCATTGTAGTGAAATAAATTACCGAATTTTCAGCGAAATATATAATTGATATTGGCTCCAAAGTACCTATATAGAAAAACACTTTAAGCCAATCTGCTGAATATTGAACACAAATATGATCATTAATTAAATTGCTGTGTCTAAATAAATTTAAACTGAAATATTTATGTTCTAGACTAATAATTGCTAGAAAATTTTACCCGATATTATTTCCAATTACTTAATTAGGCAATAAATAATAGCATATTATGTAACGATCGATAATGTAAGTAATAACCAGAGCCCGGCTCAGAGGTAGTTATGACGTAAAAGCCAGAGTCGGCTTTGCGCTGTGGCGAGCTTTCTCCCGGTTGCCTAGCGCATAGACAAGCGGAAGCGTCACTTTAGCGCTGAGCTGTGTTTCGGTTAAATTCGGTTATCTCGAGCGCCACCTTTGCAATTTTTAAAGTGGGGCAAAGGTCCCACATTAGCCTCCTAAACGCAGCCTGTTGCAGTAGGGCTGGGATAGCTACAGTGGAGACACGGTATGTCCAGGGGTCTGGACGGCAGATTAGATTTTCATTCACACACAACAGTAAAACGCACATTTTAGAAAATAACAACATTTATTAAAATATATTAAATATTCAACAACAAACAATAATTATGAAAATAAATAAACGGTCAGGTACCAAAATACTCTTATAGAGTTCATAAAAAAAAATAATATCAAACTTAAGATATGCCATGTTATGAAAATTTTACAAGTAAAACTTAAGGTATTTCATTTCGGTTTATTTACAATTGAAACTATGAAAGCAAGTGAAACTATGAGAAACAAATGAAGCTACGAAGACAAGGAACCAGGCGGTGAGAAGATATTAAACTACTGATTTTAATATTTTCTTATTAATTCGGTTATCAACAAAAACAAACCAAGCAAATAATGTGCAAAATGATAGTAGGCTTGGCGGTAAAGCGGTAAAACGGTAGTAAGCGGTACGGTCGGTTATAACAGCAAGCAAGCAAGCAGTGGATGTTAAGACAGAACAAGTTAGCAGTAAAGCAGAAAGCAATTAAATTTTTAGCAAAAGCAAGCAACTATTTGTCGGACAGAATTTATCATATCTGCATACATGTTAGATATGAGTCGGCAGCATGTGGTGTAAAGAACTTGGTGAAATTGTGGAAAACTGATACCGAATAAAGTGGTAATCGGATTCGGTATCAGCTCCCTTGGTAAAGATCATTCTGCCTGGACGGACAGCCAGAATTAATCTCCACGGTGTCGGTTCGGTTCGGATAGATTCGCCAAGCGCCTCAAACCGCATAGTTGAGTATCTCTAATTGCATTCGGATCGGAATTAAGACTCGCCACGTGTTTCTTGCCAGATGTACAGTGAAAAGGTGTATGTATCAAAATATAAATATAATTTATTCATTCAGAGTATCTCCTAGATTTTCCCCTGAACTCTCGGACTATAACAACTTACTGAGAATAATTTAAAACAAAATGAAACTATAACAGAGCCGGAAAACGGAGTTCTACCAATCCGACAACATGTCGGATGTTGTCGGATATTATTTTAACCCAATAAATTATTAAACAACGGTTAAGTTAAAACAATAGGCTTTGGAACGGTTTTACACGGCAAAATTCGGTTTAATAAAAACAGAAATTTATGGACGGCGGGTTTCTATCATCCCAACCAACTTGGCGGATATTATTTTGCCTAAACAGTTTGAGACAAAATAATAATTCTCTCGAAATATCTTCTATGTCCATTTTCCCTTGGAAATTATTTGGGACATAGCTATCTGGATTAAATCTTGAGAATCTAACAGAGTCCCGATTGGACAAACATTAACAAGGAGAAATTTGTTAGGTCTATGATGTGCATCGGTATTTCGGAAAAGTATATTTACACTCTGATACATCAAATTTGTAATCGTTTTATAGTGTTATTGCTAAACCACGCGTTTCAATGTTTTATTTCTTATCTGGTAATAGCGGATAAAAACGTCGGGCAAGAAACAGTTTCTTATCTCGGATCAGATAATTTATAATTGTACACTTCTCTAATACAGGCAAATCGGACCATGAATATTTAACAGAGATTTGCTAGTTTATCATGAAAATGTTATTTATGAAGTGTATCAAATAAAATAAATTATGAATTTACACTGCTGATATACGGGGCACAGTTAAGTAAACTATCACGGGGTGCTCTACGGCGGTCGGTCGGTCGTTGCGGTATTTTAGAACCCCCACGTGTTAATTCATTTAACTGTTAAGATGAAATTTAATTTTGAAATTTACGGAAATATCAAGAAATGTTTTAAAACTTACATTGCTATTATATTTTGCGGCGATGGCAAAGACTATCGAATTACACACGTGGTGATCTCCAGGTGAGCGGTCGGTCGGTATATTAGATCCTCACGTGGTAATCCTTTAGGCTCGCAGAAATCAACTCTCGTTTCGGTGTGTCTCTGACTAGCTGCTTCCCCCAGAAAGTAAAATCCCCTCCAACTTGGTGTTGAATACCAAGTGGGGAATAATTTAACTGTGATTAACGCCATCGGGGATAATTCATCGGAATTAATTAAAATGTTATTTCAGAAAACTTCTCATCGCTATGGAACCTTACATTATTTTACTACAGAAATCTACATGTCGCGGGGTAAATAGAACAAATTCTAATCTTTCGGCCGTAAGATGGGAAAAGTGGCGAAGTTTATGATTAAATTAAATAAAATTTTTGTCTGCAAAAATTCACTTCGTCACAGCGCAATATGAACTATATAAACATTTTCATGCGCAATAATACAATATTTTACCTTATGATTATATCTAGCGAATTCCGTAATATTTAAAGGTAAATGGCCCCGAAACGGTTATAAATCATACCTACTTTGATGCACGTATTGTTGGATGCACAAACACAAACGCCTAGTAACTATACCTTATTAGAATAATAAAAATATATTATTTGCACTTGTTCTAAATCGTCCGAAATAAAACTCCGGCGCCTGTCACTGAATATCCCATTTTTGTTGTGAAAAAGGATCGTTCAACCGTTCAACGTCTACCGATGTAATCGGCGCATATTTAAAATAAGTATAGCTTCTTATAGATGGCAGATTTATGTTCGGTATTGAACAGTCCACTTCTTTGCCACACACAAAAATGTTGAAAAACCGGGGTTGTTTCTTAACACTGTTATGTATCCAATTTGTATTTCACTCAGCAATATCCCCTGAGACTCTAAAAATATATTGACGTATATCAAATACCTGTAATGTTTATTGCATCAGTTACTGTATACTGATGTTTTCATTTAATGGAAAGCCACTCGACGCCATAACAAATCACGACACATTTACTTCTATCAAATGTACTGACAAGCCTTAGCCTGTAGTGTTGACGCCATAATGCGTATGTGCATATGAAACAATCTCACGTCATTGGTCATTGTGTAATAAATTAATAATAATTGTTGGACCTTTTTTATTTCAAATGCTTTCTGTATGTTTGAAGTCTTCTGCAAAATATAAAACGCAATCTACTGTTTATTTTACTATTATTATTGTTTACCGTATCCTATTTGCTGTCGTAAAAAAGTAGAAAGAGAGTGACAAGCGTGGCGGTGACTTTGTGGTGTCGAAAATTCTCCTTATATCTTTTTAAATTATAGTGCCTTATATTATGTGCACAGATAAAAATTATATTTTAAATTGAAAATTGTTTAATATATTTTCTTACTTTTTATTGGGTATTTTGCCACTGAAAAATATTTAAAAATTTTTGTTTAATATAGTTGAGAAGAAACATATGGTAGATGTTTACATTTCCTTAACTGATATAAAAAGTTGAAGTGGCGTATGCCGTTTAAAGTGTGTTTAAAGAGTTTTTTGTTTTCGATTAGACAATTAGACCGACGCACGATGCTGCAGGTATATATAATGTGCGGCCGAAGTTTGGTGTTTTTTATCCACCAGTTTCAGTAAACACCTCTTACATCTACTTGCTCAACTATACCAAATAAATAATTTCTCCAAACCAATAATAAATTATTTATTTATTTTTTTATGCCATACTTATTATTGCTCACCGCAAAAGTAGGTATTTGTTTCACATAAATAATGTATTTATTTGCTTATGTGAATCATACAAAACATTATATTTATCTGTGTGTGGAGACCGTCTCTGGCATAACTACTTTTGCGCGGGGCTCTGGTAATAACTGACGCAGATGAGGTGTGCTATTACCATTATCGCAAGTTGAATACTATACTTTATATACGATTATAATAATAAATATTAATATAATAGTTATAAGGTCCAAATCATTCAAACATGTCAAATCGCCTTCCTACCCTCAATAATAATGGACAAATCTATTTTATCTTGACCGTTACATTGATTGGACAGGCTAGGCACGAAGTTAAAGGTGATTGGTGTAAAAATAAATTACTAGGGAGTTATAATAAATCACGCTATTTGTATATGGATACTCTTACATGTTCAAAAGCAGTTAATTCATGAAAATATTTTCAAATAAGAAATTATACAAATCCATTTTAGAATTTAATTTGCTAGCATAACCAGCATTCGGGTTATCGAAAGAATGCAAAGATTTAATTAATATTTTTATACATAGATTTTCTTTTAGTTCCCATACACAGTTATTTTTTCTGCTGTTTGCAAAATCCTATAGAGAATATGTTTCAATGTTTGTCATCATAAAATAAAAATCTTAAATTTTTTTAAATATTTCTCATAATTCTAACAGATTTCCTAACTTCAAAAAATTAATAATGAAAAAAATCGGACGCATTCGTGAAACACTGATGTTTCCTGAGTATTGTAAAAAAAGTAGTATGCGGAAATAATTGGTGATAGAATTTTAATAATATTTGGGGCAGATGTCAAAATAAAATTTACAGAAGAAGTTTCATTAAGACATTGAAAATGAACTGGGCTAGCTCTCAAGCCTGATATGATATTTAGAAAATCTGCAAAATGTACAAGGGATAGAAATAAACAACTTTTAAAAATTTTCAAACTTTTTTTAAGTTGCGGATAAAAAATTTAAAACAGAACTCGGAGTAATTGTAATAGGCTTTGCATTAATATTCCACAAAAAGATGGGTCTTGTAAAACTGCGAGAACATGAATCTAGGTATCAAAATTTATCAAATACACAATTTTTACAAAAAACGAGGCTAGGCGTCGGTCGGCGTCGAGACGTAAATATGCAAGTACATAAGTTTAGATATCAAAATTTATCAACGACAAGTTTTATGAAAACCACGCTAGGCGTCGGTCGGCGTCGAGATGTAAAAATGCAAGAACATGAAAACAAACATGAGGTCTTCGCTTCTAGTATAATCCTTCAACGGAATAATCCCATAATCGTATATACATATACCAAAATTCAAGTGAATATCTCCATTTTTTTATCAACCCCTTTAATAATGGAGTGTGGTGGTGGTGGGGAGATGGAAAATATTATAAAAAATATTGAGGCCTTGGCTTCTAGTACATACACCGTATTTCAAGTTTCTGTACTCTTACCAGCTTCCTTTACTTATTTTCCCCTATTTACCCCCCAACCCTTCAACGGAATAATCCCAAAATATAATCCAGTTCTTTATGCCATTATAATATATATATATACCAACTTTCATGTGAATATCTAAATTTTGTTTCATCAACCCCTTTAATAATGGAGCGGGGGGTGGTGGAGGGATGGTAAATATTATAAAAAATGTTGAGGCCTTGGCTTCTGGTACATACACCAAATTTAAAATTTCTGTACTCTTACCAGCCTGCTTTACTCATTTTCCCCTATTTACCCCCCAACCCTTCATCGGATATGTTAAAAAACAATCCAGTTCCAGATTTCGTTATAATATATACGTGTACAAAGTTTCTGGTCAATGTCTCAAACCGTTCCGTAGAAAATGTGGGAACAAAAAAGTTATGGACCGACAGACTGAATTTTTTTTAAATTGAAAATCTCGACGTTTCATGACATTCTAAACCCATTTCAAGAAAAAAAAGATTTTTGTTTACGATTACAATACTTCCAATCCACTACGTGGATGTGGAAGTAATTGAACCGGAGAAAGACTTGTCCATTTTTACTTACATGTTTTAATCCCACTGTGCGATGGTTTTGCCGAAGCTCTTTCTCGTCGGCTCATTGGTGTAATCAGCTCTGTATTATTATTAGTAATTATTATTTTTTGTAATGTGGTGTATACCTGTGGTAAAATAAATGCAACAAATTGCGATGTTTGAATTCGGCTCCACATCCACCACGATTTTGCCTAATTCTCAAGTGACAAAAGTACTACGTACCTACACCTTATAATCCTACGCGTATAGTTTCCACAACAATTTAAGCAAATATATTCCGAATACCCTATGGTACACACTTTTTATACAGTTTAATAACCTCCAGTTAAAAATGCAACACTAAATTTAAACCATCGTGTTTTATGCCAGATCGGCAATTTTTATTCTTTATAACCCGCGCTCAAACACGGCAGCAAGTCCAAGTTTATGAAACGCATAAATAACGTAATCATAAATCAAAAGCTTTTGTGCAACAAATGAATATCAGCGAAACAATAAACGTATGCAGTAATGCAGAAATTACAATTTGTAACGTGATCACGTATGATTGTGTGTTATGCAATTGTTGCAGGGTATTTATTGTTTTAATTAGGGACCATCCTGTCATAAAGGCAGTCGTTTTTAACGAGAATAATTACATGACCATCAACAAGTGTTAAATATACAATATGCGTACAGTGATTACATTAATTTGCCCCCTTATATGCGTTTGAACGAATTAACATAGAAGGGGTGATAAACGGCGTTTTTCACATAATGCCCTGCGAGTTAAAAGTAATCGCTGCTCATGTTAAAGCTTCACGATGCGCATCCATTTAAAATTTAAATTGAAAAGTGTGTTTGACGGACACCTTGTTTTTTAAGATTTACCCTTGACCTGGAAAATGCATAGAAAACGTTAGTAATACACGGTATTGTTTAACTGACTTTTTCTGATTTGCTTTCGTTAAATCATATAGGTAATTGATTTTGCACTAACTGAAAATTAGGAATATTGGAATATTCGGTGATAGTAAAATATTATGTTATCATACATTGGGTTTATTCTACGGTTGGTTCCTTGTGAAACATTCTTCAATAATTAAAATATACAGGAAATTATGCTTTTTTAATGTTTCAAAAAGTTTTAATAAAACTCTACACGTGTTTCGGCTTATTAGGCCTTTATCAAGAGTACAAGATATTAATAAATTTAAAATGTGTTCCTTACTTATTTATGCCTAATGGAAAGGTGTAAATTATGCAAAGCTTTTAATCTATTTATCTTTTTCAAAATAGTTATATGATTCCTATCCTATGTAAATATACTACAAATAGGTTCTTAATGTTAAATTATTTTTCTAGAATATTATAACCCATAAATAATGTTTGATCATTAGTTACATTTTAATGCTTTTTTGCAGCTTTCATAATCTCAAATTTTTCTAGTAAATCTAACTTCTTTCCTTTATTTTCTGTGTGGAGTAATTAAACTTCATTAAAATTAACAAAATTATTATTTTCTATACAGTGTGTTGACATACCGGTGCTATGTATACCGTTCGTTATTGATTTTTTATATTCAGCTGAAACATTAAAAGGCATAATTTCCTGTATAGTTAAATTATGTTATGATGTTTATGGTTCTCCAACCTGACTAAACACGAGCACAACGAATTCAACATTTGAATCAGCTTTTCCGTACTGTGCAGTTGTAAACTCTGTTCGCTGATAGAGACACGGTGTGACATCACAAGCGTCTGAACTAAGATGCCGTAGGCTCGTTGGTGTTTTCGAATGCACAGTGGCGTAGCTTTAGGCAGTAAGATTATTGCTTGTTAGATAATGACAATTTTAGATTTAATTTAAACTTGCAAATATTTATTCTTTTTAGGGTATCTGGAAGAGAATTATATTCATAGCTTATCTGATACAAAAAAGATCGTTTCTCACTCTCGGTATGATGCACAAAAGTAATTAGTGTGCCTTTATTTTTGATATTTATTGAATGCTCGTCTGTTGTGAACTTTATTCTTCTATACAAATATGGAGGAATTCTATTTAATATGATTTTATGAGACAGACGCGCAGTGTGCAGGAGTTGTCTCCTATTCCTATAATTAGTGCAAAATTCTCTCATGCTTTCGGATCCTATAAAGAAGTCGCAAATACAAATTTATAATTTTCTGTATATACTTTTGTTAACTTATATAAAGAAGAAACAATCGAATTGAGTACCTCTTCCTAAAATTATATAAACTCTGTTAAAAATAATCAGAATGAGAGAAATATCGGTTATTGGAAAGGTTTCACCCACTCAGTGCTCTGAAGAAATTTAGGTTTACTCGTTCAACAAAATCGGTTAATAACAAAGAAAAATTAAGTAAAATCAAATGTAAATAAACATTATAACGCCGTCTATATTGGTCGGAGTGGTCGAAGCGTTGTGAACAGGGTAAAAGAACGCAAAAAATCAATTTTAAATAACAATAAAAATACAGAAATGTCAACATATTGTATTGAAAACAACCATTTCATGGTTACAGATAACATAAATTTACTTCATTCAGTAAGAAAAGGTAAAGGTTTAGATCTTCTTAAACAACTAGAAATTAAAAAATATACGGGGTACCATGAATGACCAGAAAATTTCTTGAATACTTCTATAATAAAGAAAATTGCTAAACACTATCCATTGATTTACATAATCAGGTTATAGTCTAAGAGTTGGCTGCATAAAAAAAGTTTGCTTCAGGTACACGATAATTCCTATTGGAAAAGGATTCTTTACTGTAGCCAAGTACAAATCGTCTTGTTTGCCAGCGAGATCCCGTGGCTCAATCCAGGAGCGAGTTTCAAAAATGTCAAATTTCTGTATTAAACATTTTATAAGGTATAATTACGAAACAGATTTTACTTGTCTCTTTACACTATAAATCAATCAAAATTAAATTACCGGGACATATTTTTTAAGGTTTAAGGTAATAAAAAGGATAACTAAAGAGATTCCCGCGTGTATTCTACATTTTTGAATCATTTTCCTATACCTAAATGTAAGGCGAGGCAAGCGTTCGCTGAGAACACTCGAGCGACCGCGCGCTTTTTATAACCGTCACCCTCGGTTTTAGCCATCGTTTTTTTCTGTCATTTTGCACACGGCTTTTTAAATATATAACAAACAATGAATCCGCATGCATGTACCTGATGAATTTCTTTTTAAAAATTTTACGACTTGTCGCCCACTGCCCGGCACTTTCGCCACTAGCAAACTGTCTGCCAACAATTTTCCGCGTTTCTTAAGAACAAGTAAAAGCTGTTTTCATAATTATATTTCATGCACCTTGTATAATTATTAATACTGAAATTTGACATTTTTGACCTCCCACCCCCGGCTTAAGCCACGGGATCTCGCTGGCAGACAAGAGGATTCGTACTTAGCTACACTAAAAGATCATTAAAAGTGAATTATTTATTATTTGTTTGCTTATGGTAATGAAACATATTCTTTATAGGATTTTGCAAACAGTGGAAAGAAAAACTATCTATGAAAACTAAAAGAAAAACTATATGTAAAAATATTAATGAAATCTTTGCATTTTATCTGACTCTCTATCCGTCCTTATGGCCATAAAAAATACTAATTCCTTTAACATAAAAACAAATCATCTTATTATCAGCATTAAAAAGCTAATACAAAATATTTATGACTCCGGAAAAGAAATTTGTTTTATATGGATAAAGGCACATATAGGTATGGAAGATAATGAACACGTCGATACCCTAGCAAAAAATAGTATAGATACCGGAACCAGCTCTAATTACAAATTGCCCCTAACAGACGTAATTAACATGCCAAAAGCAACCTAAGGAACAAATGGGAATATATGTGGCAAGAATCTACTTTCACAAATCCAACTAGATACTCATTAATTCACTCGAATTTGCTCCATGATCTTTGGCACGAAAATTATAAATGCGCAAGAAAGTACACCACTACTATCATACGCTTAAAGTTTGGGCACGCCTGTTTCCCTGCGCACTTATTTAAAATTGGTATTTACCGCACAGATATCTGTGGATACTGTGATGTGACTGGGGACTTGGACCATATATTTTTCGAATGTAAACAGCATGCAATACACACTAATAGGTTATACACTGATATTCAGAGAGTTTGTAATATTGCAACACCTTATAATATGCTTCACCTCTTAACGTTAAACCAAAAAAAAAATTTCGATACGCTAATTAATTTCGTGAACGAGACTAAAATTAAGCTGTAGATTAGTTTTGTTTCCCATTGTTCTTTACCTCTTGTTTATTTATACCTCCTATCCGTGGTCTAGTCTAGTGTGTCATGTAAAATGTCCTGAAAGACCCCTGGACGAGAAGAGTGTGTCCCCCTGTTTTTCCTTTCTTCTTTTGTCGTCGGTAGGGTGATGGTTTCTTGTTGTTTAGGTTAGAGATAGGTTTGGGAAAAATAAGATAATCGTATTCTTCAATATGCTGTGGTTGGCTGTATGGCTAATGGCCTTGATGCAAAAAAAATAAAAAATCTTTGCATTCTTACAATAACCTGACTTCTGGTTATGCTAAGTAAAAATTCTTATTTGCCGTTCTCATTATAACACTAGCATCCAACATAGTCTCCTACGGCTAGGCAGATTAAACTAGTATCTACATGATTCCCTACTATATGTAAATAAATGAATTTACATATCGTAGGGAATCATGTAGATACTAGTTTAATCTGCCTAGCAGACTATGTTGGATGCTAGTGTTATAATGAGAAAGGCAAATAAGAATTTTTACTTGTTAGCATAACCAGAAGTCAGGTTGTCGAAAGAATGCAAAAATTTCATTAATATTTTTACATATAGTTCTTCTTTTATTTCTCATAGATAGTTTTTCTTTCCGCTGTTTGCAAAATCCTATAAATAATGTTTCATTACTAACAGATCCTTTTTCAATAGGAATCAATTGTGTACCTGATGCAAACTTTATTTATGTAGCCAGCTCTCCGTCTATTAGGTCTACCTAAAAAATTCCCATAATTAAGTATTAAGTCTTAAATACAGTGTGAACCTAAAGAAACGCACACAATTCATATCTTTGGTATGTGTCATTTGTCAAGAAAATCCTCGAAAAGGTCGATTTTAGTTTTGTAAATGCTACATTTTGTCACTATACCAAAATTTATGACGTCATTGGTTTTTGAGTTATGACGTTTGTTACATGTTACCTTCGTTTTTATTTAAAAAATAATATTTGTTAATTTATAAATATATAGCGGAAACCATATAAGGGAAGGCAGCAGTGACAATTTACCCCTAGCTCAGAAATTCGGTAGGTGGGCCGTGTGGTAAGTATACTGTTAAATAAAATACTATGTTTAGGTGATATTGTTTAAAACAGTAACGAGAAAGAGAGATATTTAATATGGGCACCAATCCATTCTATATTATTTCTACACTACAGATATAGGGGTTGATTATAAATGGATAAGATAGTCAACCCTATGCAATTTGAAGTTGTTAACAAATATGGTTGATTTCTTAAAATATTTTTTATCAAAGAAGTTATATTCTTTGAATATTGAAATATTGATATTTATATAATCCCTCATAGAGTTTAAATAAATGTAAAGTTAAGCATTATTTAGGAAATAGTTTATATCACACTGAAATGAAACAAACATCATTTAAAATTTAAAATTGATTTTTTTATTTAAGAATCAATCAAACTTAGACTTAGAATTAAATTTAAACTCGGTTTTTGAACTAGACACCAATCAAACTAGCTAAACTACAAATTTACAAACAACTTGAAATACACAGCAACTAATAAAAATAGTTCTGTGTAATGATAAAAGATAATTTCAAATTTATTAATAAAATTCTAACTAATAGGAAATATAAAAATTTTAGTAGTAATGTCCCTGTTTAAATACTGTAAAATTGTCGTAGAGTTTGTGGCCACAAATTCCTCACATAACAATTTGTTATTTCACCTAGACATAAAAATACCACTATATATACTCCAAAGGACTATTAACTGATATTGAAATATAGAAAATTGTATAATTAAATAGGTACATGTATACTTATATTTAAGCTATTACCAATATCCCAAATTTTAGTGAGAATTTCGCCGAAAAGTAAATGTTAAATTTAGATAAAAAATGTAATAATAAGTAAGATTATCGAATAAAGAAACTTTTTTATGATACACTTAGCTGAATAATTTGTTGTTCCATTTTCCTACTAGTAAGACCATAAGCAGCCTCTCTTCTTAAAGTTTTGACCAAAGACCACGGAGTTCCGAGCGCCTGTCAAAAATGTACCTTCCCACCATTCTGCATGAAGTGTATACTTTTAATTTATCAAGAAGTAACAAAAAAATAGACTAAGTTAAGGAATGATCCGGAGACGTGTGCCAAATTTAACATCCATCATTTACACCCTAAAAAAGATATAAAACAAGGCATGTAACAGTTTTTCTAACACACTAGGCCGTCACAAACGTTAGAATATAAGGCAAATTTGTTCACTTACGGAATACCATTCCGGCGTAAAGTTGAAAAGCATCAAAGGCATCCATAAATTCCGAGCCATTGTGAGTTGACACGAGGTAAGAGGTTTGACTATAAAAAAAAAATTGGAAACCGACATTTTAAAATTTATCATTTTGATATTAATATTTTATTCTTACCGTAATCTTTAAAAATACTAGCCATCAAATCTGCTAAACCCTTCACATACAAGATAAACGAATCCCTCTACTCAAAACACTCAAAACTTTGTAACTTTATTCAAATTTTGATTTTATACAGACAACAATAGAAATTGGAGTCTTCACGCAACGAAAATCAAACGGGAAATGCCCTACATTAGTCGATCGGTGGCCATGGCTTAAACTAATCCTTTCGTCAGATACACTTGAAAATGTATACCAACCTATCTACTTACATGTGGTATTGCTGGTTACCTATTTTAAGGAAAGTACTTCTCTCTTTTACTACGTGTGAAATGAATAATATACCTTGCTGTATTTCCAAACAAATTTAATTTTAGTTTTAAACTCATAAAGTGTCCGTTTATACGTCACACGTTATCATATTTTTTTTAATGGAAACTCATTTTTGTTTACTGTTTTTGGTGGTATATTTGTTTAGCTTTCTGGTGATATAAAAAAAATGATATTACCTGAGCCATTCTTTTGGAAAAATGACATTTTATGTAAAAATAGCTTACCTTTCGCAAATTCACGAGTAATGTTCCACTTTCTTATGGACTGATAAATCTTGTTGCCTACATTTTTGTTTTAACTAACATGAAAACATTTGACATAAAAACAAAACAAAGAAAATAATAAAAAAAACAATCACCTTAACAACAGAGAAATACAGGTCTTTTTATGTAAAGTATCGATAACTTCATTATTCCTGGCACATGTGGAACCTCAGTTTTGTGACGCTTCTGAGACAGTCTAAAACTAGTGAATGCAATGCCACGTTTAAGTGAAAGAGTACGCGTAGAACTTTTGATGATGGTTGGATATGGTGATAGGCTAAGAACTCATCAGGAAGCATGTGATGTTTTCAATGTCAAGTATCCCGAAAAGCAAATTTCCAGATCCACTGTAAGTGATTTGGTGGCTAGATATGATGAATCTGGCACTGTAGCTGACCTTCCTCGATCTGGTCGTCCTAGCACAAGCAACGAAACCAAATTAAATATTCTTCTAGAAAGTGAGGAAAACCACCATCTTTCGACGAGGCAGCTGGCTTTAAATCATAACGTGAGTCAAACTTCTGTTGTGCGTCTACTGAAAAAACAAAAATACCATACATACAAAGTGCAATTAATCCACGAATTGAATAAGGATGATCCAGATCGGCGCTTACAGTTTTGTAAACAGTTGATGACCTTGTGCGATGAGAACCCAAATTTTTTAAAGAACGTTTTTTCTGATGAAGCTACATTTTCTTTAAAGGGGACTGTAATCGGCATAACTGTAGGTACTGGTCACGCGAAAATTCTCATTGGACTCAAGAAGCCCATATACAACGACGAGGCAAAGTAAATGTGTGGGCAGGTATGATTGGTGATCGTTTATTAGCACCTCTTTTTTTTTCAGAAAATTTTACGGCCGCAAGATATTTACAGTTTATGCGAGTTGAGTTAGTGCCAGCCTTAGCAGTTATGTTTCCGAACAATGAAGATGAAGATATTCGCTGAAAACGTATGGTTTCAGCAAGAAGGGGCCCCATCTCATTTTGGGACAGCAGTGTTTTTAGATGACACTTTTACTGGAAGGTGGATAGGTCGTCGAGCGACCCCCGCGTTCACAGGATTTAGCACCCTTAGACTTTTTTCTTTGAGGTTACTTAAAGTCAAGGGTGTATTTTAACAGACCGGATACCATAGACGAATTGAAAGACAGAATTGGCTTGGAGATGAGACGAATTGCCCATGAGATGATTCAGAACAGCGTGCAGTGTCTACACCCATCTTGGTCAATGCCAAATGGTTGAAGGGTCGCAATTGAGCAATGGAGATGATTTTTTCTCTCAATTACTTATGTAAGGTATCAATTAATAAAAATATTTTTTTCCAAAAGAATGTCTTAGGTAATATCAATTTTTTTCATATCACCAGAAAGCTAAAGGAATATACCACCAAAAACAGTAAACAAAAATGTCTGTTTCCATTTAAAAAAAATTATGATGACGTCATAACTCAGAAACCAATGACGTCATAAATTTTGGAATAGTGACAAAATGTAGCATTTACAAAAATGAAATCGACTTGTTCGAGGATTTTTTTGACAAATGACACGTACCAAAGATATGAATTTTGTGCGTTTCTATAGGTACACACTGTAGATTAGGTCATAAATATATTAAGGCATAAATACTTTTAGGTATGAATTAGAATAACCTCATCGGAAATTTTAGTATTCACTATGTAATACTCTTGGTAAAGGCCTAACACACTGAAACAAATGTAGAGTATTTATAACATATATTGTTTGAATCATCTAAAAGCAGTGTTTAATTTATAATTAACAATTATTTTCAAGATGTTTCACAATGATCCTACCACAAATTCAGTTCAGTGTATTAAAAATCGTTTCCTTTATCTATACAAAAAACAATTGCCGAATTGTTCATCTCATAATTTATTATTTCCACAATTTCAAAGAACACATTTTCCAGACGTTCTTGTATTATTGTACCGTATTAAGCTAAATATTTTAATTTGGATAAATCATTCAAATCCTTCACAGCGAAAATGACAAGCTATAAATATCCCTCAAAGTAAAGGAAATTCACCTATACCAAAGATAATTATTTTAACTGTCTCATTTAAATTGTTCCACGGTTAAAAGGAGCAAATAAGCTGAAATTTGAGATAACTTCGTTTGTTATTAATGTAACTGTCTAAACAACGAAGGCAATGAAGTTTAATAGAATACTAAATATGAAATTACATAAATAATGCAGGAAATATGCCTTACTAGTTAGGGGTTTTATGTATAATAGATGCGGCTTAGACTACTAACAATGACAGCGAATGCTTATAATCTGCGAGACAACAAATAAGACTGCTTTACACCACTAACGTATAATTTGAGCTAGAACTTCTTAAATGGTGATTTTCGTGAGCTAAATGTGATGCTGGTATTGTTATCTAAACTGTAACACTCAGTAATATACAAAATACTAGCAATATACCCATACTTTGCAACTAGGTTCCTAAAAATTCATAAATTTAATGAATATGAATTCAGGTCTTCAGTCACAAGCTTGGAGTGGTTTAAGGCGTATCTCAGTGGTCGTCGGCAGCAAGTTAAAATTTCGATAGGGGCACAGAATATATTCAAATGCATAGATATAACAAGAGGTGTGCCGCAAGGGTCAATTTTAGGACCCTTGTTATTTGTTATATATACAGACTGTCTATTTTACGAGGGCCACACCAAATATCTCGCTTAATATCTATTGTAGAAGAATAAAGTTTTAGAAACAGTTATCCCATTTTTTGTGAGCTATATTTCAGTAAAAAGAAATTTGAAATCCATAGCCTACTTTATGAGATATATTACAAAAACCTGAAAAATAGGAAAACCACAAACGGTTATAGCTTCCTTATTTGAGGAGATACGAAAAAAGTTAAAGGAATTAAAGTTGACGGCAAAGACAATAAGAATAATAACGTGTAACAAAAAAATCGAAAAATGCAGTTGGCTTTGACATACGCTATTGTGCAAAAATGAAAAATACATATCTCAAAGTAGGCCATGACGCCATTAATTTCGTTATTTTTTTCTCATTCCAACGATATAAAACATGTCACAGAAATTTTAACCGATAGTGTCAATATTTAATATTTTACAAATACCACAATTCATATAATTGAATCGTAACAATCAGCTGTGCCACAATAGTAAAAATTCACTTTATAATAATTATAATTCCGTAATTATTTATTACAATTTAATACAAACCAATAAATATCTCATAAATAAAAATACAAGTACAAAACGAACATCCAAAGAAAGAAACGAAAAACTATGTATAACAATACTACCTACTACTATATTGAAAAGAAATTGTGTGTATTTATTTTTCTAACTACAAATGCTCAAATTGTGCACCATGCATTCTGACACATAAACGTGCTCTACGAGACACGTCACGCATTACATTTTGGAGCATTTCAGGAGTAATTGCCTGACATGCGTTTCGAATTCTGGTTTTGATGTCCTTAATATTTTCAGGGGCAGTTTGAAATACCTTGTCTTTAATGTAACCCCAGACGAAAAAATCCAAGGGAGTAATATCTGGTGATCGAGCTGGCCATAGAATGGGTCCATAGGTGCCTATCCAGCTATCTGGCATAACTTGATTTAAATAATTTATACATATTACAGCAGTGTGAGGTGGAGCCCCATCTTGTTGAAAATATGAATAATTTAATTTTTCTGCCACTGTTAATTCATAAAGAAAATCTTGAAATTCGTTTTGCAGGAAGTTAAGGTATCTATGAGCGGTTAATTTGCCATCATAAAAATAAGGTCCAATTACTTTAGTCTCTAAAAGACCCAACCAAACATTCGTAGAAAATCTTTCTTGGAAAGCAGTCTCTCTGCACCAATGTGTATTTTCTCGTGTCCACTTATAATGCATATTTCTATTGAAAAATCCATTATTAGAAAAATTTGATTCGTCCGACCAAAGAATTTTGCTACATATCAGCGCGTCATTCCTTTTCTTATTTAATAACCATCTACAAAATCTTACTCTCCTTGGCTTATCTCCCTCATTTAAATGTTGAACTTTCCTCATTTTGTAGCATCGAAATCCGTTTTTTTCAATATTTTTCTTGCACTGTCTTTTTTATGCGACAGTTTCTCTGAATTTGTCTCAAAGAGGTTTCCTCATTTTGGTTAACATAATTCATTACTCTATTCACTTTTCTTACATTATCCGCAACATGCGCTCACCTTACTACTTTTTTTGAAACTGAACCGTGCGTTTTTAGATTTTGAAGTAACTTCCTAAACATAGTTCGATTTGGCTGCGGAGCATCTGGAAATCTATCTCCGTAAACCGTGACTGCCATCTCAGCGTCAAAATTGCACTGACAATAAATGCTAATCATATCGAATTTGTTATTATTGGTGTACACCATAATTACTGATATAAAATTTGTCTTAGAACTCGACAACGCAACATACAACATACAACAGTGACAATCTGTCAAATTTATTAATAACTGTATACATTGTTTTTCACTAATTATGGCACAGCTGATTGTTACGATTCAATTATATGAATTGTGGTATTCGTAAAATATTAAATATTGACACTATCGGTTAAAATTTCTGTGACATGTTTTGTATCGTTGGAATGTGAAAAAAATAACGGAATTAATGGAGTCATGGCCTACTTTGAGATATGTTTTTTTCATTTTTGCACAATAGCGTATGTCAAAGCCAACTGCATTTTTCGATTTTTTTGTTACACGTTATTACTCTTATTGTCTTTGCCGTCAACTTTCATTCCTTTAACTTTTTTCGTATCTCCTCAAATAAGGAAGATATAACCGTTTGTGTTTTTCCTATTTTTCAGGTTTTTGTAATATATCTCATAAAGTAGGCTATGGATTTCAAATTTCTTTTTACTGAAATATAGCTCACAAAAAATGGGATAACTGTTTCTAAAACTTTATTCTTCTACAATAGATATTAAGCGAGATATTTGGTGTGGCCCTCGTAAAATAGACAGTCTGTATATACTTTTTATGTATCCAAGTAAAGTCAAATATGCACATATACTCTGACGACTCCCAAATGTACGAGTTCTTTCATCCCGAAGATCTGTGTGTGCTTCAGGTTTGTTGACTACGGTTACAAAGACCATTCGCCAAGTTTCCTAGTATAATAATTATTTTTTTATTTTATTTCTAATCACATTATTCCTTGGTTACCAGTGTGTAC
The DNA here is from genome assembly GCA_963583905.1 of Stenurella melanura. Taxonomy (NCBI): domain Eukaryota; kingdom Metazoa; phylum Arthropoda; class Insecta; order Coleoptera; family Cerambycidae; genus Stenurella; species Stenurella melanura. The sequence continues at coordinate 96,157,581 of OY757316.1, forward strand.
AATTTTTTTTTTACCACATATTTTTCTATTGTATGCATATATTTACGTAAACGAATAAGTACAAACATACAAACATATATCTTTTTTTTTGTAATATTTTTTTTCAGTTTTTTTTCCATACATATTTTTTTATATATGTATGTATTTTTTTTTCTATTTTTTTTTTTTCGTATATTTTTTTATCTCATTTAATAATTTTTTATCTCTTTTTTTCTTTTTTTTCAAATTTTAATTGGGGACTGACAGTGATACAGGTACGTCTATGGGTCCGTATAGACGATTTTCACACATACTGACTAGACCTCGGACAACATGGATTAACATTGAAGGAAAGACGATAGGAAACTTATTTCTAAATACAAATTACAAATATTACAAATTTATTATATTTTTAATTTTAATTTTTCTATATGGCATACTAAATGGTTATATATAAAAATGTTTCTTGATGCTAGCAATTGCATTAAATTAAACGGACATGGTACAAAGTTGGATTTATAAATTACATCCAAAAAATGTTTAGTATTATCTTCATCCCGACGATCAGCAGGCCGCAATAGTTAAATAAAGATCTAGTTGCTGTGGACACGTGTTCAGTTAAAAATGCATTGCTCTTAAATGTATTGAAAACGAATGCCATATTAATTGGAAACATCAGACAGAGTGATAAAATAGATGTGAAAAATAAAATTATTCTAAATGATATTTCGATAACATTTCAAGATAGTTGTAAAAGCTCAGGTCTAACTATTACCACACATTAATAATATTATCAAAAAAGCTTATCGTCGGCTGAGATATATATGTAAATATAAGTATGTAATTAGCACTAATACCAAACTAAAGCCTTTTTGATTATTGTGACACTGTTTATGGACCGTGTCTTACAGCTTATGATGTACATAGAATACAGGTTGTACAAAATGCTTGTATGAGATTTGCTGCTAATGTTAGGCGTAGAGAACATATTACCCCTTTCTCGTGGATGGATGAAATGCATGTGCGTAGAGATATTCACTATTTATGTCTTATATATAAAATTATTCACACCAACAACCCACCATACCTTAGGTCTAAAATTATTTTTGGAGAAGTCCACAGTCGTAACATGCGAAATAGACACATATTACACTCCAGTACTTCATTCAAGGGAGCATTTTTATATTGCTCAGCTAATATTTAGAACAATATACCACATTCTATAAAAGATATACAAAATTATGCTAGTTTGAAAAGAAAAATTAAAGAATGTCGTGAAGAATACAGTGAGAAGTAGAGACTTCATTTAGAGACAATTTTCGAAATTTTGCATAGAAAAAGACACACTGTAACAAATAAGTACACCAATTTCTCAAATTACTTATAACTTCATTATGCTGAGGATGAACGCTAGTTGGAAGCCATTTATACCGGGTGTCCAGTTAGTGCTCCCTCGGAAGATTGTGCAAAAACGGCTACCTTTACAAAAAAATTATCTTAACAAAATTTTCAATGTTTCGTCTCCATTACAGCGTAAAATTATTTTCAATTATACAAGGTGTCACAAAAGCGAGTTACGTAAGATATTAAGATTTTTTAAAATGGAACACCCTGTATTTTTTTAGCGCCAGTTAAGCCTACAAGGGTACTATATTTATTACACTCTAAAATATTTTGCTAACGGATGCAGCGTTGCCAAGTTATGATTTCTTTCTTGTCTTCCTTGGCAATTTACAAACATTTTTTTGCCATATCTCCGCGATTTCCTCATTGTTTTTTTCTAAAAATATAGGATGTTATTTAATAATGATGTATTTATTGAAAAATATTTTTTAAATAAATTATTATTTTACCGGATGTCCAAAATATTTCGATATATTTCTTGATATCTAATTATTATTTTCCTCAATTTTTTAAAATAGAATTCCTACAGTTTTTTACATGGATGGATAAAATATATAATTCCTTAAATTTTAGTATGATATACTTTATTTTTATTTCGACGGTTTTTGAGATATGACTATTTCCAACAATTTTTGCGTAAATTTAGGTTCTCTTTATTTTTGGCATTAAACTCTAGTACGGCTTTGGTCTTTCGTTTTATATTTCTTTTCTTGCCCTATAATTCTTTTACACAGATTATTAACGCCATACAATTTCTCACATTTGGACATCATGCAGTTTCCTTTAATAATTATGAATATATGGGAAATATTTTTTTTCAAGATATTGAAACTAACCTAACAATTGCTAAGAATATCCACCATTTTGATCCATGCAACACTGAAGTCTCTTGGTAATGAACCTCTTACATTGTACAGCATATCAACATTTATATGATTGAAACGCCGACGAATTATTTCCATCATATCTCCTCGAGTCGTTGGTTCTACTTTATAAACGTCGGACTTCACAAATCCCTAAAAGGAAAAAATCCATTGATGTCAGGTCGGGTGATCTAAGAGACCATGTAAAGGAACCTAATAAATAAATTAGATATAATATAACAGTTAATTCAAATATCAGACCTCCCCTTTCTATCCACTTTTCAGGAAACTGGTTACTAATGGCCTGATGAACATTTCTACTAAAATGTGGTGGTGCACCATCAAGTTGTAACCACATATTATTATGATTTATTGAAACACTTATTTCGTTTCTACCACTGTATTTTTATTGTAACTTAACGCTACTATAGTTTAGATACTTCAAGGTATCATCTTCAAAGCGACTCAAGTAAATGAATTATATTATTATATAATCAGGAATATGCTCGAAAAAGTGAGGACAAATAACATAATCATGTACAATTCCTCCCCAAACATTTAAACTCCAGTTGTGCTGGTAATGATTTTTCTGTACAACATGAGGGTTTTTTCTGTCATAAAATAGAAATTGTGCATATTCACAAACCCACTGCGATGAAACGTTGATTCATACGTGAACAACACAAATTTGAAAAACTCGTCATTCTCTCCAATTTGGTTTTGAGCCCACTGCAAATATTTAATCTACGATTTAAATCCACATCTAAAAGTTTTTGATGTAGCTGAACTCGACAGGGGTGAGACTTATATTTACAAGGACATAGGGAAATACTAGATTTACGGATCTCGAAAGACCTACTTAACTCCCAAACACTTGCGGTAGGATTTTCGATTACCGCTAAAGTTATAGCCAGCTCATTTTCTTCATTTGATACATTTCGTCATCTCGCCTTTTTTTCATATGCAACACTTCCAGTACGTTCAAAACGTTCTCTCAAATTTTCTAGAGACCTCACATCAGGACACTTTCTATCGGGATATTTTATACCATACACTCTTGATGCCAATAAGCAATTTTCATCGGATTCACCAATAACGTACACCATAGATATCAAATCTTGTTGACAATAATTATAATTCATATTTTTAAATATTACTTAACAATATCGATTCCACTTAATCACAATAATCTTAAACACCTTACAGAAATGTCATAAAGTGAAAACCAAAAGCAAAACAAAAGGCCAAAGCCATGCTAGATTTTAATGCTAAAATAAAGTGCACCTCAATTTATGCAAAAATCGTTTGAAATAATCATATCTCAAAAACCGTTTGAAATAAAATAAAGCGTATGGTACTAAAGTGTGAGGAATTGTATGCTTTATTTATCCATGTAAAAACATTATAAACATTCCACTTTAAAAAATCGAGAAAAATAATAATTAAATGTCAAGGAATATAAACAATTATTTTGGACATCCAGAATAATAACAATTTATTTCAAAAATGTTTTTCAGTAAATACGTTATTATCTAATAACATCCTACATTTTTAGAAAGAACAATTTATAAATTGCGGAGATATGGCGGTCAAAAAAATGGATGTAAATTGTCAAAAAAGACAGAAAACAATCATAACTTGGCAACACAGCATCCGATTGGCAAAATATTTTAGAGTGTAATACAGAACCCTTGGAGGCATAACTTGCACTGAAAAAATACAGGGTGTTCCATTTAAAAAAATAATACTTTCTTGTGTAACTCGTCTTTGTGACATCTTGTCTAATTGAAAATAATTTTACGTTGTAGTAGACATGAAACATTAAAAGTTTTGTTGAGGAAGTTTTTGTATAAGCTTAGCCGAGGGAATACTAACTGGACAGCCGGTATATAGGGGTGTGTAAAAGTACTCCCATTCTTTAGTTGACCCCTTTTGATTAAATAAACACAAATAATAATCACTTCATAGTTATATCAAATTTATTTTCACATACTCCGAGTGCAATATTCTATGAAGATTCAGTCAACATTTGGATGTGCTATGCAAAAAAAATATATTATCTGATAAATAGTATAAAGTGTGACCCATTTTGAATGGAAACACCCCTCTAAAAATGTGTCTATTATCAGATCTCAACGAGGTCTTTTTTTAAAAGATAGGTCAATCGAAAGCTCTACCTTATGACAAAAATTTAGAGATAAATTTCAATTTTCAAGATCTACTATGATGTTTTTTCAATGTCGAAAATGGACAAATTTGATTAACGATTTTTTCTTTATAAAATCTAACAATTCCACCGGATCCAGAAATATTTCAAATGGGTAAATCCAAAATTCCCTGAAAAAATATTAAATAATGACAGATTTATGACAAAATTAATGTAGGTAATATTTTATAATAACTTTTACATAATTTTTTCTAAAAATCGAAGTAACCAATGAAAAATAAACAATAAAAGGATAAATTAAGTGGATAGTTTTAATAAACATTGTCTTTTAAACGAATTTAATCATATTTGACTTAAAAACATGTATGAACAATTAAAAGTAATAATAATTAGGTATTTAATAAACAAAATAACAACACATTACAACATTACACTAAAACTAAAACACGACAATACAATCCATCTTAAATGTTTGTAGTCTGTGCAAGGCGCGTTTATTTCGATTCACTTGTGGAATTGTTTTAAATATTCTTTACGACATTCTGTAATTGTTGCCGGGTAACTTCTGCACAAGCTGTGTGCTTATTCTTGCACACAAATCTTCTCTATTAATTGGGCGTGACCTATAAATTTTAGATTTTATTAAACCCCATAAAAAGAAGTCCATCGGTGTTAAGTCCGGGGATCGGGGTGGCCATCCAATTAACGGGCTACCTCGACCTATCCATCGATTAGGAAAGTTAACATTAAGCCACCTGGTAACCACATTATGGACATGGCTGCCATTTAATTGAAAGTGTAGATTTACTCTTTCTTGTATTGAAAGTTCCAAAATTCGTATCTTAGGAACTATAAAAACTGCATGCTATTCATATTACCTTAAAAAAAAAGGACCAATGACTGTTTCATTGAGTAGCCCACACCAAACATTAACTCTTTGGGAATATTATATTTTACAATTAATGACCCATTCTGCGTTTTCTGTAACCCAAAACCTACAATTTTGTGATGATGCCACCCCATTTGTGGTAAAAGTTGCCTCATGGCTGAATAAAGTAGTTTTCAAAAAATGTCTGTTATTAAGATACTCTCCTTGAGCCCACAAGCAAAATTGTTGTTAAAATAATTTAAAACGATCTGTTTGTACCTGGGTCTTCTTTGTACATTATCCGTTCTTTTAGTACGCCTTGTCGCAGCGCCACACTCATTAAAAAGTTTGTTTATTTTAGAAACGGTACTTTTAGTGATTTTGGGCCTATTCGGGTGCCTATTATTAAATATCTCACATACCTCTCCCAAAGTTCTGTCATACTTGATAATATTATTGATCAATTTTATAATTTCAATAACAATATACTCTGAGTATATGCGTATTTTAAAGATTTGACGTCTGACTTTAAAATTTGTTTTCCATGTCACCCTATTATTATCTGTCATCACTCAATAAAAAGACAATATTTATTAAAACTATCCACTTAATTTATCTTTCTATTGTTTATTTTTCATGGGCTACTTCGATTTCTAGAAAAAAATCATGTAAAAGTTATTATAAAATATTACCTACATTAATTTTGTCATAAATCTGTCATTATTTAATAGTGTCTCACGAAATTTTGGATTTATCAATTTGAGATATCTCTGAATCCGTATAGTCAGATTTTATCAAAAAAATCGCTAATGAAATTTGTCCATTTTTGACATTGAAAAAATATCATAGTAGGTCTTGAAAATTGAAATTTATCTCTAAATTTTTGTCATAAAGTAGAGCTTTCGATGGCCTATCTTTTAAAAAAAAGCCCCGTTAAGATCAGATAATAGATACATTTTTTACAGGGGTGGTTCCATTCAAAATTTAAATTTTTTTATAAGCAACAAAAAACATTTCACAATAATATAACAAGAATCTCTGCTAGATCGGATACATTTCCCGATTTATTTCAACCCTCTACTGCTTAAATCAAACAATCAACATAGTTTGAAAATTATCCTGCTTCTGTTAATTAAAATGTCAACGGTTACAACTTAACCTATCCAAAAGTTCGAACCCACCATGTGAAAATCCCTAAATAGTCTGTTGACTCTTCACTCGGCCACTACCGCCAGGGCATGTCAGTTATTATTCCAGGTACGTTGTAATTATCACGCCCCATCTATCAAACTACGCCAAACACTCCGGAAATTTTAAATAGGGCCTAGGCTTATATCAGCGCATCGCAAATTCTGCGATTGGAATGAGCGTCACGTATAAAAGTTTGCTGAATAGAGCAGATTACCTGAGCATTGAGCAGCTTTCAGTTCGTTGTTGGGAGGAGGAACCTCACAAGTCGAGATAAATTAGATCTGGGTAATTGTTCGATTGAAACTTAGCTCCTTAACCCCGTGGAGTTTATTATAGAGAAATATGCTATCGCAGCGAGTTTCTTAAATGATGTGGTTGCAGTTATTGGAATTGAGGTAGTGGTTAAGTTGTAGGGTCTGATTAATTAGATGTTCATTTAACAAGCAAATATACACTATGTGCGTTGAATTATCGTAGTACAGGGTGTTAGGGAAATAACATTGTTTAGAAACTGATTCTAAACTAAGAAATGGGTAAAAGTTTTTACACAGAACTTCCCTCTTTATTTGCCGAGAAGTAATTTTAATTTTGTTTTTAATAAAAATTTATTTTTAAAGGGTCTACCAACATTGCCATAGGTGATTTGCCCAAGAAATCAAATCCAATGATGTGTATGTTCTTATATAGCATAGTGAAGTGTAAATAAAACATGAGGTATTTTGTCGTGATCTTTACATTTCGCCGAGTTATCATGAAGAATACTTAAAAAAACCGCTGCCTAAGGAATCACTACTTCCACATCCAGATTATTCGTCCAAGTCACTTTAAAGGAAACATCTTGACTATATTTGCACTCTAGTATGTGGAAATTATTGGTCATAGAATTTTAATAATATTTGGAGTAGATGTCATAGAAAAGTTTGAGGAGTTGGTTTCTACCATATACGTTAAAAATGAAGTTTCTAGTTTACCGTACTTATTTTCCACTATTTACAACCTACCAATGGAGTCATCTCAATCAGATGTCACTACAATACATACGTGTACTAACTCTCAAGTGAATATCTCAGAATATCTTAGAAAGAAATCTGAGGCCTTGGTTTCTAGTATATACACCGAATCCCAAATTTCTGTAGTCTTACCAGCTTGCTTTACTTATTTTCCCCTATTTGCCCCTATTTAACCCTCAACCCTTCAACGGCATCATCTCAAATTATGATCTAGTTTCAGACGTCGTTATAACACATACGTGTACCAAATTTCAAATGAATATCTCAATTTTATTTTATCAATCCTTTTCATATTGGAGTAAGGGTGGTTGGGTTGAAAAATATTATAAGAAAATCTGACGCTGTGGCTTCTAGTACATACACCGAATTTCAAGTTTCTGTAGTCTTACCAACGTTTTACTTATATTCCTCTATTTACCCCAAATTAACCCCCAACCCTTCAATGGAATCATCTCAAAATATAAACTATTTCCAGACGTCGTTATAATACATACGTGTACGAAATTTCAAATGAATATCTCAACTTTATTTTGTCAACCCCATTAACGGGGTAGGGGTGGTGGGGGGGTTGAAAAATGTTATAAAAAATCTGAGGCCTTAACTTCTTGTACAGACACCGAATTTCAAGTTTCTGTACTCATACCAGCTTGCTTTACTTATTTCCCCCTATTGACCCCTAAATAACCCCCAACCCTTCAACGGAATCATCTCAAAGTATAATCTAGTTCCAGATGTCGTTATAATTCATACGTGTACCAAATTTCAAATGAATATCTCGATTTTATTTTATTAACCCTTTTAATAATGAAGTAGGGGTGGTGGGGGTTGAAAAATATTATAAATAATCTGAGACCTTGGCTTCTAGTACATACACCGAATTTCAAGTTTCTGTAGTCTTACCAGCTTGCTTTACTTATTTTCCCCTATTTACCCCTATTTAACCCCCAACCCTTCAACAGAATTATCTCAAAATATAATCTAGTTCCAGATGTCGTTATAATACATACGTGTAGAAAATTTCAAATGAATATCTCAATTTTATTTTATCAACCCTTTTCAAATTGGAGTAGGGGTGGTGGGGGTTGAAAAATATTATTAAAAAATCTGATGCTTTGGCTTCTAGTACATACACCGAATTTCAAGTTTCTGTACTCTTACCAACTTGTTTTACTTATATTCCTCTATTTACCCCAAATTAACCCCCAACCCTTCAACGGAATCATCCCAAAATATAATCTAATTCTAGACATCGTTATAATACATACGTGTACGAAATTTCAAATGAATATCTCAACTTTATTTTATCAACCCCATTAATAGGGTAGGGGTGGTGGGGGGTTGAAAAATATTATAAAAAAATCTGAGGCCTTAACTTCTAGTACATACACCGAATTTCAAGTTTCTGTACTCTTACAAGCTTGCTTTACTTATTTCCCCCTATTTACCCCTATTTAACCCCCAACCCTTCACCGGATTTCCTCAAAAAACAATCCAATTCCAGATCTCGTTATAATATATACGTGTACAAAATTTCAGGTCAATATCTTAAACCGTTCCGGAGAAAGCGTGCGGACAAAAAAAAGTTACAGACAGACAGACCGACAGACAGACCGACAGACAGACAGAAAATTTTTTTTCGCTCAAATTTAAAATCTCGACGTTTCATGACATTCTAAACCTATTTCACGAATTAAAATTTTTGAAAATTTTTTTGCGATCACTATACTTCCAATCCACTACGTGGATGTGGAAGTAATACAGCTTTTTTCAAACTATATTTTCTCGTGAACTATAATAGATAAGGAGATGAAATCAGAGGGATGTTTTTTGGAATATTTGGTACTTTATTATATATTTTTCTCATTTTAAATTATTAATACTATTTTTAAAATAGAAAAATAATATTCATTCGCTATTTTCGGATAGTTATGTAAGAGTGACCACTTTCGAATTACTCTCAAAAAAGAGCTAGTGAATACGCCTTTTATTCCTCAAAATTAGATATCAACCAAACGGGTGGAACATACTGAAAAAAAAAGTTACATTTGGTAGTACCCATATTTAATTTTTACCATTACAACTATAATTATTTGTTTGAATTTACTTATATGATAATCCCAATACTGTGACTGTAACATGCTGCAGGATCCAACATGTTCTCCACTTGACGATCTGAAGACATAAAGCTTGAATCTTGTGCGTGTTATAACCAAAGAGTAATAACTAGAGAACACAAGCCGTCGATTTGCCGGTAGTCGCGATTTGGTTGTCTTGGAGACGGTAGGCTCTTCATCCTTGTCGCAGACCTCGTACCCTTTCTCTCCACTCTGTTTTACACAACACAGCCTTACCCGGCGCGCTTTGATTTCAAAAATACCGTCAATTTTGAATCTTTGTTTTGAATAGCGTTCTGCTTTATTTACAATTACACGTGTTTTCTCAAATTTTTCTTCTGTTTATAACGTTTAATCTGTTTATCACGTTAAATTTGTATATTAATTAATTATTTTTTTGTGACAATACTTGTAAAGTTTGTAGAAAAACTAAGTCACCCATAAGTCCCAGGTTGGTACACCTATTGTCATCTGTCATACTGTCATTGTATTGCAATCGTCACCTCCCCTCATGTACTGTGCAACAAAGAGAGAACGAACTGTGTGAGAAGGATGAGAAGCCTACAGCCTACTGCTGCTTATACATTACGCTTATGGAGCTTGTCTCCTCTAGTTGTTAAACTCTTTGGTTATAACACGTTCCCGGTTAGGAGCCACGAGACGTATCAGTGCGGTGTGAGCATGGTGAGGGAGGAACCAATTGAATCGTGTTTAGTCAAAGTAAGGTGAGATTTGAGACTGGGAAATGTTTATTTATCTCAAGGATATTACATGTCATAGGTACATTTATAACGGTACAGATAAGTAAAACAGTTCAATATTACATACTTATATCTACTCTATATCTAATATTACATATTTTTATCTAAATCTACGTAAATAGAAATAGCTTAAGTCAAGGATCACCGGTGGTTTTAGAGCTTTGTTTTAAATAATTTTACAGAACTAGCACTTTTTATGTCACTGTTTAAAGTATTAAATTGGATAAGATCAGATTGAAACAAGCTATTCGTAGAGTTAGTTTTAACGGTTGTGTTAATATAAATATTGTGTTTCTGCCGAGTACTGTATTGATGGACATTACATAAATTATTTGGCAATAAGCCATTAACAATTTTAAAAATAAAAATAATTGTGTGCATGTAAAAATAGATCTTATGTGGAACCAGTTTAAGATATTTAACATCAAATTAACGCTTGTATACAAGTTACATTCTAAAATAATTCTCATTGCTTTGTTTTGAAGTCTTTGTAATCTCTCAGTGTTTGCATTTTAGGTGTAAATTAATGAATAGCAATATGTAAAGTGTGGGTAAATTAAAGAACTATAGTCATTTTTACTTCCAATTGACAGATTGTTCTAAAGAAGCCAACTTTTTTACCTATTTTCTTAGACACATGGTCAACGTGATCGTTTAGCTTTAGTTCCCTGTATATATTTCTTACAGGTTCTACATTTTCATTATTTAAAAAGACATTTAAATTGTGTTTTTTAAATGAGTTGTATAAACAATTTGAACGAATAAATATCCATTTTGACTTAATTTCATGTAGGTTATTCAGTTAAAATAACTTTTATACGGCCACTCAATTTCTTCAGGGCCCTATTACAATTTTTACAGTTTGACATTTTTAACCCAAAAACAACAAAAAGAACCCGTTGTTCTCCAGCAAGTCCTTGCACTAACACGTCTGCAAGCAAACTAACCTTTTCCTAGGGATGCGCGATATTCATCGATGTCTGTTAAACATCGATATTCTTCTTTCGATGTTCGACATTTATATTGATTCTATTAGTTTCGATGGTATCGGGCAGCATCGATGTTTTTACGATGCTTCATTCGATGTTTGCATTTTGTGTGCCAAAGTTTCTGCAGAAATTACTCAGTACATCTAATGCCCTGGTAGTAAATTAACAGAGAATCCTTTGGAGCTATGGGAAAACATGAAAGTGATATTCCTTGCTTTATCAAATATTTCTCTGAAACATCTTAGCATGGTGGCGAAGCCCGTTCCCACCGAAAAACTTTTCTCAAAGGTCGGGCAAGTGTTAACTCAACAGAGGAAAAGGCTTAAAGGAAAATAATTATGAAAATTATTATTACTTTAAAATTGTCCTCAATATATATTTTATAATTATTAATGACTCTATATTCAAGGTTTTTAATTTTTCTGTGATGCTTTATTTCTGTGTTTTAAATAATTATTTTAACATTATTTATATACTTGGTGTATATTTTCTTTCCTTTTACATTTATATTTTGAATAAATATTAATTTTTATTTCTAAAACATATACTTTCATTATTTTGACTGAATATTGCACTGGTATATGGGAAACATCGATATTTCAGAAAATCTATATTTTGTCCCATATTTTGATGACATATTTGAGTCTCGATGTACCAAATGATCAACATAGATGTTACAGAAACATCGCGCATCCCTAACCTTTCCTACTCTCAAATCTCACAACATACCTTGACTAAACATGATTCAATTGGTTCCTCCCTCTTCATGCTCAGACCGATACGTCTCCTGGCTCCTAACCGGGAACGGGTTATAACACGCAGAAGATTCAAGCCTCATGTCTCCAGATCGTCATGTTAGATTCCTCTCGCATACCACAGTAACAGATAATAGTACTAGGGTTATCACATAAGTAAATTGAAACTAATAACTATAGTTGTAATGGTAAAAATAAAATCTGGGTACTACCAAATGTAAGTTTTCTTTTCAGTATGTTCCACCCCCTCGGTTGAAATATAATTTTAAGGAATAAAAGAAGTATTCACTAGCTCAATTTTTAAAGTAATCCCAAAGGGGTCATTTTTATACAACTATCAGATAATAGCGGATGAATATTTTTTTGTATTTTAAAAATAGTATTTATTGATAATTTAAAAAGGGAAGAATATATAATAAAGTATTAAACATTTAGTGTAGGCGAGCTAGGCTTTGCTCTCAGACTAACTGCAACGTCAGCAACAAAAATACTCACATGTAATTTGCGATGTCTGGTAGAAGATGATATTATTTTGGAAAAAAAAAATTGGTGGAATTTGCAGAAAAAATTGCGAACCGTCGTGTAAAACGGTTTTTCGCGTTTTAAAGAAAAATTTGAATTTATGCAAAAAAATGTGTTCAGAATAAAATAACGAACAAAATGAGCCCCGATGGAACTTGGCCCAGTGGTTCCTTCGCAAATTGCAAAAAACCACTAAATTTGCACGTTTTTAAAAAAATTCATAACTCCAATTCAAATACACATACATCGTAGGCTGAAATTCGCACACGTTGGAGTCCTAGTAGTCCTCAACTTCAATATTTTAATAGAAAATACCGTATAGTTTATGTAAACCGTTGCTTTGTGCAAAAAGGAACTTTTTTGCACAGCGCAGCTCCGCGAAAGCCTTGTGTTGGTCATGCTGATATTTAACCGACGCGGTTGTATTCTTCGAGGTTTACCCTTCAACGTCTTGTTTTTTGTTTTGCCAAAAGTCGGTTGGAAGCATGCGAAAAACTCGATCGAAAACCGTTAATTTCAGCGCTATGGAAGCGGTGAACAGTTTGGGTAGTCGAGTTCCCCTTCGCTCTCGCTACCCCCACCCATCGCCCCTGTTACAGCGCTGAAATTAACGGTTTTCGATAGTGTTCTTCACATGCTTCCAATCGACTTTTAGCAAAACAAAAATAAACACGTTATAGAGTAAATCAACCGCGTTGGTTAAATATCAGTCCTATCGCCACAGAGCTTTCGCGGCGTTGTGTAAAAAGTGCCTTTTTAGCAAAAAGCAATGGTTTGCAAATCTACACGGTATCTTCGATTGAAATTTTGATGGTAGGTTAAGGACTACTGAAACTCCAAAACGTGCAAATTTGAGCCTTTAATATGTATTTAAATCAGAGTTATGAATTTTTTTAAAAACGTGCAATTGTGGTTTCTTGCAATTTGTGAGGGAACCATTTCTCCAATTGAGTTCCATTCCACCAACTTTGTTCGTTTTTTTATTGTGCCCATCTTTCATCTCAACACTTTTCTTCGTATAAATTGAACTTTTTGTTTACAACACGAAAAACCGTTTTTCGCGATCTTTCGCAATTTTGTTTTGTGAATTCCACCAAAGATTCTTTTTCCAAAATAATATTATCTTCTTCCAGACATCGCAAACTACATGTGAGTTTGTCTGAGATCTGCATCCCTGAACAGCTAGCTCGTCCACACTAATTCCAAAAAAATATCACATTGATTTCGTCTCCTTAGCTATTACAGTCCACGAGAAAAAAAGTTTGAAAAAATCTTTATTTTTAGGTTTTTTTCATGACAACTCTGCGAAATGTAAAGATCACGAGAACATACCTACACATTTTATTTATTTCTCCACTAAGCTACATAATAGCATACATATCGTTGCATTTGATATCTTGGACAAATCACATATGGCAATGGTGGTAGACACTTTCTATATGTACCAGTTTACTTACCGCTTCCTTAGTAAGGAATTACTTACCAATCACTAATTTGTCTTCACTTACAAATATCTTAATCAAATCAGTAAAGGTTTCAAAATACCTCAGCGTGTAAAAATATATATTAACAAACATTTTAATCATAATAATAATTCTTGCACACTAGCATACATACTGCCTAGAATATGGTTCTAATGGTGCTAGATGGTGGTACTAGAATCATACTTCATTTTGGTTTCGAATAATATCTATGGGCGTGATATTGGCCAATGTAGCAGCCCTCTCTGTCTTTACTCAAATCGTTTGACGAAGCATGCACGAGAACTTGTTGCATGAAGACTCCTTCTTGGTATTTTGCCAGTGTCTATGGTATCAACGTATTATTTTGTTTGTTGATTGTTATAGACAATGTCACTATATTACCTGTAATATATAGCGAATTTCACGAATTTTTAAGTTTCCGTAGCTGCATTTGTTACGTATTTACACCTATATCGGTTTTATTAGATGCGTCGAATTGGAAATACATATTTACGTGGCATAAACGGTGAAATTGAAAAATGATGTCCGCAAACGCCAAAAAGTGCCAAAAAAAATATCTGGAGGCAATTAGCGACAAAACTTAATATTAAAGACATGTTTTATGTATTTAATAAACTAATTTGTGAAATGTTTTCCACAAAAACCACTCGTGTTTCTATATTTCATTTCTAGTATTTTATCGAGTTAAGTTTCCAAAAGTAACATAATTCGTGTAAATTTACAGCTTATTATCGAAGTTTAAATCCGCCGCACTGCAGCGCTCGTGATTTAATCAAATAATAAACTGTCAATTTACATTCTTTATATTAATAAATAATCATATTCTCGAAACATGTTACCGATAAAATTCTAAATGTTAGTGATATTACATACAATAATATATATGTAACACAATTACTACATAAAGCAATAATTTTATTTGTAAGTATTAAATAAGACCAATATGTATTAAATATAGTACCAGTAAAAAGCATTTATCACTAAATCTAATCATGGTTACCCATCAGTTATCCACACCACAGTTTTATTAATAATTACACTGTAAGTAAGAATTTATGACCGATAAAATAATTCCTGCAATAATCGCAGTAAACACATAAAGCATCGCCAAGGCATCGCGTCTGTTTCCAGCTAATCCTCAATAAATGATATAAATATCTGTCTTGACAGCCCATCGGGATCAGGAAATATTAGCAGGTATTTATAGCAAAGGAAAACAAATAAGGAGTACCGGGAAATTGATTATACGCAGCAGGATTTTCGTGAGTGCTTTGTTCCCGCTAAGACAGTTAATAATATTCATTTTATAAAATGTGTCGGTCTATATCAATATTATGTGGTGGTGGTACATTTTACCAACGTAGAATCATACGAACACTTAGTTAGACTTATGCATATATTGCAGAAACTGTACATTGATTGTGACAACAACAGACTGGAAATGTAACCCTCCTGACACTTAATGTTGTTAATATCAAAAGTAATAAATCAAGGTGACACATTTCTTAAATAAACATTGTTACCAAAGGCGTTCGTAAGTTTATAGTTCTTAAATTGGTTTATGAACTGTTAGTTCTGTTCCAGTTACAAAAAGCAGCTATTAGTCAGGGCAAAATAGGCGAAAAAACGCCTTTACTCGGAACCTGAGTGATTGTGCATAAAACTACATGTATGATGGCTCATTTTATTCGTTAGAGTTTCTAGATCAAAGTTGGAAACAGTTTTTTGAGGGGTCAGCTGATAATTTGTTTATTGTGGAAATATAAACAATAAAAGTGATGTTCGATGAAACATTATGTGAAATAAGGCACTGGCTCCATAAATTGACGTCATTTTTTGATTTCAGTGTCATTTCTTATATTTTTGGGGTCACTCGTTCCGATTCTAATGTCAAAAAAGTACCAATACTAGAGGGCGCCACAGAAAAAGTTAAGTGATGATCAAAATAATGACAAATGAATATTACATGAAACAAGTTTTTTTTTTTCGAAATTCTGTGTCATTTTTACATTTCCTTGTCATGTTTTACGTTCTCTGGTGCACTCATTCTGATGCTGAAGGCAAAAAATGCGAATCGTA
Source organism: Stenurella melanura (assembly GCA_963583905.1). Lineage (NCBI taxonomy): Eukaryota > Metazoa > Arthropoda > Insecta > Coleoptera > Cerambycidae > Stenurella > Stenurella melanura. Next base: position 96,173,767 of record OY757316.1, read on the forward strand.
GAGGGCGCCACAGAAGAAACTAACATCAGATGGAAACAATTACCAACATGAAAAAAGCTGCTATCTCCCTAACTCTTGAGGCATTTTTCATGTTATTGTGGAGCGTTCATTTTTTGTTCCAATGGAAAAATAGTGCCAATTATAGAGGAAGCCACAGAAAAGACGGACATCGGGTGAAAATAACGATGATTTGGGATAATTATATGCTGTAAACTTCATATCCTGTATTTTATTTATTTTACCAAAGGAAAACGCAATGCCCGGTACGCTATAAGCGTTTTCATTCATCCTCATACGGTAAAAAAATCGGTAAAGGTATTTACACAGAACTTCCCTCGTTCATGGCAGTCTCTCTAAAAAAATAATAATTACGAAATGACATTGAGAATAATAATCGGAGTAGAGTTATTGCTATTATTACAAAGAAAACTTGATAAGTTTTGGTCAAAAAAATATACAGATTGCTCATCCAACAGCAAAAGTTCAATACTAAATAGCAGGTGCCACATATGGCAGGCTTGCGCAAATACCTTTACAAATGTCCACCATGACTGAATTATTTCAATAAAAGTATAATAGGTGCATATGCCAGATGTTATTGCCATCTGTCACATTTTCAATCCAACATTCACGTAATGGAGTGGAAGTATAGTGGTGGTTAAAAAATTTCATTTTTTTAAAATTTTTCAAAAGATGGTAAAATAATTTTCAAATTTTTTTCTTCTGAAATAGGTTTAAAATGTCAAAGGTAGAAATTTTAAATTAGAGCAAAAAGGAAAGTTTCCTTCTGTTCTATAGTAGTGCTAAAAAAAGTTTAAAAATTAAAAATGATGTATTTTTAAAATAGGTTTAGAATGCTATGAAACGTGAAAATTTTAAATTTGAGCAAATAAAAAAAAATCGATCTATTTTAGTGGTAAAAACTTTTTGAAAAATGTTGGTGAAAAAAATTTTCAAAATTTTTTTTCTGAAATACCTAGGTTTAGAATGTCATTTAAATTTGAGCATTCTGGTGTTAAATTTTTTTCCAAACTGGTAACAAAATGTTGCAAATTTTTTTTTCCGAAATTGGTTTGGAATATCATGAAACGTGGAAATTTTAAATTTGAGCATAAAAAATTTTTTCGTCTGTTCTATAGCAGTGATACATAAATGGATTAAAAATGTTTTCAAATTTTTTAAAAAATTCTTCAAAAACATTTTTAAATTTGTTTCAATAGTTTTAGAATGTCATGGAAACGTGGATAGTTAAAATCTGAACAAAGAAAGAAAAATTCTATCTTAGTGACAAAATTTCAAAAAACTTTTTTTTTTAATCAGGCTTGGAATGCCATGAAACGTGAAAATTTTAAATTTGAAGGAAGAAAAAAAAAATTAATTTTAGTAGTAAAAATTTTTTCAAAAATATTGGTGAAAAAAAGTTTCAAATTTTTTTTTCCTGAAATAGGTTAAGCGTGTCATGAAACGTAGAAATTTTAAATTTGAGCAAAAACAAATTTTTTTCATCTTGGTAAAAATTTTTTCAAAAATGTTTGAAAAAAATTTTAAAATTTTTTTTTTCTGAAATAGGTTTAGCGCGTCATGAAACGTGGAAATTTTAAATTTGAGCAAAAAAAAATTTTTTTCAACTTGGTAAAAATTTTTTCAAAAATGTTTGAAAAAAATTTTCAAAAATTTTTTTTTCCTGAAACAGGTTTAGCGCGTCATGAAACGTGGAAATTTTAAATTTGAGCAAAAAATAATTTTTTTCACTATTTATTCCGTTTAGACGGTCCACCCTGTATATTTTTCAGTGAAAATTCTACCAGTTCTTCGCTGACAGTAGGGTTAACTACCTACCAAATTTGACTGCTCTCCGTCAAGTAGTTTTTTAGTAAATACACCAACAGACAGACAGACAGACAGACAGACAGACAGACAGACAGACCGACAGACAGACAGACAGACAGACTGACGGAATTGAAAAACCTATATTTTCGGAATCTACGTGTTCTGAAACGTCAGAATCCGAAAAAATCTCGGAGGGTGATTTTTTCTCGAATACAATACTTCCCTTCGGTATGCGAGGGAAGTAAAAATGAGACAAGATTTTACGAACTCTTTGTGAATTTCGTCTTCACTTATATTTTTCTGTGGCGCCCTCTAGCATTGGTACTTTTTTGACATTAGAATCGGAACTAGTGACCCCAAAAATATAAGAAATGACACTGAAATTAAAAAAATGACGTCAATTTATGGAGCCAGTGCCTTATTTCATATAATGCTTCATCGAACATCACTTTTATTGTTTATATTTCCGCAATAAACAAATTATTAACTGACCCCTCAAAAAACTGTTTCCATCTTTGATCTAGAGACTCTAACGAATAAAATGAGCCATCATACATGTAGTTTCATGCACAATCACTCTGGTTCCGAGTAAACCGCCTATTTTGCCCTGACTATATGGGCATCTTATCAGCGAGAATCTGAGGATGATGTACTATTTTATTGTGTGGAAACTGTGGCGATTAGATCGATGGTACTTATAAAATTGAACAACTTTTGTAGTTTTTCAAATAATTGGGAGAAACAATAATTGTGGCCGAAGAAGATTCTCGATTTCGTTCTAGATGACTCTAGAAGTGATTTTAAAGTATATAAACTGATGTAAACAGCCGGAAAGGGAAGTTTTTGATTGACAAGTGAGGTTAGAAATCCGAAGTAACTACAAGGTGGAAATATCAAGTAATAAACATTGTTAAATGTTATTTTAGCCACTAGAAGTGTATTTTATCTAATAAAAGTATTGTCTAGTTTTCAGGAAGTTACTAAAATAACTAAAAGTTAGTGTTTATCTCTTCTTATAATTTTTGTAACCCACGGATTTTTGAAGGGTGTTTCCTAGGGGTGTAAACGCTCTAGTAAGTTATTCAAAATAAGAATGACCTTTTAATAAAGATGCAATACATCTCAGATGAGGTAGAAACTAATCTTAGCGGAATATGTTAAATTTCTCTACAGTTAAGGGCATGAAGTACTTTTGCATACAGTCATAACTTTCTGGAAGGGTTATATTGTTGTTAAGGTAGCATATACTTACGTTTCTCAAAATGGAAAGAGCTTGTAACGGTAAGTTTAGAGTTCTGATATATCGTTATCATTCATAAAACGATCAAAACATTTGTTGGAGCGTAAAATAATGACGTGCCGAAAAAATCCACCCAGTTCCCGTACTATAACTCTATATATTGGTCCTATATGGATTATACAGACTGTCTATTTTACGAGGGCCACACCAAATATCTCGCTTAATATCTATTGTAGAAGAATAAAGTTTTAGAAACAGTTATCCCATTTTTTGTGAGCTATATTTCAGTAAAAAGAAATTTGAAATCCATAGCCTACTTTATGAGATATATTACAAAAACCTGAAAAATAGGAAAACCGCAAACGGTTATAGCTTCCTTATTTGAGGAGATACGAAAAAAGTCAAAGGAATGAAAGTTGACGGCAAAGACAATAAGAATAATAACGTGTAACAAAAAAATCGAAAAATGCAGTTGGCTTTGACATACGCTATTGTGCAAAAATGAAAAATACATATCTCAAAGTAGGCCATGACGCCATTAATTCCGTTATGTTTTTCTCATTCTAACGATATAAAACATGTCACAGAAATTTTAACCGATAGTGTCAATATTTAATATTTTACGAATACCACAATTCATATAATTGAATCGTAACAATCAGCTATGCCATAATAGTAAAAATTCACTTTATAATAATTATAATTCTGTAATTATTTATTACAATTTAATACAAACCAATAAATATCTCATAAATAAAAATACAAGTACAAAACGAACATCCAAAGAAAAAAACGAAAAACTATGTATAACAGTACTACCTACTACTATATTGAAAAGAAATTGTGTGTATTTATTTTTCTAACTACAAATGCTCAAATTGTGCACCATGCATTCTGACACATAAACGTGCTCTACAAGACACGTCACGCATTACATTTTGGAGCATTTCAGGAGTAATTTCCTCACATGCGTTTCGAATTCTGGTTTTGATGTCCTCAATATTTTCAGGGGCAGTTTGAAATACCTTGTCTTTAATGTAACCCCAGACGAAAAAATCCAAGGGAGTAATATCTGGTGATCGAGCTGGCCATAGAATGGGCCCATAGCTGCCTATCCAGCTATCTGGCATAACTTGATTTAAATAATTTGTACATATTACAGCAGTGTGAGGTGGAGCCCCATCTTGTTGAAAATATGAATAATTTAATCTTTCTGCCACTGTTAATTCATAAAGAAAATCTTGAAATTCGTTTTGCAGGAAATTAAGGTATCTACGAGCGGTTAATTTGCCATCATAAAAATAAGGTCCAATTACTTTAGTCCCTAAAAGACCCAACCAAACATTCGTAGAAAATCTTTCTTGGAAAGCAGTCTCTCTGCACCAATGTGTATTTTCTCGTGTCCACTTATAATGCATATTTCTATTGAAAAATCCATTATTAGAAAAATTTGATTCGTCCGACCAAAGAATTTTGCTACATATCAGCGCGTCATTCCTTTTCTTATTTAATAACCATCTACAAAATCTTACTCTCCTTGGCTTATCTCCCTCATTTAAATGTTGAACTTTCCTCATTTTGTAGCATCGAAATCCGTTTTTTTTCAATATTTTTCTAGCACTGTCTTTTTTTATGCGACAGTTTCTCTGAATTTGTCTCAAAGAGGTTTCCTAATTTTGGTTAACATAATTCATTACTCTATTCACTTTTCTTACATTATCCGCAACATGCGCTCGCCTTACTACTTTTTTTGAAAATGAACCGTGCGTTTTTAGATTTTGAACTAACTTCCTAAACATAGTTCGATTTGGCTGCGGAGCATCTGGAAATCTATCTCCGTAAACCGTGACTGCCATCTCAGCGTCAAAATTGCGCTGACAATAAATGCTAATCATATCGAATTTGTTATTATTGGTGTACACCATAATTACTGATATAAAATTTGTCTTAGAACTCGACAACGCAACATACAACATACAACAGTGACAATCTGTCAAATTTATTAATAACTGTATACATTGTTTTTCACTAATTATGGCACAGCTGATTGTTACGATTCAATTATATGAATTGTGGTATTCGTAAAATATTAAATATTGACACTATCGGTTAAAATTTCTGTGACATGTTTTATATCGTTGGAATGAGAAAAAAATAACGGAATTAATGGCGTCATGACCTACTTTGAGATATGTATTTTTCATTTTTGCACAATAGCTTATGTCAAAGCCAACTGCATTTTTCGATTTTTTTGTTACACGTTATTATTCTTATTGTCTTTGCCGTCAACTTTCATTCCTTTAACTTTTTTCGTATCTCCGCAAATAAGGAAGCTATAACCGTTTGTGGTTTTCCTATTTTTCAGATTTTTGTAATATATCTCATAAAGTAGGCTATGGATTTCAAATTTCTTTTTACTGAAATATAGTTCACAAAAAATGGGATAGCTGTTTCTAAAACTTTATTCTTCTACAATAGATATTAAGCGAGATATTTGGTGTGGCCCTCGTAAAATAGACAGTCTGTATATTGGTCCAATAGGTTGTGCTACTAGGGTCTGTTAAAATAAAAATAAATTTAAAGAAATCGCTCTTACCGTTGATAATCTTGCATAATACATATTTCACAGTGTATCTGGATAGCATTTAGTATTTTTGTTAATGGAACAAAAAGTGTCCCTCACTCTTTCTTTCAATATTGCAGTAAAGTCTAGGGCTTACCATTGGTAACCTTCTTCTGTAACCCCACAAAACAAATCAAGAGGACTTAGATCTGGAGATATTGCTGGCCACAAACTGCTACTACTACTGTGGCACTACAACAAATACTGGACTTAGATATCCTCAATTCTCCATTTCCGCAAACCCGATCCGCCGATGTATGCCTCAAATTTCTAATCAGCAGCCTCTGGTACAGCGTCTGTCCAGCGAAGCTTCGGTTTTCCTACCGATCACTTTCCTTCAGGTTTTACTGTGAGCACAGTCTTTGGAATCATGTCATCCGGTATAATGGAAAAACATTGGTTTTCCTATGTACGTCTCTTGATTTTAAGATAGATAGTATTGAGTGGTATCTATTTGTTTTATCAGTATTACAGTCCACTCTTACCTGGGAAAGGGTGCTGTTGATGGTCGTTCTTATCAGACTTCATAGTTTCAGTGGAATATTGAGGTGTAACAACAACAAATATAGTTCTTCTGTTCACAAAACGTCGCCGTTATTACCGATCATCTTAAGTTAACTCATGTTACGATGCAAGTTAAGTACGTCCTTTGTAGTATGAATGGTTTTAAATGTTAAGTTAACGAACAACGTTTGTTTGTCGCCGGACTAACGAAATAAACGACTTTTTCAAATATTATTGTACCTAATAACTGTGTGTATGTCTTGCTATTACATCTAGAATACAATAGTACAACAAAGATATTATATTGGCATTTGAATAAGTAGTTCTTGTTTTATGGTATAAAGAGTAAGAAAGATTTAAAAAATGCACGAGTGTGCTTTTTCCCCCCTTTTTCAAAAACTAAAAAAGTTAAATGAAATCTAAAAGCATCATGGAAATGCTCAAAATATGCTCTAACTTTTTCTAAATTTGAGCAATTATCTGTTTTATAATAACAAATACATGCTGCCTTAATTGGAGATGCACTGTATATATAAAAAAAAACATTGATGTATTCTTAGATTATTAGTGAATAATATTAAAGCCATAGGATTTTGATGACTTGGTGCCACATTTGTACTAATTAATGTCATATTTTCCTCAATCGTAAAATGATGTCATTACGCCCCACGAAATAGCCTTAATTTTAAGTAATTTTATCGTACCTTTTCCTTCAATTTAGATGAGAGTGACCGTAAACTCGATTGCTAACCTGAGGGTCAGATCAAAGTGGCGGCACACCAGAGACATCTTGACATGAAAACCGCAAGATCAAGTCTAAGACTGACGTTTAACCGAGCTTAAATAAGCTTACTGGAGCTGTTTTAAAGGTCTATGAAACCTAACAATAGGTTAAAAACTTTCTGGAGCATAGTGGTCTTAAAAAATCATCATTTGCACAAAAAAATATATTAATAAAAATTACTTTTTGGTATACATGTTCTTTAACAGGTTTCCTGTTATTTACACACTTTTTTTTTTCAAGAAAAAATGCAAAGATTGAAAATCAATAATTTTACAAATAGTTTTTCTTTTAGTTCTCATAGATAGTTTTTTCTTCTGTTTGCAAAATCCTATAAAGAATATATTTCATTACAATTATAAGCAAACAAATAATAATTCACTTTTAAACATTCTAAGCCTATTTCAACAACAAAAGAAATGAACATTTTTGCTCTTATAATATAAAAGTTCACCAAGTTGGGACGTTTTGAAACTAGAGCGCGTTTTAATTTTTTTCAAGAAATATGAAACTTGCATTTTATTTAAAAACATAAAAATTGTGTTATTTTTGAGAGCTTGCTCGGTTTCCTTTAGTTTGTTGTTTTGTGGATGACATTTATAATAATTTACATATAGTGTGACTTGTGACATACAGACACACATGACGAAACTATAAGGGTTTTATGGAACCTTAAAGATTACACTTTAAAGACAATTTTTGTAAACTCTCGGCCCCCAAAAAGCGAATGTATCTGTTAAATGGCCATCGATGCAATATAGACCAGTGACTTTAGGCCAAAAAATAAATTAAATGTGTTGTTGCTCTTAGCACGCCGATTATTTTCGTAAAAATAGTAAAAATTAGCCACATTACGGGAATAATACTCTTGATATAATTCATCCGCCGCTAAATTTGTTATTGCAAAATTACCACAAAGTTCATAATTGTTTATAAGCATCTTTCTTTATAAATTCTGTTCTAATCGTCCGATTTAGACTTTTCAAAGCTCATTTTACTTGGCAATACACGTACTTTTAAAGTAAATTGGTTCCATTATGCTTGAATAATAAATACTATTTTTACATAACAAAAACTGGCGAATTTTTGCAAATTTTGAGTTCCGTGTTCAAAGTTGCATAACTATACGAATTCCTCAGTTATATTCCTCAATTCTTTTTGCATACACTTCAATGGTTACCAAGTAGACTCCCAGTATCTATTCTATCATTTGCAAAATATTCTATATGACGTTTAGCAAAAAAAAAAAAATAATAATTTGCTTATAACTTTTGACCATAGTACTTTTTTATCATTTTATCATATTTTCAGAAAATTACATGGTTTGATTGGTACTGCCTATTCTTATTCAAAAAAAATATTTTTTTTACTAAATTTACATTATTGCAATCTTTGTTATTTGCAAATTTAATTTTTCATTATTTATGAAAAATAAAATTTGCAATTAACAAAGAATGTAATAACTTTTTTAAACACGCTAATTTTAATGAGGTTCAAACGGCATTAGATTCATCGCAAAAAAATTCGCTGATTTCACCTTTTGTAGACCCATTTTTGGCCCTTTTAAGCCGAGATATCAACGATTTTAGTTTTGGCACTGTTGAGACTTTTGCAATTAACATTTTTGAAAAATTCTAAATGGGGGCTATACATGTCAGACTTTTTACTATCAGAAGTTATTTTTTTTGTATTTTTTTCGTACGTGTTACACTAAAAAAAAATATTATGGACCACGACTGCTCCTATAACAATACGCATATTCCCCAATACTTTAAGTGGTCTAAAAATAGTCTACAGAATGCGAAATCAGCAAATTTTATTTTTCATAAATAAATAATGTTACCTAATTTATTGAATTTTTTTTTAATAAGAATGGTACTAACCAAAATGTTACATGATTAATATCATCATGTATTAGATGTTTATAATTATTCAGAGTTTGAGGATTGGTCACTAGTTTTAGATGAAATATAAATAATTGTATTGCTGTTTTGGCGGTGAACACATACGACGTCGTAAATTAGATAAATATAGGTGGGTCATATTACAATAATATATTTGATTTATAGGCATGTCATGGCGGCTGATTTGAATTGACTATCAGAGCTCGTAGCATTTGCTACTGCTACGAATTAAATTACAGTTACAAAGTAGCAGACTGCTGTTTAGCAACCCATCACTAATTTCAACCGGGTGTGGAGGTTCCAGCTGCTTCCAATAGCTGCCGATTTTTTAATTTAAAAAAAATTAATCCATCTGCATATTACAAATATCTCAAATATATTTTAGCATCTACTTAAACTACATTCTATTACACCAACATTTTATGGTGCCCCAAACTTTATAATTGCTATCCTGAAAATTTTCTCTTTGGCGTTTAGAGCACTTTGGTTTTTACCTTATTATCTGTTTTGTAAACATTTTTGTGATTTCTTTATATGCTCCCGACATCACCATATTGATTTCAAAGAATCGTATAAAATACTTGAAGAGCCAAAGAATTCATAGTTCTTTTGGTTGCAAGTTCCAATGAAACTAGTAAAACCGTATATTTCAAGATTTGCGAGAGGTAATTTTTTATGACTTTTGATATCTACCCCTCCTTTTCGTTGATTGGTCCATTATTTCATGAATGTGTATGTTCAATAATTTAAATAATAATTTTCGGGACACTTAGGCGTAGTTTGATCATCAAAGGGAATACCTTTTAAGTCCTGCGAAAGCGAACTTTTCTCTCAGCCATCAGCATCATAGGTCAGACTAGCTGGCAAAAAATCGGGATAAAGTACCGGCCCGTCCCCGGGCCGGCGCCGCTTCTGTCCTTATGTTTTATTGTCTCGTTTATTGCCTTTTTCACACAGCTCTCTGATGACTTCCATGAAAATTAATTTGGACTCTGCTCGTGAGCTAAATTGTTAGGGAAGATTTATTTTTTATACCCTTGTAACTCGCCAGTCTCGTTCCTGAAGGGGTATTCGCGGAACCGTGCAGCGCCGCTCCGTTTATTTTTATAGTTTTTACACATGATTAAGCTCCTGATACCAACTCGGGAGTATTTAATTAAATTAATTTATTTAATTTAATTCTCGAATTCCACCTGGCTCGGTGATTGCCGCGCAGGTAAATGTTTTACTTGAGTTTTCGGGAAAATTGACAATGTAACTGATTCATTTGTCTAAACAGATGGAATGTCTCTAGGTTAATGTTATGAATTTACCTTCTTGTTTTCAATTCGACATGCCAAAATGTTTATAAGGGGTCAAGTATTCCACTAATTAATGAAACCATTACCAGTATGACTTAAATGGCATTAACATACTAAGCTACACGGTGTTTCATGAGGAACTGTACATACTTCCAGGAGCGGTAGAGGACCACTTGGGGATTCAGGAACGGCCATTGAAATTTTCCTGTTGCTCTTAATTTCTGAGATACGGGGTGATCAACTAATTTTGGTCTAAATTTATTTTGGCCATAGGTTCGAATGTTGCCAGTGGATTATTGAGCGCGCTGATGTTCCGATATTGGGTCAGACACGTTTATCAGAAGAATAGATGTTTAAATTGTAACAATCAGAGGGTAAACTAGAATCATTCACGAGTATATAAAAAAAATTATTCAAATCGGTCAACAACTGTGCGTCAAATGGACTTTTGTCCAAAGAAAGTGCTAAATTTCCCACTGTGCGACTGCTTTAAAAATGTCAATAAATTAGAGCATGTTAGTATTGCTATAGATTAATAAAAGTTGGTACAGATTTTTTGAATTTCCATTATATGGCTAATGGTAGCAGGAAACCCCTAAATTTTTTGTTAAAAAAAAAATTACAAAGCACTCACTTTATTTCACATAACATTGTTATCTTCCAAGCTGTATGGATAGAGTAAAATCCTATAAAAGCGTACTTCAAGCCCTTCAATTTTTATTATATGTATTATTAACATCATACTAATTATTTCTGACATATTTGTAACCACAACATTCTCAGTTGGCTGCTGAAAAAATCGGAGTGACCGTAGCTGAATGTTGAAGGTTCGGTGTGTGTAAAATTGTTTTTCTTGTCAGATTATTAACAAAAACCTTTAGGGCGCCAGATTATTCAACTATTAATCCAATAAACAAATCACTAATATTTTTGCAGCAGAATTAGGAAACAGTCAATCAAATAAATTCAAACAATAATATATTGATAACGTTTAAAATTTACAAAGACTACAATTAAATATGTTTGAGATAAAATGGTTGAAAATGAATATGTAGAATACAAGCAAAAAAAATAATTTGTTTAAATTGAATATTTAGAGAACAAAATATACAAGTAATTAAAAAAGGAAAGCTCAACCAAACAAATTAAATTGAAAAGGTCAACTGGTTTACAATAATTTTCTTCTGACCAAAAAATGAGACACAGTGATTGTGGCTTACGTAACTTTGGCGGTGTGGGTGGAGTTCAACGAGGTCGAACCCTAGAGATGGCCACAGCTACCTGGGAGTGAGGACTGATTTATCGTGTCCTGGTCAACGATGATGTTCCAGGGAGACGCTGCGTTGAGAAAATGTCCAGCCAGTTACAACTCTCATCCAGCCAATAGCAAATATACCATGTACTTGATCCAGGGTTGGTCGATCAAGATTATTACATGAAAACAGTGGTAAATCAAGAACCAGTTGATACAAATCAAGTTATATTACAAAGTAGAAAAAAAAACTAATGATTAAAATTTGAAATGACTAAATAAATTATTAATTGACTTTAAAACTTACCAAAGAGAACTATCGAGCAGAATAAAAAAATTCGTTGGTCACAAATTTTATAAAAATTACAAAAAAATTTAGAATTTGTAAAATTTAAGCGCTGAATTAGAAAGAAAATGGTAGAGGGCCAATAGAAAAACTACTACTAAATTATCAAAAAAATCGGTCCTGAGGTTCTGAATCAACAAAATTACTATAAATTATGACAAAAGTTCAGTTATCATGAAGCACAATTTTCCAAAGTAAAAAGTATGTTAATAATACAAAATGTTCAAAGTAAGATAAAAGAAATAGATAATAAGATACGAAATCAAGAAAAATTGAAATAAAAAAATATAAAATTTTGGAGGTGATCTCCCGTATTATGATAAAATTAAATTTAATGAATTGACTTTACGTCTCGCTTTTCGACAAATTCAATAATTTACAATTAGTATTCTGGTTGTGAAATGTAATGTAGATGAAATGTAGAATTCTAACGAAGAATTCTAGAGCGACCCCATATACAAAAAATCGGTAAAGTTATTTACACAGAACTTCCCTCGTTATTTGTGCATGACAGTCACTCAAAAAAAATAATAATTACGAAATGACATTGGGAATAATAATCGGAATATAATTATTGGTATTATTACAAAGAAAACCTGATAACTTTTGGTGAAAAAAATATACAGGGTGTTCATCCAACAGCAAAAGTTCAATATACTAAATAACAGGTGCCAAATATTGAAGGCTTGCGCAAATACCTTTATAAATGTCCACCATGACTCAATTATTTCTTGGGATGCCATTATTCAATAAAAGTATATAATAGGATATGCCAAATATTATTGCCATCTCTCACATTTTCAATCCCACATTCACGTAATGGAGTGGAAGTATAGTGGTGATTAAAATATAGAACAAATTTTCAAAAATGTTTTCTGTCTATTCTAGTGTTAAATTTTTTTCCAAATTGGTGAAAATATGTTGCAAATTTTTTTTTCCGAAATAGGTTTAGAATGTTATGAAACGTGGGAATTTTAAATTTGAGCAAAAAAAGATTTCGTCTATTCTATAATGGTGATAAATAGATTACTAAAACATGTTTTCATTTTTTCTTTATTTTTCTAAAACATTTTTAAATTTGTTTTAATAAATTTGGAATGCCATGGAAACGACGAAATTTTAAATCGGAAAAAAAAGTTTCCATCTATTTGTGGTAAAATTTTTTCAAAAATTTTCAATTTTTTTTTAATTTTTCTTTAAATAGATTTAGAACGCTATGAAACGTGGAAATTTTAAATTTTGATAAAAAAAAAATAATCTATTTTGGTGGTAAACATTTTTTCAAAAATGTTGGTAAAAAATTTTCAAATGTTTTTTTCTTTTAAATAGCTTTAGAATGCCATGAAACGTGGAAATTTTAAATTTGAACAAAAAAAATTTTTTTTTTGTGGTAAAAATTTTTTCAAAAATGATTTTCTGAAATAGGTTTGGCGTGTCATGAAACGTGGAAATTTTAAATTTGAGCAAAAAAAAAATTTTTTTCACTATTTATTCCGTTTAGACGGTCCACCCTGTATATTTTTCAGTGAAAAGTCTACCAGCTCTTCGCTGACAGTAGGGTTAACTACCTACCAAATTTGACTGCTCTCCGTCAAGTAGTTTTTTAGTTAATGCACCAACAGACAGACAGACAGACAGACAGACAGACAGACAGACAGACAGACAGACTGACGGAATTGAAAAACCTATATTTTCGGAATCTACGTGTTCTGAAACGTCAGAATCCGAAAAAATCTCGGAGGGTGATTTTTTCTCGAATACAATACTTCCCTTTGGTATGCGAGGGAAGTAAAAAAATATATGTAAGTATATATATTAAACTACTGGCAAAATTGATAATATAATCGGATTTCTATCCGCAGCACCGAAACACAAAATATTCAGCAGTAATTGTCCAAAACAATAATTAAATAAATTACCGCGGGGGTAATCAACTAACAAGCGGTTTCTATTGACCACGAGGTTAACCTTAAATGTGCTACAATAACTCAACTAAATGCCAGCTTATAATTCAATATTAACCCAAAATAACTACACTATTATCTTAATGCAACAATTATCCAATAATAAATAATAAAATTGAAAATTTTAACAAAGTATTATAGGATGACTCTAACAATTCCAACTCTTTTAAATAAAAATTAGAAACGTCTCACCTCATCAACAACGAAACGGAAAGTGAAGCGTTCGTAGTTCGTACATGGAATTCGCACAAGAGTCTAGAGAGATCGAAATGCGAAAGCTTCGAGCATGCGCATTACCTTGTAAATGTGTAATAAATTCGTGCAAGTGGAGAAATTGAAATATTTCCTGTTATTTTGTGGAAAAAAGGCGGGCAAAGCCGCACCCCCCATTTTTTTGTCTGCGACGCTACTACTGCCTGCGGTGCTAATAATTATTAACAATTAGATATCAAAATAAAAACCTACTAACCTAACCCAAAGAAATCACACGAAAGAATGAAATTATTATATAAAAAGAAGGAAAACCTAAAGAAATCAGAAAAGAATTTGTAAAAAAATATATTAATCGTTACAGAATTTAAAAAAGAATTGTGCGGACTTGTGAATTTGAACCCGGGACCCCCCGCGCCGTAAGCTAAAGCGTAACCAATGCGCTAACCATCTCGCAGGAAGGAAACGCTAGAGCAAAGAAGAAATAGTCAAACTAATGATATCACGTGTTGGGCGTGTCGAAGCTTTCGCATTTCGGTCTCTCTAGACGCTTATGGAATTCGCGAGTCTCCCTCACGGATGCTGGTTTTTTCGCACCTGCGCAATGTATATCTGAGCGGTATTATGTCCGAATCACAGAGCATGAATAAATAACAGGTCTACCATGAATTATTTCTTGGTTAACTACCTACCAAATTTGACTGCTCTCCGTCAAGTAGTTTTTTAGTTAATGCACCAACAGACAGACAGACAGACAGACAGACAGACAGACTGACGGAATTGAAAAACCTATATTTTCGGAATCTACGTGTTCTGAAACGTCAGAATCCGAAAAAATCTCGGAGGGTGATTTTTTCTCGAATACAATACTTCCCTTTGGTATGCGAGGGAAGTAAAAAAATATATGTAAGTATATATATTAAACTACTGGCAAAATTGATAATATAATCGGATTTCTATCCGCAGCACCGAAACACAAAATATTCAGCAGTAATTGTCCAAAACAATAATTAAATAAATTACCGCGGGGGTAATCAACTAACAAGCGGTTTCTATTGACCACGAGGTTAACCTTAAATGTGCTACAATAACTCAACTAAATGCCAGCTTATAATTCAATATTAACCCAAAATAACTACACTATTATCTTAATGCAACAATTATCCAATAATAAATAATAAAATTGAAAATTTTAACAAAGTATTATAGGATGACTCTAACAATTCCAACTCTTTTAAATAAAAATTAGAAACGTCTCACCTCATCAACAACGAAACGGAAAGTGAAGCGTTCGTAGTTCGTACATGGAATTCGCACAAGAGTCTAGAGAGATCGAAATGCGAAAGCTTCGAGCATGCGCATTACCTTGTAAATGTGTAATAAATTCGTGCAAGTGGAGAAATTGAAATATTTCCTGTTATTTTGTGGAAAAAAGGCGGGCAAAGCCGCACCCCCCATTTTTTTGTCTGCGACGCTACTACTGCCTGCGGTGCTAATAATTATTAACAATTAGATATCAAAATAAAAACCTACTAACCTAACCCAAAGAAATCACACGAAAGAATGAAATTATTATATAAAAAGAAGGAAAACCTAAAGAAATCAGAAAAGAATTTGTAAAAAAATATATTAATCGTTACAGAATTTAAAAAAGAATTGTGCGGACTTGTGAATTTGAACCCGGGACCCCCCGCGCCGTAAGCTAAAGCGTAACCAATGCGCTAACCATCTCGCAGGAAGGAAACGCTAGAGCAAAGAAGAAATAGTCAAACTAATGATATCACGTGTTGGGCGTGTCGAAGCTTTCGCATTTCGGTCTCTCTAGACGCTTATGGAATTCGCGAGTCTCCCTCACGGATGCTGGTTTTTTCGCACCTGCGCAATGTATATCTGAGCGGTATTATGTCCGAATCACAGAGCATGAATAAATAACAGGTCTACCATGAATTATTTCTTGGTTAACTACCTACCAAATTTGACTGCTCTCCGTCAAGTAGTTTTTTAGTTAATGCACCAACAGACAGACAGACAGACAGACAGACAGACAGACTTACGGAATTGAAAAACCTATATTTTCGAAATCTACGTGTTCTGAAACATCAGAATCCGAAAAAATCTCGGAGGGTGATTTTTTCTCGAATACAATACTTCCCTTCGGTATGCGAGGGAAGTAAAAAGAACAATTAAAATGATATTTTCGGACTCGGACATTATTTTAAACAAAATTTCAATAGTCTTTAATATTACTGAAATTTTGGACTCTAGGTTTTTGGACAATTCTGAACAAATTTCATTAATAAAGTTTTTCGATAAAAATGATGAATAATATGATTCCCTCATTGTTTCCATTTAGTTTGGTACCGCAGGTGGCTTTGCATTTGCAAGATGCGAATGTTTTTTTGGTCATAAGTAGATCCTAATTTGTTCTATCTTTTGGTAAAATTTGGTTCAAGTCGGACAAAGAAGAAAAAAGTTATAAAGTTGCCCCGCTTTTAAATGGGTCATTCTGGGGGTGGGAACCACCCCCAAGTAAAACTTTTTTGTATTCAGTGTTAGAAACCCAATGCAAATAAATCATGAAAATCCATTCATTATAACTGGCTTCCGAAGTAAAAACCTAATTGAACTCGATTATAAGTCATTCAGTGAATTGCTTACCATCTATATGTGCTTGTAACATTCATTTTATAAATTTCATTTACATAAAACTACTGGAAGGGGTCGAATAAGTATAAAATAGCTCAACATCAATGCCCTTTTTCACTCAGTCCGAAATCAACTCATTCCTGCATCCGCTACATTTTTTCCAGCTTAAGCATAACTTATGCATTCTATCACCCGAATCTATTTACAGTAAATAACCCCCGGCACTTTCTTGATAACGTCTTTACTTTGGAAACAGACTTTCTCCTCAGACGTATCTATTCTGAAAAATGAGCTTCATTTATCAAGGAATCTTACTCGCATAACTCATTCCCGATGTGTTTTCACACGTCCACAAATACGTTTGGCCGGGCAGCCGAACAAAAAGCATTAAACAACGTTTCTTTATTGTCAGAAATTAATTAATATCGTACTATGCCGACCCCATCAATATAAAGAAGGATACACAAAAACTTGGATATTTTAATTTGGTAATTTTTTGGGTGCTTGGGATAAATTGATGTGGTTTCTCTCATCACTGGCGTTATTTTTATGCTCGTCGAATATTCTTTATGTTGTTAACTTCATACCAGGTGACACATCAACGAATAAAGAATAATTGTTGTTTTATCCAATAAGCGTTATGCGTAATTTCTGGCCAAAATTCTGAAACTCTGCAAATGTACGTATTGTGCATAGGTTATTAAGGGAAAAATAGTTTAAAAAAGTGACACCCTCTGGGGGTGAGATATAGGGATTGAAAGTATAAACAACCTTCGATATTTTTTAAACTCAGTTCACTTACTTTTGATACCTAAATTTCTATCAGAAAAATAAGACAAAAATTTTCAACCCCTGGGGGCCCCATATGTTAAATTGTGAGTAAGCGGTACATCTCTGTACATACAAACTATTTTCATACTTTTGTTCTGCTACCTTAACACGCGCGTTTGTATTACAAGCGTATAGTTAACATTTATTTTCCATAATAAGAAATAAAAAAAATTGAGGTTCAATGCATAGGTAATATTTTACATATCTTCAGGAGTAGCCTCCATTTTTCTTAGGCCAAAGCACACCCTGTGTAAAAAAAATTCACAACAAACGTTGAGTATTTCGGGACCGATTCTCGTACCGTTACCCACTTGAAGATGGCCAAGTTCCGACTAAGGTACTACGGCAAGTATGAAACCTAGGTAGCTGTCGTTTCAGTCTTACACGCAGAGAACCTTGCTTTACGAAACCATGTAAATTAAAGAATATAATAAACTTGGTTTTTCGATTTTTGCCAGGATATTGTGATTTAAATGTGTGGTTAATTTTTTGGTATAATCAATTTACCAACAGCGAAGGACTATTTGATAATTAAGTTATTCGGAAATTATATAATAAAATCTTGATCAAAACAAAGTAGAAAAGTACACCCGTACAGAATTCGGACCTAGAAATCCGCTGAGAAAGTCATCGCTTACCACGATATGCAACGATCGGGATGGACTTGAAATTTCAATCAATCTCGTCTGAAAAAGCAAAACATGAAATTTTTAAATATTTTAAATGTTCACAACCAAGTACATACATCAGCAGGAAGGCTTCCTAATGTCGATATCGAAAGATTGAAATTGGAATTTTCACGGCATCATTAATTGCTTGGCGAAAACGAAAATTCTAACCGACAGTTTGTCACATCGCGTCACTGGTACGTTAATAATTGGGAAACCTGAAACAATAGGGAGATTTTAAATATAAAAAAATCGCCACAACTGCACCTTGATATTAAAATTGTACACCATTTTTTTACAACTTTGCTGACTTCTGGTACTTAATAATTTTACGCAATTTCTACAGTTAAAAACTAACTACACAAAATTTCACTCAAAGATTTTATTTGGATTAAAAATTAACGCATTTGACCGACCGCCCAAGCTTCCCACCCCGGGAATGACTTCTGGCTGCAGAGCTATGTACCTTTCAGCTAGTAAGGAGGGTTTTTACATAAACATTTTCACTGCAACTTATAATTTTTAATTTTCGTAGTAAGCTCTTAGACCATTAAACTAATGCACTTTTACTTAAAACTAAAAAAAAGAAATTTTGAAACACCCAAGGACATTACCTTTACAGGCACAAAAATTGAAATAGTGAAACATACCAAATTTTCAGGAGTCCATATTGATGACACTCCCAGATGGAATATACATATCACATATATTGAAAACAAATTAAATGGGGTTTGTTACCGTCTGAGAATTCTATAAAAATACATAAAGGACCCCGCAGTTTTTATAGCAAAAATAGGTTTCAGTCGATTGTTCTGAAACTTAGGGAAAATGTTCTCCTGGGCCCCCTGATTAAAAATCTCTTTGACCACCAGTCTGACCGAATTCGATTTTTTGATCTAGAGGCGATTGAAACTCTGAACATCTGCGAAGATCTACTTAAATGTTCCATAAAAATTCTGAAAATATTCAAAGTGCTCCTTTCTCTTGGAAAAAAATAACAGAAAAAATAAATTATTTTCTTTTGTAATTTTTTCACTTTGAAGAAAACGCCGAGGAAGGGCATAAGTTGATTATTTTTACCTAAAGAAAATGCCTGAAATTATTTTTGTCTAAGAAATTCTGAAAACCGGCAGGCGTGTTCTTTGAACAAGAATAAGCAACTTGTGCTCCTTCAACCTTTTCTTCAAAGTGCTTCCTTTTCCCGCAAAAAATTACAAAAAAAAAGTCATGCCGACGAAAAAAAAAAAATGTTAACTGTCACACGCGTGTATATTCAAGATATCCTACTTTTTATGTTTAAATTCAAAAGCTCCTTTAGTGAATTTCTACCTACAGAATCTGTATAATACAAGAAACTTTAATTACATATACTCTATACATAGACTGGCACTATTACAGAAAAATGTGCAGTACAGTTATACAGGGTGTTTCGTGAGTGACTGTCCATACGCTAGTGAGGGGTACAGAACCCTAAGACGATTTAAGAATGACCTTTATTAGATCTCTAATGCCCCTTGTTTCTGATATACAACGTGTATTCTATTTTTTGCCAAAATTTAGATCGGCCGTATTTTTTTAATGGCTGTCGCAATGTGTATCAAATTTAATAGATATGTTTTACTAACAGAGGTCTACATAATTTAGTATCGAAAACAAACAAAAACGTCAGGGCCTGAGCCAATTTTTTTAATTTTGGATTTTACCTAAAAACATAATCCTGTATATGGATTTTGGGAATGTGCAATATAGATTTTTAAAAAAGTCTAATATTGTGCTTGAACCATGTAGTCAGTTTTTTTGGTACTCTTTTAACGCATCTAGAATTAACGAGTTTCACAATAAATCCATTTAAATAATATTTGGGTGACTTTCGGTCACAAAACATCAGCCACTACATGGACGACATTAATTTTGTGGGAAAAGATTTAATTTTATTATCTGTTTGTTAGAATTTGCTGCAACGATAAAAAAATTTAAAAATATGTAAATGTCAACAAAAATAAAAAAGAAAATTAAATATGTAAAAATGTGAAGAAACAAAATTTTTATTTATTTATTTATTAGAACAAATACAAAAGAGTAAAAATTATATGGAAGTGAAATAACTGAGACTACAAAGCTCCTAAAGAGTTAGTACAATTAGTTAAAAATATTTTGATCCAATACAATTACACGAAATTAAAATAACACTCCTAAAATGTAACGAACAAAAAATAATTTAAAAAAATGACTACAACAATTTTCAAAATGTCTGCCCCCAACCTCAATACACTTTCTTGCGCGTAACTGTAAATTATTTATAGCATATCTAATCATCTGAGGATTATTTTTTATTTCAGTGTATTCCCGTTCTATGCGTTCTCTTAATTCCTGTCTAATAGTAACTTCGGTAGCACACACTTTTTGTTTTAAATGGCCCCATCATCGTGTTAGTAATGAAGTCCTCTAATATTTGTACCTTGCAATAGTTCTGATAATGTATATCGCAAAAAACTTAAACTAGCCTCGAAGAAATGAGGTCCAATTAAATTATTATCTAATAGTCCATGCCAAACATTTATAAAAAATTTGTGTTGAGAATTCTTTGGAGGTAGGCCGTGAGGATTTTCTTCTGCCCATAAGTGCATATTTCTACTGTTATCAATACCATCTCTGGTAAACTGAAACTCGTCAGTAAATAAAGCTCTTGAAATTGTTCTATGATTCAACATCCAACGACAAAACGCTCTTCGGGAAATGCCATCTCTTTCTTCAAGTCTTTGAACAATTTGTAAGTGGAAAGGATGCAAGTGGTTGTTTTTTAAAGTTTTCCAATCTCTTACATGAGGGACTCCTAAAGCGGCACCTACTCTTCGTGTACTAATTGAAGGATTTTGCTGCACTATCCCCAGAATTTCATTTTATTCATTTACATCTTGTCGAATAGGACGTTCATGTCGCAAAGTTGCTGAAGGAAATTTCCCGTGTTGTTTTGCATAATTGTGAACAGAAGAAAATGTTGGTTTATTGGGAATTCGTTAATTGGGAGACCGCCGACGATATTCTGGAGTTCCCATTACACAAACCATAAATGTAACTAATGTCAACGTACTTTTTATTAGAACAAGACATTTTAACTTTAAAAAGTAGTTTAAATACTGTTTCAAACAAATAGGAACAAAGTTTTTGACAGATACTTTGAGTATTGTCTGTGGCAAATGTTTATCAAGGCTCACGAGATTTTTTAAATAGATTTATATGGTCGATATATGATCGATAATTCTCGAATCATTTGTTCGTTACTTTTCAGGTGTGTTATTAATTTCGTGTAATTGTATTGGATCAAATTATTTTTAACTAATTTTACTAACTATTTAGGAGCTTTATTGTCTCAGTTATTTCATATAATTTTTACTCTTTTGTATTCGTTCTAATAAATAAAAATTTCATTTGTTCACATTTTTACATATTATTTAATTTTTATTTTTTTTGGCTTTTGTTGACATTTACATATTTTTATATTTTTTTATCGTTGTAATAAATTCTAACAAACAGACAGTAAAATAATCTGTCCCCACAAAATTAATGTCGTCCATGTAGTTACTGATGTTTTTGTGGACGAAAGTCACCCAAATATTTTTTAAATGAATTTATTGTGAAATTTAGCTGTTAATTCTCGAGGCGTTAAAAATGGTTCATGGTTCAGGCACACTATTAGACAATTTTGAAAATCTGTATTGTACATTGTCAAAATCCATACACAGGATGATGTTTTTAGATAAGATCCAAAATTAAAAAAATTGGCTCAGGTCCAGACTTTTTTTTGTTTTCGATACTGAATTATGTAGACCTTTATTAGTAAAACATACGTATTAAATTTGGTACAATTTGCTACAGCCATTAAAAAAATACGGCCGATATAAATTTTGTTCAAAAATAGAAAACACGCTGTATATCAGGAACGAGACATTAGAGATCTAATAAAGGTCATTCTTTAATCGTCTTAGGGTTCTGTACCCCTCACTAGCGTATGGCCAGTCACTCACGAAACACCCTGTATAAAGATTTACAATAAACTTCCACTACTATAACATAAAATTATTGAGAGCTTTCCTCTCTTTAAAAATAAAATTTTTAAGTTTTTATTTTATTTGGAACTCTTATACTTTATTAGATACTGTTTGTAGGCGTAATGTAGCATGTAACGTTTCTGTGCCGCCTCGCCGCGTGACTTTTTTTTTTCCTAAGGAGGTTGAGGCGTTAGACGAAAATAATGAAAAAAATATGATCTTAATAGATTTTTTATATAATACAATTTTCTGTAAAAAATCCAAAACATTAGGAAACTTATAAAGTTAAAAAAATTTTAAAACTGTTACATGTAGTCTTATGGAAAATATGTCAAGCCAGCATGCAAACAGTACATTTTAAGTTATAGCAAATAACCAAATAACGTCAGCAGTTCCGAAATCTAAGTATGTAAAGCATTGATGTCTTACGCATATTTTAATTGTTTCCAATTTAATTAGGAGACTTTTAATAAACAAAGAAAATTATTAAACGTTTGTAAACTGTCAAATTTCCCTTTTCGTTACTGATCTTTAACTGATTTTTCAATTATTTAATGATTTAATTTTAATTTTAACTGTTTCAATTAATTACTAATAAAAAATGATTTATTTATGCCTTTATGAAAATAATTATTGGTATCGTCGACTTCTAACCTTTTGTAATAATTTATTATGAAAAAGTTCCAATTTAGAATGCGACTTACTTTTGGTTGGGACTGTAAGGCTTGAGGCCTCCTTAATGTTACTATTACATGCATAATATAATGTATTTTGTGGCGTTACTTGAAAACAAAATATGTTAATTAAATTATTATTGTTATATTCAGATAAATGAGGAAGTGACAGATTTTTATTAGTATTTTACAATTTTCCAAACTTCACATCAACAAAAAATATTCTGAACCTATAAATAGTCCGTATTGCAACAAATAATTTACTGTGTGAAAAGCAGATAAAACAGCAATTAATTGATCAGCACACACATAAATAGATATCTGAAACGGCTTTGTAATTTTCGCCAATTCGTTATACTCGTGGTATTGTTGTGTCCTGAAAGCATCTTTATGGTTCCATATGTGGAGGCCTAGATAAGAGTAAAGCGCATTTCGAAACAATGCCGTCACATGGCTTGTTCCATTGTTGTTTGAAAAAGCCACTGTCAGCACTACTTCAAATTACGGTTTATCTTAATTGCCCACTAACCCCGCAATTGCCCAACAATCATGTGCAACTCTTTTATACGTATCGCCCTTTCAAAAAAGTTATAGGCGATAAACGGGCTGGTGGGTTTGTTATTTTAACGTGATATTGCGAATGCCGTAGTTTTCAACTTTACTAGAATTTGACGCAATTGTTAAACATTGAAAGGATTGAACTGAATTCACAAAAATTTGCTGTACAAATTTTCTTTCTAACTCTGATGCAAGTAGATAAAAGAAGGTATTTTCATCGTAAAAAAACCTATCCCAGATTTCTTCGCCTTGTTACATTTCAGACTATGCAGAATGAGAAACGCAAGGTATTTCAATTCGTCAGTCTGTCTGACTATCTGTCTGTTTGTCTGTTTCTTAGTCCCTCGGTTTGATGTCTCTCTGTCAGTTGGCGCAAATCTGCAAAAGTATTTGATGGAGAAAAATATTAGAGAGTTATCACAGCCACATGGCGTATTCTATTTTGACATTTAAGCATGACTTAGATTACGTTAAATGCTATTTAGCCTAACGTGTTTCGTTATTATGGTTATATTAAAACGTGAAAAGAGCTTTCGAATGAGGTCTCATAACATGCACAATTATAATATAAAGCGAATGGCAGATAAAAACATTCTTTGTTGTATTCACACTTGGCAAAAACATTACACAATCCCATCTGAAGATACTTTCCCTACAATTATATTTTATAGTACACCACACAAAAGCACGAACGTAATAAAAATTCATTAGCTTTCATTAAAACATTGTTCTAAAAATTTGCTCTTTGTTTTCAGGAACGCCAGAATTTATAGAGTGGTGAAGCCAGTGGCTGGCGGACACACCATGCTTCTTCTATTGTTCTGGGGCGCAATCCTGGGGCTGACCTCTGGTGAGTAACCAATAATGCACCGCATAATATTTCACATTTGCAGGCATAGGCGTCCGTCTCTGAATATTTATTCGAAGGCTGAAATACATCAAAATAAAACATTTTCAACTAAACCTACTATTTGCAACTTTTCATGCATTAATTTTTAATTAGCTTGATGTATGTCCTGGGATTTTTCGGTCAGTTTTAAATGAAAATTCTCATATTTCTTTACGTATCGGTTTATTAACCATCGTCAGTGAAAAAAACTACATAGTATTTATAATAAAGTTCGATTGTTTTATGTCATTTTACAACTTGAATTTCATTACTTACAATTATTGTGATTAAAAAAAAAATTATATCATTTTATGTGTGTTTCTGTTTTAATGCAACTAAATGCTACAAAATGTAAAAAAAATGCTAGCTCCACACGTTGGCCACATTGTGGCCGAAACAATTGCCGAAACATTTGTCCGCAAATATACCACCCAGACGCACAGTGGTTCGAATTCAACTTCTAGCTGGACAAAAATTTGAAACTTTGTGAATTCACTAACAATGTGCTAAGCAGTACGAAAAAGATAATGAAACAAATTAGGGTAGTTTTTAGGGGCGATATTTGAATTAGGGGTTGATTTTTTTTTATTCTAAAAATGTGTTAAGTAGTACGAAAGTGGTTCCGTTTAAACTTTTAGGTAGACAAAAAG
Organism: Stenurella melanura; assembly: GCA_963583905.1. Classification (NCBI taxonomy): domain Eukaryota; kingdom Metazoa; phylum Arthropoda; class Insecta; order Coleoptera; family Cerambycidae; genus Stenurella; species Stenurella melanura. Next base: position 96,198,687 of record OY757316.1, read on the forward strand.
AATATATTTTTAGGCATCAAAACAATATAAAAACCGCTTTAAAATAATCCGAAATGGTTGTGGAACTTCGACTCATAGCCAGTTTAAGGAAATAAGTAATAGAATCTGCGCAAGTGCAGATAGATGTCGTTTGTTTACCACAATCAGAGAACATACACCACAATGTTCTCTGACCACAATTATGCTTTTACCGATGAATCGACCGGCCGGCATTTGCATTTGAAACAACGAAGTGTGTAGCACGTAATTTATCGTGGATCGAATTGTGATTTTTGGGGAATAATATTACAGGTATTTTCTTACATTTGCTATGATTTTTTTAGGATGGTGCGGTATTGTTAATTAGTTTCTTGGTTAACGTATTATGAAAACCATATTTCGCTTTTTCTTTTATTTTTCGTTGAAGTAGCAGGCTTTTAATAGCAAAGGCCGTAAAAGTTTGTAGTGAAATTGTATTCAGTGTTTACCTTGGTCATTTGGGTATATAATTATATATGTTTTATGACCATGTTCAACCAACTTTTTTTTGAATATTTTTTTTTTAGTTATGGAAGACGAAATTTCAAGAAGGGAATTGCTGGATATTTGGCGGAATGAATCGAATATGTCAAGGAGATTAATACGTGTGTGTGATTATGTATTAATTAAGTATGGTTTGGAGTATTCTGACGAACATATTCGTGAACAAGTGCAAATAAAAAGCGCCGAATTTCGTAAAAAAATTAAAGAACGGTGGACTAAGTGTCATTGCATATTGAAGCAATTCTTACGAAAGAACAGTGAATGGTTGAACGTTAAATTGACTTTTTTAGAACCAGAATTTGACAGACCTCAAGAACAAGAAAAGAAAAGCATCGGTCGTCCCCAAAAGTTGTTCTGTGAGAGTAGTGATAGATCTCAAAATAGAAAAATGAAACCTCTGGTGGAAACAAATAGTGTTGGCGAAATTATTCTTGCAGCTGAAATGTGCTTGCGATCTGTAGGCAAGCGTGATGCAGCACAACTAGTAAAAGAAGTTTCAACTTTTTCCCCACAAAACGTCACGGAAATAAAAAAGGCGTACCAGTCTCCAAGTACTGAAACACCTATTAAAATGACATGTGACGAAGCATTAGCTTATTTTGTTAATAACAAACTTACAAAAGAGCAATATATCTCGATGCGCCAGATATGCAAAATTCACAATGCTGATATTTTTCCAAATTATCATATGCTTCTTAAGGCAAAATAGCAATGCTATCCAGGCAAAATTGCGCTCACCGAATACTCTGCAGAGGTAGAATTGCAGCCATTGCTTGATCATACTATAAACCGTTTAGTATTAGATTTAGTATCATTTGGAGGTATTAGAACAAGCGTGTGTAGGCATAGACACACTTTCAACATTAAATATGGTTTTCAAGTGGGGTTGTGATGGCGCCTCTGGGCAAAGTCAGTATAAGCAGCTCTTTTCGGCTACGGAAGAGGATATTCATGATTCATATATATTTATTGTGTCATTGGTACCATTGCAGATGACTACGTATTCTGCTATTGGTAGTGGTACAAGCAAAGGAAACAAAATCCTTTGCCTTCATCGACAAAATACTGCCGACCTATAAAAATTATTCTAAAGGAGGGCCCGGAATTAACGAAAAAAGAAATCCACTATATTAAATCACAAATAGCTGTACTATCTCCAACTGTTATACAAGTAGAAAGTCGTGAGATTCTTGTAAAACAGGAACTTGTTCTAACTATGATTGCCGGAAAGGTTTGTAGTGTGATCTCAAATCAAGCAAATCAAAACTGCCATGTGTGTGGGGCAACCCCTTCCCAAATGAACGACCTCAGCCTTGATCGCAAAAGGAATCGAAATGAAACAGCACTGACACTGAGATTATCAAGCCTCCACGCGTGGATAAAATTTTTCGGGTGCACCTTGCATATATCATACAGACTAGATATTAGATCTTGGCAAATACGAAAAGAAAACAAATCTCAGGTAGATGCACGAAAAAAAACAATACAAAATCGATTCCGAAATGAAATGGGGCTTCTTGTTGACATACCCAAATCGGGCTTTGGTACGACCAATGACGGGAACACTGCCTGAAGGTTTTTCAATGATCCAGTTCTAGCGTCAGATATTACTGGCGTAGATGAAAATTTGATACGGCGATTCGGAACCATCCTTAAAATAATTGAGAGTAGGTACAGCATTAACATAGAAAAGTTCGAAAAATACTGTTCTGATACTGCAGAATTATATATCCAAAAATATTGGTCGTATTATATGCCACAAAATGTGCATAAGATACTAATTCATGGTGCACAATTAATCAATGAAGCTATACTTCCAGTTGGAATGATGTCCGAGGAAGCGAAGCGCAAGAAGCACGCAATAAGGACTATAAGAATTTTAGGCAACTTCATGCACGTAGATTTTCTAGAGTCGATACAATGACTGATTTAATGCACTTGCTATTAAGTTCTTCGGACCCAATTGTAAGCAGTCTACATATTATACGTCAGAAAAAGAATAAAAGCATATGTCTTGATGTATTGAGGCTCCTTCAAGATCCAGGATATGATAAAAACGATGACGGGGATGATTATGATGGTGATGGTGAAATTTGAATGAATGTATAACTCTTTGAAGCCTGTAAACTAAATTAAAATATATTTTTTGAGCACAATAGAATCTACGTTTCTTTAAATTATTTTCTATCTGGTTAAAAACCATCCCTGCGAATAATAGCATTTTTCATTATTTTCCTGATATTGGCCATATTATTAGTAGATTTTCTTAGTTTCAGATTTTTTAAAGAAAAAACTAATTTCCATCCCCTAACCTCTTTCATAACTGATTTTTTTCATTATTTTTTTCGTACTGCTTAGCACATTTTTAGAATTTAAAAAAATCAACCCCTAATTCAAATATCGCACCTAAAAACTACTCCTTTCATACTTATTTTTTCCATTCTTTTGTTCGTACTGCTTAGACCATTTTTAGTGGATTCACAAACTTTCAGAATTTTGTCCAGCTAGAAGTTGAATTGGAACCACTGTGAGACGTTGGCCAATACCAGCGTTGCCAGAGCTAACGAATTTGTTATGTAATTGTGTCGAACACTTTTCTTAAGTCGGTATCACTAAAATAAAAAGAAAGGTGATTATAAAGTGAGTGAAATTTGTTTTTTAAAATTCCCTGTACCGCGCATCGATACGAAATCTACCGAAAAATTTCAACCTATTCTACCGAAATCGCCGGAAAGGCTGTGGCAACACTGGCCAATACAGCAGTGCTTGCTAGAACCCAGAAGATGATAAACGCGGAATGGGTGCATTTAATTATTTATTACAAGCGAATGTCGGACGGAAAAGAAGATGGTGGATGACAACGGTACGTAAAAATAGAACAGAGTAATTTTTTTAATCGGTCGCAGATTTTTCTACGATTTTTACTTCCCTCGCATATACCGAAGGGAAGAATTGTATCCGAGAAAAAATCACCCTCAGATCATGTAGGTTACGAAAATATAATCTTTCACTTCCATCAGTCTGCCCGTTTGTCTGTGGGTCTGTTAGTGCATTAACTAAAAAACGACTTGACAGCGAACAGTCAAATTTGATAGGTAGCTGACGCTACTGCCACCAAAGAAATGGTTCTACACTTTCACTGAAAAATAAACAGGGTTGACCACCTAAAGGGAATAGATAATGAAAAAAAATTGTTCTAGCTCAAATTTAAAATTTACACGTTTTATGACGTTCTAAACCTATTTCAGAAAAAAAAAATGGAAATATTTTTAATCACGAATAAATGCAAAAAAATGGTTTTCGCTCAAATATAAAATTTCCACGTTTCATGACATTCTAAACCCATATTTCAAAAATATTTCTCAAAATAAATAAAAAAATTTTGAAAATAAGAAGAATCGGTAAAGGTATTTACACAGAACTTCCCTCTTTTTTATACAGGGAGGTCACTCTAAAAAAATATTAATTACGAAACGACATATGAGAATAATAATTGGAATGTAGTTATCGCTATTTTTACAAAGAAAACCCGATAACTTTTGGTCAGAAAAATATACGGAGTGGTCATCCGATAGCAAAAATTCAATATTAAATAGAAGGTGCCCAATATGGAAGGCTTGCGTAAATACTCTTGGTTCAATTATTTCTTAGGATGATCACTCTGTATATTTTTCAATAAAACTATAATAGGTGTCTTCCTTGCTAAGTGTGTTAACTATATGCCAAATATTATTGCCATCTGTCATATATTTAGTTCCACATCCACCTAGTGGAGTGAAAGTATAGCAGCGATACATTTTTACTTCCCTCGCATACCGAAGGGAAGTATTATGTTCGAGAAAAATCACCCTCCGAGATTTTTTCAGATTTTCACGTTTCAGATCGTGTAGATTACGAAAATATAGGTTTTTCAATTCCGTCAGTCTGTCTGTCTGCCTGTTGGCGCATTAACTAAAAAACTACTTGACGGAAAACAGTCAAATTTGGTAGGTAGCTCACGCTACTGTCAGCGACGATATGGTTAAACTTTCACTGGAAAATATACAGGGAGGACCATCTAAAGGGAATAAATAATGAAAAGAAATTGTTTTTTGCTCAAATTTAAAATAATATATTTTTTTCAAATTTAAAATATCCATGTTTCATGGCATTCTAAACCTATTAAAAAAAAATTGAAATTTTTTTTCTTTGTTCAAATTTAAAATTTCCACGTTTCGTGGCATTCTGAGCCTATTTAAAAAAAAAATTGAAAATTTTTTTGAAAAAATTTGAAATATTTTTATCACTATTATAAAATAGATGAAAAATTTTTTTTTTGCTCATATGACATTCTAAACCTGAAACATTTTCTTTATAGGATTTTGCAAACAGTGGAAAGAAAAGCTATCTATGAGAACTAAAGGAAAAACTATATATAAAAATATTAATGAAATCTTTGCATTCTTTCGATAACCTGACTTCTGGTTATGCTAACAAGTAAAAATTCTTATTTGCTATTCTCATTTTAACACTAGCATCCAACCTAGTCCCCTACGGCTAAGCAGGCTAAACTAGTATCTACATGATCCCCTACGATATGTAAATTCAGTTAAAAATGAGAACAAAGGCCTGAAATTAATTTATTTACGTACCTTGTCTTTAAAAATTTTTTCATTCTAATGAATTACATTTTCATAAAATCTCATTCAGTTTCTTGGAAATGCTTAGCGTTTCCTTTTTTTTTATTTGGAAATAGTTTTATAATGTGATGAGGCATGGAAATTTTAAATTTGAGCACAAACATTTTTTTCATCTATTCTAGTAGTGAAAAAATGTTCAAGATATTATGTTTTTTTAAAGTAGGTTTACATTGTCATAAAACGTGGAAAGTTTAAATTTGAGCAAAAATAATGTTTTTTTCAATCAGTCTATAGTGCTAAAAACAATTTTTTAAATTCTCCTTTCGAAAAAAAAAATTGTTGAAAATATTGGAATGTTGCAGCATGTGAAAATTTAAAATTTCAGCGAAAAACATTTTTTTTTCATTATCTATTCCCTTTAGACGGTCCACCCTGTATATTTTTCCGTTGAAAGTCGAGTAGTTTTTTAGTTAATGCACCAACAGACCGACAGACAGACTGACGAAATTGAAAAACCTATATTTTCGTAATGTACATGATCTGAAACGTGAAAATCTGAAAAATCTCGGATGCTGATACTTTCCTCGAATACAATACTTCCCTTCGGTACTTATGCGAGGAAAGTAAAAGTTGCTGAAAATTGAAAAAAAAATTACCACTACTGTAGAGTAGATAATGGAAAAAATGTTTTGCTCTCATTTAAAATTTTCACATTTCATGACATTCTAATCAATTACAAAAAAAAATCGAAAATTTGTTTACTACTATAAAAAGGATGGTGGAAAAAATATTTTTTTTGCTGAAATTTTAAATTTTCATGTTTTATGACATAAACTTATTTAAAAAAAAAAAAGTTTTTTCAATTAAAAAAAATATCTTTTGGTGGACGGGAATTGGTATCTGATTCGAGCACGCCCACAATCCCTTTGATTGTGTACTATTTACCGCCACCGAGGTGATCTCAGTCAAACTTGGTCCATTCGCGGCCAATCAAGACAAACGTACCATCCACACGTTGCGTTGGCTTTGGCCGAGGTTTGCTAGACATGGATTTATGTATTAGTTACCGACACCGAGGCAATCTCAGGCAAATTGAAATGGCCAAAGTTAAAAAATTTGAAATATTTAATGCCCTACTGATAAAAGAAAAAAGAAGTACCGTAGCTCTCTGTAATTTGCTGCAGAAAATGTAGTCACTTGTTTACTTTATTATTATTAAAGATAACTAGGTACTATAAGGAAAAAATTGTAGCCAATGAATCAAAGAAGTGTTTCACTAAAATATTTTTTTGAAATATTGTTTAGTTTTCTTTCGAGAACTCAGTTAAAGAGACTTGAAATATGGTAGACGTATATATTATAACGACATCTGGAACTAGATTATATTTTAAGATGATTCCGTTGAAGTGCTGGGGGTTAAATAGGAGTATATAAGGGCAAATAAGTAAATCAAGCTGGTAAGAGTACAGAAATTTGGAATTTGGCGTATATACTAGAAACCAAGGCTTCAGATTTCTTTCTAATATTTTTCAAACCCCGCCATCTCCGCTCCATTATTAATGGGATTGATAACATAGAATTGAGATATTCACTTGAAAGTTAGAATAGTTATTATGTATTGTAATGAGATCAGATTGAGATGATTCCATTGAAGGGGTGGGAGGTGACAGGTTGTGACTAGGGGAAGATAAGTAGGGTGAACTAGAAACGTCATTTTTATCGTATATAGTGGAAACCAACAACTCAAACTTTTCTATAACATCTGCCACAAATATTATTAAAATTCTATGACCAATAATTTCCACGTACTAGAGTGCAAATCTAGTCAAGATATTTCCTTTAAAGTGACTTGAATGAAAAATCTGGATGTGAAAGTAGTGATTCCTTATTTTATTTTTATTTTCAGCTGAGTTTATTAAATCATTGTAGTGCTTTCTTTTTCGTTTTCTATTTTTTTACTTATATCTTTTTTAAGAATCTTATATTTGTTTTGAGTATCCTCGTAAGCAGAAAACTTTCTGTACCAGTTTAGTTCTTTAAGTTTTTTTGTTTCATTAATTAGAGTTTGTGGCAGGTTGACTCGATTTTTATCATGTGAGTTTTGTTTTATTTCTATTGGTCCTTTTGGTGAAAACTTCAAAGCACCAAGAAAGTGCTTCCAGAACTGATTGAAAATAAGTTCCGAGTTCATATTCTCATCAGGACAAACATTTTCCGCAGTAAGCAACGTTTTGAATTCATTTGTCCGTCTGTCTGTCCGTTCGTCCGTCCGTCACAAAATCAATAAATAAATAAAAAAGTTATTAATTTGTTTTTAATGTTTTGTGAAACTATAAATGTCTAAAAATAATATTATTTACAAATAAACTAAGAAGAGTATCCTATAGAATGTGCAAAAATTATATAAAAAGTGCAGTAAATCGGCGAAGAGTAATAAGAGAGAATAAGCTCAAAATAGAATATAGTTGTAATACATACGTGTACCAGATTTCGAGTCGATACCTTAAGCCATTCTAGAGAAAACGTGCGCAAAAAGTTACAGACCGACAGAATTTTTGCTCTTTAAAGTCTCGACGTTTTAGAACATTCTAAACCGATTTCAACAAAAATACTTTTTTGTGATTACTATACTTCTTCTCTACGACGTGGATGTGGAAGTAATTACATTTTGGCGCCTTGCCATAATGCTGCTATTGTTCGTAATTATTTAAATATGAGATATTCATTATAATTTTCTTCTAATTCTTAATTTAACACAGGTGGCTTCCGGCATATTTACGGGTATAAGAAGCCAAATGTTGAGAATATAAAAAATGCAATATAAATAAATAAAAGTTCACATATGGAATCAGAATTAACCAAATTTTTGTTCAAATAAAAAATAATATTTCACATTATTTCATTTTACTTCCACATCCACGTAGTGGATTGGAAGTATAGTAATCGCAAAAAAATTTTCAAAAATTTTTATTCGTGAAATAGGTTTAGAATGTCATGAAACGTCGAGATTTTAAATTTGAGCGAAAAAAAAATTTCTGTCGGTCTGTCTGTCTGTAACTTTTTTTTTGTCCGCACGCTTTCTCCGGAACGGTTTAAGATATTGACCTGAAATTTTGTACACGTATATATTATAACGAGATCTGGAACTGGATTGTTTTTTGAGGAAATCCGGTGAAGGGTTGGGGGTTAAATAGGGGTAAAGAGGGGGAAATAAGTAAAGCAAGCTTGTAAGAGTACAGAAACTTGAAATTCGGTGTATGTACTAGAAGTTAAGGCCTCAGATTTTTTTATAATATTTTTCGACCCCCCACCACCCCTACCCCATTAAAGGGGTTGATAAAATAAAGTTGAGATATTCATTTGAAATTTCGTACACGTATACACGTACAAGTCTTCGCAATGATAGGAAGAGCCGACATCGAAGGATCAAAAAGCGACGTCGCTATGAACGCTTGGCCGCCACAAGCCAGTTATCCCTGTGGTAACTTTTCTGACACCTCTTGCTGAAAACTCTTCAAGCCAAAAGGATCGATAGGCCGTGCTTTCGCAGTCCCTATTCGTACAGAACATCGGGATCAAGCCAGCTTTTGCCCTAACGTATTATAACGATGTCTAGAATTAGATTATATTTTGGGATGATTCCGTTGAAGGGTTGGGGGTTAATTTGGGGTAAATAAAGGAATATAAGTAAAACAAGTTGGTAAGAGTACAGAAACTTGAAATTCGGTGTATGTACTAGAAGCCAAAGCGTCAGATTTTTTAATAATATTTTTCAACCCCCACCACCCCTACTCCAATTTGAAAAGGGTTGATAAAATAAAATTGAGATATTCATTTGAAATTTTTTACACGTATGTATTATAACGACATCTGGAACTAGATTATATTTTGAGATAATTCCGTTGAAGGGTTGGGGGTTAAATAGGGGTAAATAGGGGAAAATAAATAAAGCAAGCTGGTAATACTACAGAAAATTGAAATTCGGTGTATGTACTAGAAGCCAAGGTCTCAGATTATTTATAATATTTTTCAACCCCCACCCACATTATTAAAAGGGTTGATAAAATAAAATCGAGATATTCATTTGAAATTTGGTACACGTATGAATTATAACGACATCTGGAACTAGATTATACTTTGAGATGATTCCGTTGAAGGGTTGAGGGTTATTTAGGGGTCAATAGGTAGAAATAAGTAAAGCAAGCTAGTATGAGTACAGAAACTTGAAATTCGGTGTATGTACAAGAAGTTAAGGCCTCAGATTTTTTTATAATATTTTTCAACCCACCCACCACCCCTACCCCATTAATGGGGTTGACAAAATAAAATTGAGATATTCATTTGAAATTTCATACACGTATGTATTATAACGACGTCTGGAATCAGTTTATATTTTGAGATGATTCGGTTGAAGGGTTGGGGTTAATTTGGGGTAACTAGAGGAATATAAGTAAAACGTTGGTAAGACTACAGAAACTTGAAATTCGGTGTATGTACTAGAAGCCACAGCGTCAGATTTTCTTATAATATTTTTCAACCCAACCACCCTTACTCCAATCTGAAAAGGGTTGATAAAATAAAATTGAGATATTCATTTGAAATTTTGTACACGTATGTATTATAACGACGTCTGAAACTAGATCATAATTTGAGATGATGCCGTTGAAGGGTTGGGGGTTAAATAAGGGCAAATAGGGGAAAATAAGTAAAGCAAGCTGGTAAGACTACAGAAATTTGGGATTCGGTGTATATACTAGAAACCAAGGCCTCAGATTTCTTTCTAATATTTTTCAAACTCTACCACCTCCGCTTCATTATTAATGGGATTGATAACATCAAATTGAGATATTCACTTGAAAGTTAGTACACGTATGTATTGTAGTGACATCTTATTGAGATGACTCCATTGAGGTGGTAGGTTGTAAATAGTGGAAAATAAGTACGGTAAACTAGAAACTTCATTTTTAACGTATATGGTAGAAACCAACTCCTCAAACTTTTCTATGACATCTACCCCAAATATTATTAAAATTCTATGACCAATAATTTCCACATACTAGAGTGCAAAAATAGTCAAGATGTTTCCTTTAAAGTGACTTGGACGAATAATCTGGATGTGGAAGTAGTGATTCCTTAGGCAGCGGTTTTTCAAACATAAGATTGTGTCCATTATGCGCTCTCAAACAAAATTCATACATTTTCAATTTTTATTACTGCTGCAAAAATACATCTAAATAATAACAAAAAATGAAACACACAAGAAGCTAACAAATAGACAGCTTCATAACGCAATATGAACAAGCTTGAATATAGCAAGGATTTTATTTTTATGGCAGTTGCAAGAAAATGTCAACATGCTTCCTAATAAACCAGCAGAGTGAGGGCCTTTGCTCCTCAAATGTGTTTCTCAGCTACTTCATTAAATTGGCGCCTATGACAAGCCATTTTAGTGTCCTGAAGTAAACCGGAAATGTAATATTTCGACCTTTATGTCTCCGAAGTGTCTTCAGCTAAAACACGTCAGAGACAATGTAGAGAGTGGAAGGGCCGCCCTGAAAGGACAAGGGACTGATTCCATTTAAATACTTAACATAATGCTTCCAGCTCGCGGTCGATTCGCTTTGGTTAATTAATGGAATATTACTTCGGTAATGTTAAAAATCGTCAGCAATGGAAAGTGTGCTGTGCTGTAGATATATTTGTGAGGGAAGAGTAACATATGAAATCTGGAGTCCTCGGAAACATAATAACGAAGTTTTTCCACTTTCGTATTGTGGAAACTTTGAACAATTCTCATGGGAGAATTATCTAGTTCTTATTTGGTTGCGTAAATGTAATACTATTGATCCAATTAACCAAAGGTTTGAACCTCGGAAGGAAAAGAACGGCAAAAATTGGCTTACTATATTTCGAAAGTATTATTAAAAAAATTTCCGTCTGTGGGCCAGTAAATAATTAGTTTGTACCTGGCTGCATCAACACAAGTCAATGCAAAGAAAAAACTAATCATATTTTCTATATGATTTTTTATATTTTTATTTCATTTTCAACAGGAACAAAACGCCATTATTTTATCACTGATATCGAGTAACTATTGCATTTTCAATGTCACTCATATATGTACATCTCTAAGTTATATGAAATGCTAGAACTGTATTTGTTCAATATGCACAGCTTAATTCCAATGAATAATTAATAATTAAATGTATTGGCAAATATGCAAAATGCTGCAGAGTTGGAGTATCGATTGAGTTAATTATTAACATACTAATTAAGTGTTCAACTGAAAGTTTTAATAAGTAATTCTTAAGTTCCTGTCTAGGTAAGAATCAGGTCCCGCATCAAGAGAAAATTTGCATACGTACAATTTTAATTTAACGTAAAAGAAATACTGATTTGCAAAAACAAATCTAGTTAATGTTTGATTAATGACAGCCTAAGAAAAGAGTTTTTTTTACCTAGCATATAAACACACTACTAATATTAGACAAACCACAAATCCAAAGCCAAGTCTGTATGAAAAACACAGACATACCCACTCATTACTCACCGACATTCCCACTGTTGGAGCTGGGATCGAACTCGAAACACGATAGACAGTATGACCAAGCTTACTTGCCACACAACACTCTTTAGTTCACTGCGTGTCAGTGCCAGTTATTTGAGTTGCCAACACCAAAATGATATGCTGGTTTATCGGATTAACACTATCCGATATTCTAAATTAAAAACACCTGGACTCCAATCAGAGAGATAAAGGAGCCAACAATAAAAAAAATCAATTAAATATGTTATGTTGTTTAAGATAAAGGTTAGAGAAATATGAGAAATATCAGTGCAGGTCAATAAAAACTACTTCATTCTTTCACCAACGTTTCGTTTATTTAAAAGGAAATTTCTTTAGAGCTACAAATTAAAACCTAGTATTGTCCATCAAGAACATGGCTTACAGATTTTATTAATTTTTTTAAGTAATTTGGTCATAAGTCATTAGGCCAAGTGAAAGAATAGCCACTGTGGCTAAACTTCGCTCTTAAGGAGTTGCTTATAATGCATTGTATTGCTTACTTTACCTCAATATGAAAGACAGTTACTAAAAACTCGCCACTGCTCAGAGAGATCGACTCAAAGAGTGGGAATAATCTATCAGCTAATTGACAGATAACTAGGTACAATGTATTCAAATCTGTCACCAAGTGCTTACTTTATCCCAAAAGCCATTAACAAAAGTTAATACAAACACTGTTCAAAGAAAAATTAATGGGCGCCACTACGTTTTGAATATCCCGTAAGAACTATAGAAAACTCGGTTGAAAATAACTAATAACGATTTAAGGCAAAATAAAAAAAATACAATTTAATTAACAATAACAATGTATTGCGATTTGCCCTGCAACGTACACAAATAGCACTGTTGACAGGTAAACTCAAAAAAATTAGGTAACATAAATATGAATGAATGACAACATTGAAAGTTATACAGAAAAATAATCAAACTGGAGCAGTATTCATAAATATAGACAAAAAAAAATGATAGATAATGATGGAATGGGTAGCATACGTAAATATAAACAAAGATATATGCTAGATGAATATGCCCCAGGATACGAAATAAATATTTGCTTTAGTTAAACTTAAATCATTAGCGAGCGTATTACTTATGCTCAAAACTACTAGGAAAGTGTGTCCTAGGTTTTAATTTTAACAAATAATTTACATTTACTATGTTCATACACATAATTAAAAGAAATGTTAGGTTAATATACACCGTGAATCAGGTTACGGACAAGATAAGGCCAAATAAACAAATTATTTCTCTATAATAATAATAATAATAATAATAATAATATTTATTTTCCTTATAGACAAATGCATTTGTATAGGAATAGTCACATTACTTAAACTAACTTATGCTACTTATGGACATTTTCATAAAATTCTCCTAATGTATAAAAACACTTATCTGTCAAGTATTGATTCAGCCTCATTTTAAAAGATCTTAAATGTTTAGCTTCTTTTATCTTAGAGGGTAATTTGTTATATATATATATATGGACCCATGTAATCGGGTGAATCCATTGTCAATTTATACTTGCAAAAGGAAATATATAAATTATCAACTTGTCGAATCCCAATGTTGTGGACATCTTTAGTCAACATAAATTTTGTTTTATTTTTAAAGACATATACACACAGTTCATAAATAAGTACACTTACAAGAGTTAAAATTTTAAAATCTCTAAACAATCCTCTACATGATTCTGTATTGGAAACATTAGCAATACACCTTAAAATTCGTTTTTGAACGATAAAAACCTCCGATGATAAGGTGGAGCTACCCCAAACACATATGCCATATCTTAGTCTAGATCCTACCTGTGCGTGGTATATATTTATTAATTGTTCTTGTGTCAGAATTGATTTCATATTTCTGAACAAATAGCAAACTGTATTTAATTTTGATATCAAGTTACCACAGTGAGCCTTCCAGTTTAGGCACTCATCCATTGTGATTCCTAAAAACTTATTTTGCTGTTCACATTTTAATGTGACATTATTTATTTCAATATTTAATTTGCGGCATTCCTTTTGCCTGTGGTGAAATCTTATAAGCGTTGTTTTCTCTTGGTTCATGAAAAGTGAATTATTATTGTACCAATTACACACTGTCTCTAACACATTATTACATTCATATGTCAGTAAATCGTCCGATGTATCGGAGATCAGCAGAGATTTCTCGTCCGCATACAGTACCGAAAATGCGTTTGGTGTCCAGTTCTCAAGGTCGTCTGTGTATAATATATACAGCATTGGACCCAATACAGAACCTTGAGGGACACCCGCATTCACGGTTACGTACTTGGAGTTGACTTTACGGGTGGTTTTGGAATCGGTGTGAGTTAAGCTTACAAATTGTTTACGATCTTTTAGAAAAGAGGCTAACCAGTCAAGTGCAACTCCTCGTATGCCGTATAAATATAATTTGGCCAATAGGTTGTCCTGATCGACACAGTCGAATGCCCTACTTAGATCGCAAAAGATTCCAACTGGGCATTCTCCTTCCTCTATATGTTCTATTAATTTTTTATAGTAAGAGTACACAGCAGTACTAGTTGATTTATTGGCACGAAACCCGTGCTGATTTTCCGAAATTATATTGTGTTTCTCAACAAATTTTGAGAGCCGCGCAAGATATGAATATTCAAAGATTTTTGAAAAACAAGGAGGAATCGTGACTGGTCGATAATTCTCCATATCTTGTGGATCATATTTTTTATGAATAGGTATAACTTTACCTATTTTTAGGGTTTTCGGGAAACTTCCTGTAGTAAAGGATAGATTTACCAGATATGTAATTGGCTCTATAATGATACCGATGACTTTTTTAATTAAGAACATGGGAACCTCATCAGGACCTGAGGAATATTTGTTTTTTAATCTATTTTTTAATATAGACAGCAGTTCTTCAACATCAAAAGGTTCCAGGAAGATAGAACTTTGATTTATGCTGATATTATGATTGTTATTAATGTTGACATTCTTAGTTGTTTTATTCTGGGAGATCTTTAGAGGTGCATTTATAAAAAAATTATTTAAAGCGGAAGCCACTTCGTCGGGATTTTTACGTAAAACCCCCTCCTCCAGTACTTGTATGTTATCTTTTTTATTGATTTTATTTGACATTTCAGAAATTACTTTCCATGCAGCTTTTGACTGATTTGTAGAATTAATTATTTTATTTTGGAAGAAACATTTTTTTGTCTTCTCAACAAGCATTGTGTGTTTTCTTTTTGCACGTTTGTATTCATCATTTAACTCGGGATATACATTTTTTAGATTGTGTAAATCTTTTAATTTTATACTTGACATTTTAACTTCATTATTAACCCATTATTAACACAGCATCACAATATTACTTATGCTGTTTGGAAGTTAATAATTAGGTAATCAGAATGGTGGCATTTTCTAATGTCTATTTTCATGAATGACAACGGATTACAAAAGTTGTGTGTAGGCCACGTTAGCAGACCTCCCCTGGTCCTGGTTGTTGGACCCTGCCAGCTGGGTCGTTTCTGCTGGCGTTCTTCTGTCATGGTCTTCTTTCTTCACTGGTATGTCGGCTCCCGGGAGCGTATTTCGTCTGTAGTGAGAAGGAACAGCTGTTGCCGAGGGCGTTTCTGTCTCCACGTCAGGATTCGATCAATGATAACGCCATGGTACTTGACGGTATCGTGCCATTGGATGTTCTCGCCGTTCATGAAGACGTGTACTGTGGGATTTAGTTTAACATGATAGTGCATACAATTTTTTTAAATAAAACGTCGTTATTTTTATACTATCAAATAACATAATTTAGTGTCTCTCAAGTTCTGTATCAGTCACGTGCCACATAAGTGTGATATCATTGGTGTCAACAACTTTCTCAAGAGTATTTTGATAATTTTAGCCATATCCCGATGATGGCTAATATTTATTTATTTATTTATTTATTGCATACACTGTTCAACAGGTAAGATACCCAATTACAGAACAGGAATACAGGCATACAAAGCATTAATTACATAATATACAACAACATAGAAAGAAAGTAAAATGAAGAAAAAATTTACTTAAATGTACGAACTATGAATAACTTATGATACGAAGAGAGAGAAAAAATAACATGGGAAATGTTTAAATATAAAAACTATATATACATATATACACATATGTGATTCAAAGTAAATTAAGAAAAACAAAGACACTCACTGGTTATTTAATTCAGAACATTTTGTTTTATGTCATTAAGGCTGCAATTAAAAATATCGAAGTCGCTACATAATTTGTTAGAAGTACTGCAAATCGTATATAAAGGTGAATTATTTAGTACGTTGGTACGCGGCGTAGGTAAATAGAAAACTTGGTGATTACGAGAGGTTCTGGGAACGTGAAAATTAAGCTTACTAATTATTTCGGGTGCGTCAAAATCATTGTGTAGTAATTTAAACAAACATACTTGAGAAAAGTACGTACTAAACTCCTCAACAGTAGTCATAGAATACCTTTCAAGCAAGTTACTTTGCGGAAAACCAATCACTGGATAGGTACCGTCGGATTTGAACCACAGTAATTTAAGAAATCTACGTTAAACTACCTTCAAGTTATTCTTGTGAACATCATAACTGGAACTCCAAATTAGCGATGCGTACTCAAGTTTCGATCTGACGAAGGATTGATAAAGAATTTTCAGAGTATCAGTATTAGTGAACTCTCGACTAGTACGAACGATAAATCCAAGGGCTTTGGAGGCTTCAGACACAATGGTATCGATATGATCAGTGAAGGATAATTTACTATCAAAAGTTACGCCGAGGTCGCGAAATGTTATAGGTATTTGAAGTATGACATTATCTAACCTGTAATCAAAAATAAAAGGTGATGTTTTTAAAGAAAAGGGCATTACGTTACATTTACTAGGATTCATGAATAATTTATTTACTATACACCAGGTCTTTTTTTGTCAAGAGAAGTCTGTAGTTGAAAACAGTCATCGATTTCATCAATTACTGTGAAAATTTTTAGGTGAGGCAAATTAATTTCGTTCACTATGTCGTTAATAAATATGTTAAAACACAAGGGCCCCAGAATAGATCCCTGGGGAACTCCAGATGTGGCAGCAAATTCGATCGTTTTGAACCCATTTAATGCAGCGTACTGACTCCTATTCATTAAATAAGATTTAAACAAAAGGGACAAAGAATATGAGAAGCCGATTTTTTCTAATTTATTAAGTAACAACTGGTGATCAAGTCTATCAAACGCTTTGGAGGAATCGGTATATATGACATCTACCTGCCCAAGTTCATCTAAGGATTCAGAAATATATTGAGTTACACAGAATAAATGTGTTGTTGTTGAATGCCCTTTCATAAATCCATGTTGATTAATAGAGATTTTGGTGTTAATTGAATAATATATTCTATCATGAAGTAATATTTCTAAGACTTTACAGAAGTTACAAATTACAGAGATTGGTCTAAAGTTCTCAATATCTAGTTTGTTTCCCTTTTTGAAGATGGGACATACTTTGGAATATTTCAATAGGTCACGAAATAGGCAGTTTTTTAAGATTAAGTTAAAAATTAGAGTTTGGGGATATGCAAAGACGATAGCACAATCCTTTAATAAAAAAGCTGGAATGGAATCAGGACCGGTCGTCATTTTGGGTTTAATTCGTTTTAGAGCCCGAATAACATCATCTTCACTGAAAGAGTTTATGCTAACAATAGGGTTATTGTTAGGTATATTGGACCCAATGTGATGTTCCTCGATATCTAATGAGGACTCATTATAAGGTTGACCGAAATAATTGGCAAATGCATTTAGTATATCAGAGGGACTGTTTAGCGAAGATCCCTCAAAGAACATCGGTACACACAGGTACACTGGCCGACCCTTTTCTGCTTTTGATGAAAGCCCAAAGTTTATTGGGATCATTTTTTATATTATCTTCAGAGTTCTGCACGAAATTTCTGTAGGCTAAATTGTTATCATATTTTATTTCCCTTCTGATATTTTTGAGGTTATTGTGTATAAGTGGATCACTGGTTCTTGCATACTGTCTCCTAAGACATTCTTTAAAGCTAATTTTCTTTATGATACTGCCATTAAACCACGGAGGATATCTGCCGCTACGAGAAGTCGATTTCTTAGGTACACAAGATTCAAATTCAGAGTCAAGTTTGTTGTAAAAATGAGTGCATGCACCATTGACGTCATTAAAAGAAGAGAGGGAGGACCAGTCTATGTTGAGAAGGTTTTCATACAATTTGGAGAAATCACATTTGCGGAAATTATAACTAACGTCATGATCAGTTAGAAAATTATTATTAAGGTTCTTAATAGTACTTATTTCAGTTGATATGATCAGAGCAGGGTGATGAAAATCTTCATTAGTTAACGGATCAGGAGATTGAGATACATCACAGTTTCTGTTGTGTAATACTAGATCAAGAATATTGTCATTGCCATTATATATTAAGTTGTATTGAGATAAATCATTAGTGTCTGGAAAATTATT
The DNA here is from genome assembly GCA_963583905.1 of Stenurella melanura. Lineage (NCBI taxonomy): Eukaryota > Metazoa > Arthropoda > Insecta > Coleoptera > Cerambycidae > Stenurella > Stenurella melanura. The sequence goes on from OY757316.1 coordinate 96,216,888, forward strand.
CAAGGCTCTAATTTGGGCGTTAGATTTTGAATCTTTTAGGTAAGATGCATATTTGGGGATATTAAAATCGCCCAAAATGACTATATCATTATCGTTATTTTGTAAATACTTCAGGGTACCTAGTGTCTCAAAGAAATATTCAAAAAAACAGGTATACTCCGTGGTATGTAGATGACAAATATGTAAAGAGACTGATATTTATTTGAAATTTTTATACCTAAGATGTCGATGGCAGGTATGTTGTTAAAACCTGTAGTATCAAGGCTTAATAAAGAAGAAGTGTATTTTATATTTACTGCTAATAGTACCCCTCCACCTTTTGATCTATTAATGGCAGCAAAATCTCTATCTGAACGGAAAACATTGAATTTATTGCTGAATAGTTCGCTATTAAAAACGGGTCGAGTGTTGGTGTTCGAGTATTGTGTTCAAGAATTTTGGTATTTGCCAGAGCCACATTTATTTAATATACCTGAGAATGAATTCAATCAGTTCCTGAGAGGATTGCCTTAAATTATTCAAAGCTACATGGTAAGTACAATGAAGAATAACATATTACGGGCAATTCCACGAATAAAACCACTCTGTTGAATTATGCCTAAAATTCAATTTTATAATGGATATTACACGTCATATTTATATGTAAGAGGCGTTAGTATAAATTCAATCAGTTTCTGTTAGGTTTGCCGCCGTCTAAAAATACAAACCGTTCTCCAAAGTAAATATTGAAAAGCAAAGGTTGATTTAGCTTTGTATTAAAATCTGATGAAATTGAAACTTTCTGAATTATTTATAGAAGTCGATATTTACATAAAATTTATGTTATAACTTCGATCGCAGGATGATTCCTCGTCTCAAAATAGTTAAAACCAATAATACAAAAATAAGTTGAATATCATTGATATGTAATGATATATTTTCAATTGTGACATAAATTAAACCAAATTTGCTATTAATTAGCAGATAGCTAAAGAAAATAATAAGAATTTGAAATACTATGCAACTATACTCAGATACAATTCATCAGCGCTTTCGCCAACCATGTTGACAACATTGGGAGCCACTTATTAATTACTGTGTTAGCGAACTACTAGTAGGAAATACATAATTTACAACCAATATGAAGAATTACTTTTATATGAAATCTATTTTCTACTCTTTGCGTCTTTGTGATGACCTAAAATAGCAGGCTAGAAAATAGAGAACTCTAGGATTCATTTATTTACAATTTCTTTAAACTAGAAACTCTTATTGAAACACAAAAAAACTGGCATCTAAATCACGTTTTCATTTAATTTTTGTCTTTGAGGATATCCGTGTCCTGAACTCCATCATAATGTTTTTCGACGTTCTCAGGTCTCCTCAGAATGACATAGAAATACTGTTAAATACTGAAACCGCGTGAAATTTTCCGTAGCAATGGTATTTTATGGAAGAAAATTTTAAAACATGTAAGTGTAAAAAATAAAATTTTGTCGTTAGTAATCTTCAAAAATGCAAGAAAGAAGTAATAGCGCACGTTTTTCGATCAATTCAATTCAATCAATTTTGTCAATAGTTAGTTTACAAATATTAAAAGTAAATATCCAATAGTTACAACTTGCATTTAGATAGTTATCAGTAATTTCATATATGTATACATCATTCATCAGATAAAAACCGCTGCCTAAGGAATCACTACTTCCACATCCAGATTCTTCATCCAAGTCACTTTAAAGGAAACATCTTGACTATATTTCCACTCTAGTATGTGGAAATTATTGGTCATAGAATTTTAATAATATTCGGGGCAGAAGTAATAGAAAAGTTTGAGGAGGTGGTTTCTACTTTACCCTACTTATTTTCCACTATTCACAACCTACCACCTCCGACTCCTTCAATGGAGTCATCTCAATCAGATGTCACTACAATACATACGTGTACTAACTTTCAAGTGAATATCTCAATTTGATGTTATCAATCCCATTAATAATGAAGCGGAGGTGGTGGAGTTTGAAAAACATTAGAAAGAAATCTGAGGCCTTGATTTCTAGTATATACACCGAATCCCAAATTTCTGTACTCTTACCAGCTTGATTTACTTATTCCCTTCTACGGAATCATCCCAAAATATAATCTAGTTCCAGATGTCATTATAATACATACGTCTACCAAATTACAAGTGAATATCTCAATATTCAATCAACCCCTTTAATAATGTAGTAAGGGTAGTGGAAGGGTTGAAAAATATTACTAAAAAATCTGAGGCCTTGGTTTCTAGTACATACACCGAATTTCAAGTTTCTGTAGTCTTACCAGCTTACTTTACTTATTTTCCCATATTTACCCCTATTTAACCCCCACTCCTTCAACGCAATCATGTCAAAATATAATCTAGTTTCATCTATAGTTATAATACATAAATGTACCAAATTTCAAGTGAAAATTTAAATTTAATTTTATCAACTCTTTTAATAAGGGAGTGGGGGGTGGTGGGGAGATGGAAAATACTAATAAAAAACCTGAGACCTTCGCTTCTAGTATATACACCAAATCCCAAATTTCTGTACTTTTACCAGCTTGCTTTACTTATTTTCCCCTATATACCCCTATTTAGCCCCCAACCCTTCAACGGAATCATCTCAAAATATAATCTAGTTCCAGATGTCGTTATAATACATATGCGTACTAAATTTCATGTGAATATCTCAATTTTATTTTATCAACCCCTTGAATAATGGAGTAGGGGTGGTGGAGGGCTGAAATATATTATTAAAAAATCTGAGGCCTTGGCTTCTAGTACATACACCGAATTTCAAGTTTCTGTACTCATACCAGCTTGTTTTACTTATTTCCCCTTATTTACCCCTAAATAACCCCCAACCCTTCATCGGAATCATCTCAAAGTATAATCTAGTTCCAGATGTCGTTATAATTCATACGTGTACCAACTTTCAAATGAATATCTCAATTTTATTTTATCAACCCTTTTAATAATAAAGTAGGGGTGGTGGGGGTTGAAAAATATTATAAATAATGTGATATCTTGGCTTCTAGTACATACACCGAATTTGAAGTTTCTGTAGTCTTACCAGCTTGTTTTACTTATTTTCTCCTATTTACCCCTATTTAACCCCCAACCCTTCAACGGAATCATCTCAAAATATAATCCAGCTCCAGATGTCGTTATAATACATACTTGTACCAAAATTCAAATGAATATCTCAATTTTATTTTATCAACCCTTTTCATATTGGAGTAGGGGTGGTAGGGGTTGAAAAATATTATAAAAAAATCTGACGCTTTGGTTTCTAGTACATACATCGAATTTCAAGTTTCTGTAGTCTCACCAACTTGTTTTACTTATATTCCCCTATTTACCCCAAATTAACCCCCAACCCTTCGACGGAATCATCTCAAAATATAATCTAATTCCAGACGTCGTTATAATACATACGTGTACGAAATTTCAAATGAATATCTCAACTTTATTTTTTCAACCCCAGGGGTGGTGGGGGGTTGAAAAATATTATGAAAAAATCTGAGGCCTTAACTTCCAGTACATACACCGAATTTCAAGTTTCTGTACACTTACAAGCTTGCTTTACTTATTTTCCCCTATTTACCCTTATTTAACCCCCAACCCTTCACCGGATACCCTCAAAAATCCAGTTCTAGATCTCGTTATAATATATACGTGTACAAAATTTCAAGTCAATATCTTAAACCGTTCCGGAGAAAACGTGCGGACAAAAAAAGTTACAGACAGACAGACCGACATACAGAAAAATTTTTTTCGCTCAAATTTAAAATCTCGACGTTTCATGACATTCTAAACCTATTTCACGAACAAAAATTTTTGAAAATTTTTTTGCGATTACCATACTTCTAATCCACTACGTGGATGTGGAAGTAATTACGAAAAATTGAAAAGGTATTTTGTACGAACGGGTTTTCAAACGAACATGACTTCAAGGCTTGTTTTATCGAAAACCATGTCGACAAATATTGCTTAAAATTCCATAAATTGCATTTATAGTATTCCTTGTAAGTGCTAATCATGTCGATGAATCACAAAGACCTTTAAACAAAAGGCTTAACGAACATAAACGTTATGCTATATGGTGAGAATTCGAGAATCATCATATTGTAAGCATGCGTCAGATAACATCCAATGCAGATTTTCAAAAAATATTGCAAAGAGAAAGAAAGAAAACTGAAAGAAGCTTAAATAATTCCTTATGGCTTTGTTAAACGAAGATGACTGCGCATCAAATTAGTTCGTACATGTTTACTCCAGCTGGTAGCCGATTCTCAGCAATGAAATTAAGTAATAGAATATTAAATAAACTACAAAGTGTCATGTTTGAAGTGTTAAAAACCTTTCGTTTTGAAAAGAAACGATTTTTTTCCCTAAACGATAACAACTTTTGTTTTAGTTTATATATTTTTCAACCCCTGTATGATTCATTTAGCGCAGAGGTTTTGATCAATAAATGTTTAAACTTTTTGACTCGCGATGAAAAGTAAGAAATGATTTGGAAAATAGGCTCAAATAATTTAGAGAATAGCAAACATGTAAATATATCGGTTAAATTTCTTCGAAAAAATTTAATAATTTTACTGTCATATTTACAGAATTATATAATTACTCGTCAACAAATATTGTAACAATATATCTTACATTTATTCAACCCTGTACGATTGCGACTAAGCAGCAAAATTATTTCCGTCCTCAAAGTGCCAAATTTACATAAGGAACATCGATTAGGATGTTGAAATATTCAAGTACAAGTTTATAGAGGAAATTGGACTAAATTGTTGAGCAAATCTTTGTACGCCCATTTACAGCTTCAGGGCGTCTGCACAAACACGCTACTGTTGAATGTAAAATAAAAACACAAAGTGAATTTTGTATTTAAATTATATGAATAATACCTTGTACAATGTATTGTTCTTTTTGTGGAAATTTAGAAAAGAAACCTTGTCGCAGTATTTCAAAAAACGAAAATAAAATATGGATTTAAATACTAATTTAATTTTCGACAACAAATATAGTTCGTAAACGAAGTTTCATTAAATCGCTTTGTTTATTATGTATGAACTAATTTTAGTTCAATGTACTATTCAAATACATTTTACATTATATGATGAATGATAATATAATTCCCAGCGATTATGTTAAATTTAAATAGTTAATTTTGACGGTTCAAATAATCACAAAAGATCTACAAAACACCCCGCAGTTTTTAAATGCAATTTGGGTTTCACTCCTTTGAGCTGAAATATTGCACAGAGGTTGGTCTTAACTTGCTGATAAAAAGTCTCCATGGTCACAAAAATTCTAATGACGGGATTCCGAGATATTAGCCGAAGAAAGTCCTAATTTCGTTGAAATTAAGACCTTCTTCGGTCAATATCTGGAAATCCCGTGATTCATCAATATTTCAATACATCAATATATCAATATATCAATATATCAATATATCAATATATCAATATATCAATATATCAATATATCAATATATCAATATATCAATATATCAATATATCAATATATCAATATGTCAATATATCAATATATCAATATATCAATATATCAATATATCAATATATCAATATATCAATATATCAATATATCAATATATCAATATATCAATATATCAATATATCATTATATCAATATATCAATATATCAACATATCAGTATATCAGTATATCAACATATCAATATATCAATACATAAATATATCAATATTATACCATCAATAAATCAATATAACAATATATCAATACATGAATATATCAATATATCAAGGTATTATTGTGTCAATATATCAGTATATCAAAGTGGCAGCAGTTACGAATTTTGCAGGCTTATCGTTAATGCTCCCAACAAATATATCAAACATGGTAGCTCTAATTAATGAAAACCCGTCACTAGGTAAAATGGTACTGGACTTCCTATATATGATAAGAGTTAAACTATAGATTGGCGTAGGTTTAGAGTTGTATCCTATTGTTTAACCTTATGTTGTGAACACTTACCAACCGTGGTCTCCAATTTTGTGTGTTTATATAAAGTCGCCTTGAAAGACCCCTGGGCGTGAAGAGTGTGTCCTTGTTTATTCCTTGATTGTTTCTCTTCTTTTCCTCTTTCTCATTCTCGATTAGATTAGAATAGACATAATGACTTTCGCAATACCCACAATTGTCGTGGCTATACGGGCTACGTTCCCAAAGCCATTTCCTTAGGAAAAAAAAAAAAGTGGCAGCAGAAAACAACGAAACACTGTACAAAAATAATCATATTTTTTGTAACAATAAAGCAATACAAATAATTCTTTCTTAAAAAAAACGACTCCATTATTTTCTGCAGATACCATGTCACAGAAGTATGCATCTGTCTATAATAATTGCCAAATGTTAAAATTACCATAATTTCGAGAATAATTTTGCTGCACCTAAACCCAGAAAGAATAAGTTTTCCACTAGCTTGATAAATATTCAAAAATAATACGTAATAAAATAATAAAACATTTTAAATTCGTTGCTATTATAAAACTAATAAATTTTAAGTTTTAAAAAAATCATCGTAACAAATTTATACGCTTTTCTGTAAGCTTAGGTAGAATATTTAGATACGCAAGGCCATTTCAGATAATGATCTTTGCTTTCCAAAGTCATAATTTCGAGTCGTGGGTTTGCTGTCTTAGGAGTGTCTTTTGAGAAGCTAGATTTCCGGCTATAAAGGCCCTCTCAGTAAATCTAAATCAAACATCGCTGCCTGCCCCACTGTTTGACTGCTATTTGATACAACCAAATGTAGCTGATCATCTCTCTCATTTATTGAGTCTTAAATCTATCAATAGTGTCCGGCCAGCAAAAAATAATGAAATATTTTTTACTAGACAACTCGGTACAAATAATTTACGTGAATATAGAATTAAACTGAATAGCATAAATTGGTCATACCTATACACTCTTAATATTAATGAGAGTTTCCAGTCATTTGTGGAATGTTTGATATGGGTTTTTAATCTAACTTGTCCTATTAAAAAAGTAAATAAAATAAAATGTAATTATAACTACTGGCTAACTCAAGACATTATTAAAGAAGGTGATACACTAAAGCAATTGTACTGGTTAATGACGAACTCTGGCATTCCTGAAATTAAAGCATTATACAATACTAGGAAAAAAGAACATAAACTGAACATCAAACTGGCTAAAAGAAATTTTTATAATATAAAAATAAATCAAGCCTACAACAAGACCAAAGAGACCTGGAAAATTATTAATTTTAAATTAGGCAAAACAACTAATAGAGATAATAAAATAATGCTTAGATGCGATGGTGATTTGGTAACTAATCCAGATGAAATTTCCAACATATTTGCCAACTATTTTTCTTGTAGCGCGGAACATAATTTCCTCAATCACTTTGGTCAAAATTTGGCACTACCTTGCACAACTCTTTCTAATAAAACTCTTTCTAATAATAATCTTGTAGCATTTATCTCAGAACCTATCACAGAGCAGGATATTCTAGAAACTCAAGTCAAATGAAAAATAAAAAATCATGTGGGATAGATGGGCTATCTCTCTAAACTATCTCAAATATTCTAGATATTATAATGAAACCACTGGTATATTTGTTTAATCAGTCAATATACCAAGGATGTTTTCCAAATATATTTAAAATTGCGCTAGTTATCCCTCTATATAAAAAAGGCGATGTTGAAAATGTCGACAACTACAGGCAAATATCTCTGCTTAATACGCTAGCTAAATTATTAGAAAAATTATTATCTAACCGCATCTCGACTCATGTAGAAAATAATTATATACTTTCTAGTTTTCAACACGGATTTAGAACCAACAAGTCAATAGAGACAGCAGCTTGCGATTTATTAAATTATGTTTATCAACAAGTAGACAATGGTAGATGTGTTGCTTCTCTATTTTTTGACTTGTCTAAGGCATTCGATTCAGTTAGCTCTGAATTTCTAATAAAAAAATTAGTATTAATTTGCCTAACAACATAATCAACTGGATTTAATCATATCTGGAAGAACGAATCATGGTCACTAAAGTCAATGGCACTACATCTGCACCACATAACGTTAAGCTCGGGGTTCCACAGGGTTCGGTGCTGGGACCTCTGTTGTTTCTGATATTTATAAATGACATATCACTGGTGGGATCCTCACAATGTACGCGGATGATACTACAATTACTGTATCCGCAGAATCCCCTCAGGCACTTGAATCAGCAATAAAATGTGCAATTTGTGAATTTGACACTTGGTGCCCACGAAACAAACTAATCATGAACGGCAAGAAAACTAAATGCATACATTTTTTTATTCGAAGAGATATTACGAGTGGTATCCAACTGGTAGATGGTATTGAATTTTCGGATTCAGTAGTGTTTCTAGGAACTCACCTGAATAATAGACCCACCTGGGATGATCAGATTGACAATGTTAGTAAAAAACTAAATAAGGCCTACTACGCCATTTTACAAATGAAAGACACCTTGGATGTCTCGGGTCTTTTAAATATATACTATGCAATGGCATATTCACACATCTCCTTGAATATTATTAGCTGGGGTCGTGGTAAAGACTTCAGTAGAATTTTTATTGCTCAAAAGAAAATTCTAAGATTAATATTTAATATGAAATCTAATGAAAGTTGCCGACAAGTGTTTAAAGATAAAGACATAAATACAATAAGACATAAATGTTTAACTTTCGTGCAAAGAAATTTTCATTTATTTGAAGCTAATTCCGCTGTCCATGATCACAGTACAAGACATGGCAATCTTTTACGTATCCCCCGACACAATACCACTGCATTTAAACGATCACCAACCTACAACTGTATAACATTTTATAATAAATTACCAGCCCATGTAAAGAACATATCAAATTATACGATATATAAAAAGGAAATTAGAACTTTACTTTCCAAGGTATGCTATTATAGCGCTGGCGAATTCTTAAGTGGTACTTTTTAAATATAAATGTATCTAATATGTATACTGACTGGATATTTGCAAGAAATGTGTATGTTAATTATGTTATATGTTATTTGTTGCTTGTCACTATCTTATTTATTTATTTCATTTTTTTTATGTGTATACCTTTTTTGACTTTTCATATCTGTATTATATACGGCTTACATGAATAAATAAATATTATTATTATTATTATTATTAAACAATGTAACAAGAAACTAACAGATTTAACATTGCTTTGAAGAATCAAAACAGTAAGAAAAAAAACAACTTTCAATCTATTTCATTCTATCTCATTTGTTTTGTTAATCCGCGTCTTATTATGTCTATTTCAATTGTTTTTAATTATCTTTACCTAGCAATAGGAGTACATTATGATTAGGAGGTAAATCTTCATTTAGTTTTAAGAAAATCAATACATAATGTTTCGAATTTCATTATTATAATTTCTCATTTATAACTTTCACTCAATTACCACATGTAGTAAATATGAAGTAAATTTCTTGTACTAACAAAACAACTTTCTGCCATTTACTGCCAGTTATGGCACGATTTAAACACAACGCACTGGTAATAAAAAATATTGTGCCTACCCTGTATATTTCAACCAAGATTTCGTTAGCAGTTAACAAGACGTTTTCTCATTCTCAGTTGCTGTATTCCATTTCAGCCAGTGAACACACGACGTAAAATATGACCGTATTTTGAAAACCTGTCACCAACTTTTAACATAATTTTTATAAATAGACGCCGTTTCCCTTTCTATTAGCTAATGTATGCGTCAGTGAAAAATGGCTGTCACTAAACCCAAACGATACAGGGACAGATTTCCCTGTGTCATGTTCTGCTTGAATATTGATTGGTCTTGTAAACTAATATCGTTGGATATACTGACCGATCATTATGGGGTGTTAATGCCCTGCTTCCATTGTAGTAATCTGTCTTAACCAACAACTGCCGGACAGCTGTCAGAATGACTAATCTTGATCACCGGCCGACAGAATGCAAAGCTACGGGTCACGCTCACCGGTTTGCTTTCCATTGCTATGATTAGATTTTCAGCCGGTCTCGGAGATGTCCGTCCGGTTTTTCAATTTTTAAATGGGCCTGTTTGATCGATTGACCTTTTGAGTGACCCTTTTATCTGGGTAAACATTGGCTTTATAAAAATATCGTATGGAAAAGTGTTTTCGCGGTAAAAAAATAGTTTTCCTGACCCCTGCTGAATGAAGTGTGTATCGTTTATCACTTTTTTAATGGTATCAAATGCCACATGTAAATATTTTCCTTCCTTGCAAATATAGATTTGTTTTTTTAACACAAAAATTTAGTAGAATATCTAGTTACTCACATTTTACAAATATGTATGGTCAACATTCAGAGATAAGTGAGGCTTAAGCTCTTTAGTAGAAAATAAAATAATAGTACGATCGAGAGATAGGGTAGGCTTTTTCATTCACATTTAACAGCTCAAAGTTGACTTCTACTGAGGAGCTATGTTTGTGTCTTATTCGTTGATTTACTTTGGTCATACGCATGAAGCACTTATAAAATGTTAGAAAATCGCGGCATCCAGTAAAAACTTCGAGTTAATTATTTATTTTATTTTGATATTTTATGTTGATCGTAGATAAAGTCATGTATGCAATTCGAGCGTAATTGATGTATAAAAAGGTTCATTAATATAATGTAAAATCAGCGTGTGTTCATCTGTAAACGTGAATTGCTCAAATATCATTCGTATGAATGTAATAAGAACCCATTTTTTGTAAAGAAGAAGAGTTAGTCACATGATTAGTTGTTTATATGAGAAATTAGAAGTAGTCTCACAAAATTGAATCGCAAACAAATTTATCATAATTGAGCTATTTTTCCTGTCTAATCTCACACTATCTCTTCATAGAAAGAGAAAGTTTGACTCATATATCAAAATTAGTGTCCAGATATCTAAGCTTAAAATATCAATTTGATATTGAAAATAAGTAAAGCAAGCTGGTGAAAGTCTAGAAACTTGGGATTTGGTGTCTACCTAGTGATTGAAGACTTGGAGTCTGACAGAATCATGAACACAAGTCTCACTCACCCAGTCCAGAGCGCACTCTATGGTATACGCTTCGGCTAAGTATATGGGGCTAATATTGGCAATACGCATCTGGTAGTAATACTGATTGTTAGGAACATAGAAGGAGCTACCAACGCCAGTAAGGGTTTTAAAGCCATCTGTGTAAGTCGTCCCCACCGAAACGAGTTAAAAAAATGAAAAAGTAAAAAAATATGACAAAAAAAATTATCTTAATTTTTTGTAGAAATGCGTCGCCTATGAGTTTAACCAATCTGGCGTAACGCGGTGCAACCATATCACTCCCACCCCCCCCCCCCCCCATCCCCCTATCAGACTTGGGACTGACACTGACAGCGAAGCTGGCTAACTAAATTATTTCGGATTACTCTAAAATTTAAAAAACTAGTACACTATTTTATTTTCTGCATGTTGTGGTAAATCATCCTGTATATGAAGAATATGGTAGTGGGCATTAATAGTAATATACAGTCATCATTCTGGAATATGAATGGTGTTTTGCTACAAGTTAACAATTCTAAGTAATTATTCGTTTCTAATAAATTTCAAATATTATGTTATTAAATTTCTATAAACAAGTATTTCCACTGAATAGAGTGCAAATATAGTATCAGATCTTTTCGCTTAAAGAGACGTGGATGGGAAATCTCAATGTGAAAGTTGTGATTCCTTAGGCAGAGGCTTTTATATAAAGTATATTATTTTATGCATATCCGACCCAATTTCAATAGGTATGTATATTCTACTATAATGTTTTATATATGTATTAAAGAAAATAAACATTTTATATTTAAGTTATCATGTTTACAAGAAATCGTCTACACACCCACACACACAGACCCACAGATATATATTATTCGATATCTGAGTTTTGCTTCTTATGAAACTTTCTGTACAATTTTTTTCAATTGACTGTTAAAAAATGTTATCCAGGTTTACATCTATTTGATATAACAAGTATAAGTATCATTATTTTCACACGTAAGGTCTTACAGTTAAGCACTAAACTGGTATAAAAGTTAGGAAACGACTTCGTTTTGAACGAAAATTTCTGATCAATGTTTAATGTTTAAGTTCTGCCGGATGCGCCGGTTACAAGCATATGTCTTTTAAGTTCCTAATATATCTCATTTATGCAATTATTAAAATGCCATTATTAGCTTTCAAGATTATGTAATATGTTATTGACCCAGTTCTATAAGCAGGTCATTAATAATTATTCTTTTAATGCCCTTTACTTCCACATCTACATTGTGGAGTGGAAGTCAAGTAATCGTAAAATATTTTAAATTTTGTTTTTATTGAAATATGTTTAAAATGTCATGAAACGTACTGTCCGTCTGTAGCTTTCTTTGTGCACGTGATTACTCCGGAAGAGTTTAAGATAATGACTTGGAATTTGATACACATACAGGGTTATTCGCGAAAAGCGGGTATTAGACGCTTCTTCAGATCTGTTCACTTTAAAAATCTTGAAATTGGGCTGAGGGGTTTTTTGGATTATGAATCTAACAAAAATATTTTCATGCATGTGTACTTCCGCTTACACCGGATGTAGCACCTAACTTTGTTATTATAAGTGGAACACCTCTTATTTTATTTCATATTTGGATTCCTCACAACATTTTAGCTTGGGTTTATGTACCATAATATACTCTTAAACCTACCAATTTTCGGAATAATTAAAGCTTTTGGAGATATTTGACGGTTCCTACCCTTCCGAAACAAAACAAAAATCAATATCTTCTATCATGTAGCCGATCTAGTGATTTTCATTTCAAATTCATACAAGTACCCCATGATCTAGCTAAAAATTGTCTCATATTTTTACAATATTATACAGATTATTTTATTTTCACAGTCGAACATTGTTTTAGTTCAAACGTCCAAAAGTATTTTTTTTCAAATGGAACCCTATATTTTCACAGAATTTAATAGAATGTTGAATTCTGCCTAGATTGATATTAGCACTCACTATACCTATCTCTCTTTGTTTTTTATAGTACATAAACCCAAGCTGAAATTTTATGAGTAATCCAAATATTAAATAAAATATAGGGTGTTCAATTTAAAATAACAAAGTTAGGTGCTACATAGAGTGGGTCACTCTTTGTATGGAGAAAAGAAAATGTCTGATTTTCACCGGGCACAGCCAGAAAAGAGTGCCAAATAACGTCTCTAAATCACATACAAAATTTGGTAACAATCTAATATTATCTTTTGCCTCCGGATCGGCCTTGAAAATTCACAATGTTGAGAAAAAAGTGCCTCTTGTTAAAACAGAGCAGTTAGGTTCAAAGATGATTAATAAGCATTATTTAGAAAACAAAATGTAATCTTGTTAAACATATTTGTTTATTGATACAAAGAAATACATAGAAATAATATTAATAAGTTTAAGCAGTAACAAAATCTTTCTTGCTGTCGAATTTCGCCATCACTCTTCGAAATTCTATCTGCGCTTTAATAAAGCCATCTCTCTCAGATTTACTACAAGGAGTATTTGAAGCTTCTGTCACAGTCTTCACAGCTCTCTCAACTACTTGAGTATGCCATGACGGGCGTAGGAAACATAATTCACCTTCGACTTTCTGTCGACAAAAAATTGAATTCTTTCGTCAGTTAAAGTTTTTAATATTGGTGGCTCAGTAACCTTTTCATGTCAGTCGATAAGGTCGATGTAAGATGATGCATCAAAGTTTAGTTTTGGAAATCGGAATAGTCTGATTCTATTTCGGAATCGATTTTGGTTTTGAGTTCAGTGTATACGTATCTATCTAGATGCAGAGATTAGCCTCCACAAGTGTCGTGCTCCATTCTTTACAAGTAGGATGAGTTTTGATAGAAAACCAGGTAGAAGCGTAAACTTTGACGACATAGGTTGCTAGAATAATTAGGTTATCAGAAGGAGCCTCCATCGAAACACAGAGAAATATGCCTATTGTTACCGCAGAGACTATTCTGTATAAATACTTTTGGTCTGTACTGATATCTTGAATTTTTAGCTCGAGTAACTCAGCGGGAATAGGTTGAAACTAAACAACAGACCTTGTTTCACATCTCTCCAACATTTTGCCAATTGTATGAACAAATGTCGCAATGGTAATTCGTTCATGTGCAGCAAGCAGACTATCCATTGTAGCGGTTTATTCAGTCTTTTTTCTAGCAAACGTATAATACGTTCGTTCCGTCGCACCCAACTGCCAACAAGAATTCCATAGATATTCTTGCCTCCGAGAAGTAAGCAACGATTGTTTGTTCTATGCACTTAGAAATTCCAGAAGTTGGCGCAATATACCCCACAAACTTCGATTCCGGTTCTTTTATCAAAGAATAATGTTCTTCGTCTGTCTGTAATTTTGTTCAGCGGTACTGAACGAATTTACGGTTGGCACATCTCGCGCAAAGCGTAGCTTACGCTTTCCACTCCCCGCACCCCACTCATATAGTTATGATAAAAACAGCATTTATTGGTTTTATTTATAAAATAGGCTGTTTGATGCCAAATATAATAAAAAATATTTTAGAAATTTTATTCTGAATACTTTTATTTTAAACTGAAATTCCGCAATCCAGAGACTTATTAGAATCGAATAATATTTTACACACGTCATTTCGACACCATTTAGAGCCCTTTTATTACTGTGTCCGTTAGGAAATAACAAGAAAAATAAAAAATTACCCACTCTAAATTTACCTCGAAAACGATCATTTTTCGAAACTTTGACGGCCATCCAGAGGCAACTAAGACTTATTAGAATCGAATAATAATTTACACACTTTATTTCGGCACCATTTAGCACCGTTTTGTCGCTGTGTCCATTAAGAAATAACAAAAAAAAAATTACCTACCCTAGTGCTACATGCTACATCGGGTGTAAGCGGAAGTGCGTAAGGAACATATGCATGAAAATATTTTCGTTAGAGCCGGCATGAAGGACTGGGGACTAAATAGGGGAAGTAACTAAAGCAAATTAATAACCACCAGTATCCCGACCCCATAATTAAAGGAGCTAACAAAATAAAATTAAGATATTGACTTGAAATTTGGCACACGTATGCAGTAGAACGAGATCTGGAACAAGATTCTATTATGAGCTTATTCCGTTAAAAAGTTAGAGTGCAAATAGGGGTAAATAACAAAATGAATTCAAATTATATGTTCTTAAACCATTTATTGACATCAACCACCCACATTGAGTTGGAGTAGATGACTTATTTACATTAATATCCTGGCGGAGTTTAGTTATAAGTATTCCACAATCCAACCATAACACATACGCGGAGACATTTTGTATAAATATAAGTAGAAACATTTGTATTGATACTTTGGTTTTAATCTTCTCCAGATGGTTAAAACATGATTAGCGAAACATCCGGCCCAGAGACAGTATTCCAGTGTAGTGTTCAAACGTTTCACTTTAAAGCTAGTAAAGCCTCAAACAATACCAACATTGCGCCTATTAGAAAATTTAAAAACTTGCAACATTTTCTGAAATTTGTTCAATTCCGTAGAAACTGAAATATCCTAAGCGGAGAATTCTAGATTCGCTTTAATGTTTACTTAACTAAGCATATTGCAGAAGAACTTAATTCTATTATTTTATATACCGAGTGGCTAGGCTAATAGAGCCACTCTTGTAACTATTGCAAGAGTCAATGAATTATAATTATTTTCAAATTTGGTATAGTGATATAAAAATAATTCCAATTATGTGACGTAAAGAACCAAAATGGGCGACTTCCGGTTTCGATGTAATTTACATAAAAAATTTTAAATTGGTAAACTTTTGCATATTTGGATTCTGGAGACCAAAACACATATGAACCAATCTTCAGATGTTATTTTGTTTCTATTGGCTGAGGTACCCGGCTTAATTAAAAAAAAAATCTGATATCAGTCTGTCGTTTTCCTATTTTTTTGTATATTTTGCCGAGTTATTTACGCTACTAGTCCGAAAAGTGATACTTTATTGAACGAGTAGAAAAATTTTAAGACTCGGCTATGACTCATCCTCGTATTCTGTGTGCCCAGTTAAGGACTTAGGGCATGTTCTTCGATATAATGTTTTATCAGCATCTGAATTTAATAACTTAAATAAATGAAGATAAAATGTAGTTCTATTTTTTTTATAAAACTATAAAAAAAAAATTCAAATTTAAAGAACCATTCATAATTCGTTGTGACTTAGTTGTTGCGAGATAATGCACTAAACATCTGACTTGAATTTTAATTTGTATGCATAATTGTATATTTTATAACAAATTATGTTGTTTCTGCTTTACAGGATTGAACCAGGTAAAATGCCATTTTACCAGAGTCTCCAAGTAAAATAGCAGTTTCCGAATTGAAAATAGTACGGATTAAAATAATAACAACAATAATAATTTATTAGTCAAACAAATCCTATACAGATATATGACAAGTCAACAAAATTGTTTTTTACACGTTGAAATAGCTTTAAAATCTAGGATAAATAACATTTCATTACATACTGACAAAAAATGATAAAAACACATACATAAAAATACACAAGTAAAAGCGTTAATATTATACTAGATAAAAAAAATATATGAGGCACTAGTTGGTATTTAAAAAAAAACACATTTTCTATCAAGTACTTTTATTTTTATTTGTTTTGACTTTATTTACTGACAGCTTTAAATTCATTCATAAATGATTAATATTTTTGCACAATTGTATTTTGGACATTTTCTTATAGAGGGTTGTTTTAAGGTTTGTCCATTTCTAGTTTTACGCTCATGAGTACGATCTAGAGTTACGAAGCTGTTTATACTTTTACGCGTGTATATTAAAATCTGATAAATATACAGACATGGTAACGTTAGTGTTTTTCTATTTTAAACATTTCTTAACAGGATACTCGTGCACCTATTGCAAACATAATCCGTATTGCCCTCTTTTGTAAAATAAACACAGTGCTGTAAGTTTGCGCTTCTCAACGTCTGTTGGGGAGCCATATGACATGGTCGACGGGATTTGAGCATAATAAATCGATTTTAAAACGAATTTATTAACAAATTTTCTTAGATTCCTTAACATTAGCATAATCTAGAAATTTTGGCACACACATTATTAATGTGATTAATCCACTTCAATGAACTATCTACTTCCAGACCAAGGAATATTCGGGACGATTTTTGCTGAATACTTTTATTAATAATTTATTAGCAAACTCTCATTATTTAACTGAGGGGATCTAGGAGAATTTTATAAAACAATCTTTTCTCGATTTATTTTTAGTTTATTTGAATTAAATCATTCAAATATGTTGAAATCAGTTTGTTCAATTTCTTTTTGTAAGATTTCTGTATCAAACGCAAATCGCAAAATACAGGTATCATCTTAAATCATAACTATTTTACCAAAGTTTAAGAATGCATTTAAAACGTTGATGTATATAAGAAAAAGTAACGGGCCTTTTTCTATTGAGCTATTAAAATTGTGCGTTAATGGGCGACTTATCTCACTTGCAATATGTTTCAGTAAATTTGTACTGATCCCATCTATGAGTGACGACTTGTTGGTTTCAGAGTTTTAATAATATTAATTATTTCTTTTCACATGTGGGGGTCAAGTAGAAAGAGTTATTATTAACGTAATAAAAAGTTTTAAAGTTTTCTGTATCTTTATCACCCCGTTTTTACTTAGTTACACTATAATAAAAATCGAAATTTTCATTACGGACCTGCAGTCCTAAAAAATTATATAATGAATGTATTTATTAAATGCTTAATAAGAGAAACTGAAACTTTTGGAAAATAACGTTTTAATAACTTATTTTATATCCCAAGCGGCTCCCTAAATTCCAGGAGATATATTTTAGTTTAAACTAAGATGCAGAAAAATTACATTAAGAAATAGGGAAGTAAAAAAATATGTATTATCACCATCGTCCGAGGTATTATCAAAATCTATTTCTATCCAGAGCATTATTTTTTATCAGGATTGTAGGCAATGGAAAATTAAATACAGCAATTCACTCTATTTTTGGCATTTTTTTGTAAGAACCAAAAAAAATATACAGGGTGTTTTTAAAAAGTATGTCAATCACTTAACCACGGACTCAGCATGTCAAAAGAAGTTGATTGAGCCTAATTTACCTCTATCCAAAATCGCACCCCTGTGAATATACAGCCCTCTAAAGTTGGGATTAAAAATATTTATTTTTTTAATATTGTGCAAATGGCTGTAGATATCTTTTTCAATTTCGGAACACTGAAATGTATGTCAAAGGGTAATAGTTTAAAGTAAAAACTGTTTAAAATCAAATTTTCTAAAAGGCCGATTTGGGGGTAAACTACCCTTCCCTCCTACCCCCTCTTTTAGTGGTACGCCTATGACTTTTTTGATATAGGGCATTTTATATAAAATTTAATTATAAAACTTTTCTTTATCTTGTTTTTTTTCATTTAGATAACCATTTTCAAATGAATCTGGAAATACTAAAACCATTATGAAAAGTGGAACATATGAAATAAAAAAGTTCTTGTGTGTAATTTTGGCATTTGAAGTTACTGGTATTATAATAAAAGATGTGCATTGCTATCATAAATTGTAAAATTAAAAAAATGTTTAAATAGGTTTTTTATTAAATAAAAATCACAGAAACTAAAACATCAATCATTAAAGCAACAAAGTAAATTAAAATAATATTAGAAGTAAAACAACAAATAATGAAATAAATTAAAAATAAAATAAAAAAATATCGAACATTAAAATTTTATTTCAGAATATGCTCAAAATGATTTCCATTTTGTCGTACACAATACCTTACCCTTTTTAGAAGCGAAAATCTCACATTCTGAAACACGGCAAGAATGTTTCTAAATTCCTCGGCTGATTGTTGAATTCTTTGTCGGAGATGTTCAACGCTCTCTATTGGAACAGAATAAACTTTTTCCTTCATAGCTCCCCAAAGACAGAAGTCAATTGGGTTTAAATCAGGGGACCGAGCAGGCCAACTGACTGGAGCATCAGCTCCTCGACCTATCCAACGTCCTGGAAAACGCCTTGATAAACATTGCCTGACTTGCAGGCTATAATGGGGTGGAGCACCATCTTGTAAATACCACATGTTTTCTCTAATATTAAGATTAAGAATATCTAATTGCTCAGGCAATTCATTTTCCAGAAAATCTAGGTAGTCAGCTCCATTTAAACGACGTGGAAAGAAAACAGGTCCAATTAGATGGTTATCAACAATACCTGCCCAAACATTAACAGAAAAATTACGCTGAAAATGCGTTTCTATCTTTGCATTGGGATTTTCTTCAGACCAAATGTGATAATTATGATGATTTGTAATACCATTTCTATGAAATGAGGCCTCATCAGTTGACAAAATGGTGTTTACAAAACTTACATTTCTTCCATTTTTTCTGAGAAGCCAGTTACAAAATTCCATTCGAAAACCGTAATCTACGTACACTGCTTTCAGGCCGTTCTGATACAATATTTAAAATTTCCTCTTCGATCTCTGGAACTAGCACAGTCCTAGGTCTGCCACACTTCCCAGCACGATCCTTTGATAAACTTCCAGTTTCCCTTGCACGACGATCGACTGCAAAAAATGTACGTCTATCAGGATGCCGACGGTTTGGAAACTTTTCCACATAACGCCTAGCTGCACTAGAACCGTTTCCATTACATTCGCCTAATATTCTAATCATATCCACCATTTCGGTATTAGAATAACTCATATTAAATGCCATTGTTAACAATTAATAACTGATATCTATTAAAGCAGTTTGACAAAAATGACAGGTGTCAACTACCTATTAAATTTTCACAGGTGCCTTTGATCATCATCTACATTAATTTTAAACATTATTTGTGTTATTCTACAAAGGCGTGGTAATGGTTTTAATATTTCCAGATTCATTTGAAAATGGTTATCTAAACGAAAAAAAAACAAGATAAAGAAAAGTTTTATAATTAAATTTTATATAAAATGCCCTATATCAAAAAAGTCATAGGCGTACCACTAAAAGAGGGGGTAGGAGGGAAAGGTAGTTTACCCCCAAATCGGCCTTTTAGAAAATTTGATTTTAAACAGTTTTTACTTTAAACTATTACCCTTTGACATACATTTCAGTGTTCCGAAATTGAAAAAGATATCTACAGCCATTTGCACAATATTAAAAAAAATAATATTTTTAATCCCAACTTTAGAGGGCTGTATATTCATAGGGGTGCGATTTTGGATAGAGGTAAATTAGGCTGAATCAACTTCTTTTGACATGCTGAGTCCGTGGTTAAGTGATTGACATACTTTTTAAAAACACCCTGTATAAACGTTTAACGTTTAGAAAACTATTAAACAATATAATATAATCTATACTAGCTCTTTTTCGTAAAATCATTTAAAGTGATACTTGCTTTAATATCCTAGGTCACTTTGGAAACAACCTGTAGAGAAGTGATTAATTTAATTTGTCCTGTCTGCTCACATGTCTCATTTACAGAATCGCTATTTTATACACACAGTGAAAGGTAATAAAACACCGAAATTTGACACTCAAACAATTTAACAGTCAGTTATTTTATATAGCCAATAATTAAAAGGCATATTTCAAAATCTGTTTTGAAGTTCAGCTATGTCGGAAAGCGCAAATATCAATAATTAATTATAATAGCACACCCCATCACATTGTCTGCCTACATTTCGCTATTGTTCAATTTATTGGCCGTTTTTTATTGTTCAGTCAACTTTAAAATTTTAATTTGTTGGTGTGTAAAAATCAACTGTTAAAATGCGCATTTTCAATTCATTAAATGGATACCGGTCATAATTTTACTCGTTTTAGCGAGCTGTTAATGATATATCAAAAATTCATTGTTTTATTGGACATTTGGAAGAGAAATTTGAATTAAATTAAATTAAATAAGAAAAGGGGAAATAAAAGTACTCTGCGCAAAGCCATCCGTGATATCGACTGACTGGCAGTGGATGGTGGAGGATGTGTCTACAAAGTGGTTGTGTGACTTGGGCTTGAAGGACAAAACGGAAAGTTCAACAATAACAACGCAGGACTACGGATCTCATTTTTCAGTTCCTCAGTCACTGAAAATATGGCATTATGTTTGTTACACCTCTGTAAGTTTCCTTAATTCGTTCCTTTCTTTTAGATGTTTTCTTTCTTGATCCTCTAAAATTTTTCTTATATCGTTTTTTTTTCTTTTACGTCATTTCCCTTCTTCTTGGCGTTTTCTGCCTCGCTTTTCTAACTCTTCTTGGAGTCGTGTTATACTCTTTTTGACGCCTTCTCTCTTGACGTCATTCAAAACTGAGTCTGACAAATTAATTACCAAAAATTTCCAGCCAGATAAGTTTTAGTAGATAGGAGAGATCTTAAACTTCATTTTAATATAAAAATCAAGATGTTATGAAGTGCACTTTCATAAAAAAAAATAATTTATAGCAAAAGGTCTGTCACAAGTTAATTAACAAAAATTGTCAGACAAACAGAATTTTTTTAAAAATGCTTCATTATTTACCACAAATTGCATGAATTTAAAGCAGCTATTGTCTAAATGTTATTTGTGGCATTATCTTAATTTTTTTCCTTCTTCAATTCTTTGGGACTTCCTGCCACATGTATGTTTTATTTCTATGCGGTGCTAGGGGAATCTACAAAATATATCACAATTAACCAGTATGTTACTGGTAAAAAACCTCTACGCCTGTGACGTTTACGTCAAAGGATCAGTTAAAGGTTGGTTTTTTTGTCGATAAAACCTTCATAAATATTGAAAATAATAATCAGGTACGACAAAAACCTGAAAAACGTTACACATCGTTAATTCCTTATGTATGCGGATTATCCGAAAAGTTGCGCCGCATCGGTGATAGATTTGATATTAGGACGGTATTTCAAACAAGCAACACTTTAAGATCTATTCTGACAAAGACGAAACCAACAAACCACGAGCAAAATTCAAAAAACTGCATTTATAGTATTCCGTGTGAGTGCAACAAACAATACGTGGGTGAGTCATCCAGACCTTGGGCGAACATCAAAATTATATCAGAAAAAATGAAATTCAGAGGTCCAAGATCTGTGAACACGCGTGGGAGAACGGACATAGAATAAACTGGGACTCGGCAAAAATTTTAACAAAAGAGGCAGATAGCAAAAAAAGAAAAATTAAAGAATCCGCGATAATATTATTGAATGAGGATAATTGCGTGCCGAATTGTTCCTTAGATGTCTGTACAACTTGGCTGCCAATGTTAAAAGAAGAACTTCACAAACTTAACATTGTATAGAAACTAAAAAACTGTTAACTATATCAACAGTTCTATGTAAATAGTAAGTATCTATGGATATTGAATATAACAAAAATTCTTAGAGCTGTGTATTTGTCATACACAGCAAAAAAGATTTTTCAAAAAAGCCTTGAAAAAGGAAAGAGATTAGATTTCCGAAACGTCGGCGAGATATTTAATTTCAAGTTTTTATACTTATTTGTGTTGTTTATTTATAAAAAACCAACCTTTAACTGATCCTTTGACGTAAACGTCACAGGCGTAGAGGTTTTTTACCAGTAACATACTGGTTAATTGTGATATATTTTGTAGATTCCCCTAGCACCGCTTAGAAAGAAAACATACATGTGGCAGGAAGTCCCAAAGAATTGAAGAAGGAAAAAAATTTAAAGCAGGTGTTTTGAAAAGTAGAATAATTTTTTACAGCTAAATTCAAAAATTCATAAAAAATATTTGGCGGGCGTAACATGATTCGTACATGTTTTGCAACCATTTTAACCTTTTAAATTAGAGGTGTTCGATGAGGTACCTTTTTTGTCATAGTTAGGGAGCTGGTGGCAATATGAGTATATGATTTCATTGTAGTTAACAATAATATGAAATGAAAGTATTGATATAACTGACCGATTAGAGCAGCTACAGAGGTTGGTTGCTGAGGATTTTTCAAAATAAATGAATGTCAAATTTGCAAAAAAAATGTTCCTATATTATTTTATTGCTTCAGCCATTGCTATAAAATTCTTCATTTATCAAAAATATAAATAAAAAAATGGTTGGCTGAAGTCCATGCCTCTGATTTTCTTATAAAACTAATTGTTAACTTGCAAAAAAAGAGCGCTATTTCATTGTACTTCGTATTGGTTTTAATTTAATAGCTTTTATATCCATAAGTAGATAAAAACATTGGCTGACGTGTATGTTGCTGAGTTTCAGAAATATTCCCAATTTACTCCAAAAAATGTCAAAGTAAAAAAATAGTCCAATCAGTCGGAGTTTTTGCCATTCAAATAGATAAAGTAGTAATTATTTTGATACATATAAAGGTGCACAAAATTATTTTTTTCAGAAAAAATCGACAACGCTCGATCCTATGAGAAAAATGATGGAAACATAGTATAAAATTTCCTACATTTTTTGTATGTACATTTTTATTGTAAGTCTAATGTTTAAAGAGATACAGCGTCAGATAAGTGGATTTAAGAAAAAAACATTTTTTTTATTGTATATTATACGTTTAGAACATAACGTATTTTACAATATTTATATTATCATAACTAGGATCCACTTTTGTTGAAACAAAAAAAAAATTAATTGACGTAATAGTATTACAGTGGCTTACATCATTCCTCGAAAATAGGAAACGAGTTTTTAAATTTAATAACAGGTATTCAGAGGAACTGGCTGTAAAACATGGAATACTTCAAGAGTCGGTACTTGTTGTTTTTATTATTTTAATATAATGCAACATTTTTTAATGAAATTTCAAATTTCTTAAAACTACCTAGATAGCGAAAGAGCTTTATAAAAATAACACAGGCCGACAAAAAATTGTCTGTTTTGTCGATGAAAACCGACTGATCCCATTTTTTGACATGCTAAAAACGATTCTGATATAAAAAAAATCTACCGCATCAGTTTTTGTCTACCACCCTTTTCATCCCCTAAGAAGGAGAAAAAAGGTTCAAAGGCTCTGATGTAACTTTTTTGAAATATTTTAACGTGCTGAAGCCAATTTTGGACAAAAAATATACTAATAGCATCCCTATTATCCCCTAAAAAGGGCAAAATAAAGATATTATTCTAAGGTTGTAATCTAAGTTATAATCTAAGTCAATTTTAGACAAAACAAATTTCTATCGTCTCAGTCTTCCTCTGCCACCCCTAGGAGATAACAGGGGGTTGTACAGAGAGACTGACACTACAGAAAATTGTTTTTGTCCAAAATTGGCTTCAGCGCGTCAAAATACTTCAGAAAAGTTAGATCAGAACCTTAGAACAAGACCTTTAGTTTGCCCTTCTTATGGGATAATAGGAGTGGTAGACAAAAACTGATGCGGTAGATTCTTTTTTTAATATCAGTTTCAGCATGTCACAAAACATGAGATAAGACAGTTCTGATTAAACACAGCCCCAGCTTTTGTTTTTTGTCGGCCTGTGTAATTATTAAGAAACGTCAGCCAATGACAAATCAGCATCGCAGATTTCAGCCACCTTTTTTTTGTTTTCTACATAATATAAAGGAAGCTTCCTACGGCTGACACAATAAAATAATATAGAAGAGTTTTTTTATACCATTTTCCCAAAATTCACTCTCATTAAACGCAGCAGTACACATGTAACTGCAGTTTGTTTTATTGTCTCTTATCACTTTACGAAACTTTTGATATAAGGTACACCGACAATAAAATTACTTAATTGTTCCTTTATGTGGTTTACCTTTTGTACCTTAAATTGCAAAAAAAACGCAGGCACATACATTTCAGCCGCCTACATTTATATCAATGTCATATTGACAAGCAACGTTTAAAACAAGTGGCTGACACAATGAAATCATATAAGAGCGCTTTTTTATTGCATTTTTAATTTACTGTGTTACATCATCACTTGGCCTTAGAAAACTTAACGATGGTATCACCGGTTAAGATCATAACCAAAGGCAATTCAACCAACACACAAGTAGTGACGGCGAACGGTTAGCTGATCTGGTGCGTGGCTGGGATTTCGTGGGTTCAATTAATATATTTTATTTTTCTTTTTTAAATCAGCCAGAGGTTGAACCAATATTTTTGTGATATTTCACTAAGCTAGTTTGTTTCAACACTCAGAGGTAACTTAAAATGATGTAAATATTATGAGCGCCATCCACAAAAAAATTTAAGAGTTACTGCTACCCCTGTGATGGTGAAACCAACCGCCGTGGAAAGATTTGATCTTATGGCGAACAGACAAACAGAAAAAATGAAAAATTTAATTTTACGGTAAAAGAGACATATTTATTAATACCTTTAGCAAAAATCATCAGTATATAAAAATGTCAACGAATTCAATCAAAATAAAAAAATTAGGATAATGTTATCAAATCACTTATTAAATAAAAATATTTAAGTAATATTACCACAATTTTCAAAAGAAAATATTTATAGCTTAATTAACTTATAATTAATAGAAGAACTTTATGCAATAAAAGTTATACAATAAATATCACACAAAAAAAAATCAATGAAATTCTCAGAATCTCACCAATCCTCCTGACGATGGATAGATAGTGGATGAGGGCTCCTGGTGAGTTCTGGTAGCTTTTTCTAACAGCCTCTCCGAACACAGACGGCTCTTATCACACAAAAAAAAATCAATGAAATTCTCAGAATCTCACCAATCCTCCTGACGATGGATAGATAGTGGATGAGGGCTCCTGGTGAGTTCTGGTAGCTTTTTCTAACAGCCTCTCCGAACACAGACGGCTCCTCGACGTGGTTTGACGTCTTGCTAACCTATATAACGCTAGGGTTTTGCTGTTGGTTTGGATTGACTGGACTAAACGGGACTTGACTAAACGGAATTTCACTAGACTATGCTGAACTTGATTAAACTGTGTTTGACTGGACTATCTGTCTTATGAAATCTAGCAGGCATTTAACCATCAAACGAAAGAAGTGATTTTCCTTGTGTAAATTCTTTCGGTAAATTATTTCGATAAATTAGGTATGTGGATATATTATGTGGGTAAATTATTTGTATAAATTATGTGGAAAAATTAGTCAGGTAAATTATGTAGATAAATTATTTAGGTAATTTATTTGGCAGCAAAACTACGTTTGGGAAGAAGAAAAACTATTATCAGCACGTGTTTCAGAATTATGGTTATGTTTAGTTAGCAGAAATGAAAAATATGGCTGAAGGCCGTTAAATACTAATGAGAGGAATCGATTAAATAAATGTAATTACCTTTTATTAGATAGATCACTAAGAGAAAGTTTGATAATAGTAGAAGTGACACAACTCGTGACTGAATTATTATCAAAAACTTTATGTCTAAGTATATGCTGCTACAGAATTTGCTACAGAAATAGCCAACTCTGCTATCAGCCAGCTAATAAAAGTGATATCCCCTCTCACGTCTCAATTAACAAATTACCATACTATAAATTAAAAATTACTAAGAACTTGAGTCCGCGTTGTTCTATGCAACCCACAATACGTCCTGCAGTATATTTGGTTTAACCAATAATTAAGAAATAGGTGCTGTGAAATACAGATATATCTACTATTCGATCGAAGCCTCTGTGTTCTACGAGAGCTGTTAGCGAAAACTGGAATATAAAAACAGTTAAATGGTTGAAACATGAAAATATAATAAATGTGTACATTCCTAAATTTAAACAGTTTTAGTTACTAGAGTATGGTAAATACCTGTACATATTTCTCATAAATTAAGTTTAGGTTATTAGAATTTAATAAAATTACTGAAAGTTGCCAGATATACGCAACAACTGTAATCATAAACATTTTTGCCACTAGCTCCCTAGATATCACGGGAGCTTGTTCTATGAGTAATCGACCGTAAACATATTTTAAGGAGTTAGAGTATGATAAACTATATTATCGTTCATCATTTCCGAAATTTTTCGTACATGTATTTAATGAATCAATTATCCCTATTAATTATTGTCGGAAATTATAATCGTTCGTCAGTTTGTAATTGATCCAATAAGCGCAAATTAGGAAGCAATTTTGAAACGTATTATGTGATGTGTCGTACCAGCAATCACGCATATACAATTTCAGTTTACAAAAGCTTTCATGTATCCTATTAATTTATTGCATTCGCTTTGTGTATGAACTGTAATTTCCTGGGCACATTTATCTTTCAATGTAATATACGAATGCAGTGGTGGACAGTATTGGCAGTAAAGTATCTAAAAGAATGTTCCCGGGATATTATACCGCGTGAACGAGTAAGTACTTCACGAAAGCGTAGAGAGTATATGGTATCAAATATTTTTACAATTTTTGTCAGTTTAAACTGATAATTATACCTCATTGTAAGTTTAAACTTGCAATCAACATAATCCAGTTAACACTGAGGTGCTGGCCTCGATCTAGTCGAGTGGTGTATATTTGTATTAGGGGACCCACCCAAAAACGAAATCTCAAATTATATCTTGCGCAGATGATGATTTGTTTTTATTTTGGCCCACATAGGCTTGGTTTTCAAAAATCCCTTACACTAATAGAAATTTTGTCAAAATTATTTAGAGATAGATAGATAGAATAAGATCAGTTCACTGTTTTTGCAAATATAAGATACATGTAGAAGATACGGCACTATGTGAGGTGTGTGAAGAGGAAGATACAATGGAGCATATTATTTTTAGTTGTGAACGCTATAATGATAGTAGGGAAATTTTGTTTCAAATTATTTGCAATGAGGAACTTACACAACCCTTTAATTTAGGATACTTGTCACTTAATAATTATAATATACACACGTACATGTCGTACACATATAATTTTGTTAAGTCAACTTAATTGAAATTGTAAATAGATATTAAGCTAAACATGTATATACCGAGAGGAAAAAAACAAAAAAAGAACCAAAAGAAACAAACAAAAAAACAAACAAACAAAAAAAAAACAGCAAAAACAATAAACAGAAAATAAAAATACAAATATATACTTAGGCACTTAATTAAAAAAAAATAAATAAAAAAAAACAAAAAGCAACTACAAAATTAAAGAAAAACATAAAACAAAACAAAATTAAAAAAAGGAAATAATAATAAGAAATACATATAGATATACCTATGTACTCACAATAAAAAAACATTAGTTATAAGTTTACATAACAACAAGATTGGAGATTTACTCTTTTGGGTGTTTAAAAAATATTTTTGAAAGGGGCAAGAAAGACGGCAATAAATAGAGTATTTTTCTCCATTTTCAATGATATATCACGTGCCATATTTATTCATTGGAACTTAGCAAATAATTATAAAAACATTTTTTAAACCGATATTTCTCTTTACTGGCAAAATTCTAACCTATTTACATTGTCACCTTGTTGAAGCCTTTGCACTTGCTGAATACGATACGGATGTAATCTTTCTTTATTTAGAGTTCTCCAAACCCGCACATGAGGAACCCTTAATTGGTCACTTATTCGTCTGGTACTTACTTTAGGTGTTCTTGAACAATATTAATGATACTTTCTTGATCCTCAACGTTTTGAACAATATTTAGTTCAACTTTTGATGATGGAAAACTACCGTGCTGCCTTGCATAGCGATACACAATTGAAAATGTCTGATGATTTGGTGTTCTTCTGTTAGGGAAATGAATATTGTATTCCTCTGCGGCTTGTCTACTATTACCATCACAAAATCCATAAACAAAAATAATATCGGAATATTCCTCAATTGTAAATTTATAAGGCATGATTATTTGCTAAGATAACCAAGTACACTAGTTCTACTGTTTATGACAACAAACAAGAAATGTCAAACTATCTAAGCCTACTAATAATTAATAACTTTCTTTGGAATTAAAAAAACAGGTCTTAAATTATTTGTCAATATTGAACATTATTTGCCGAGTTTAAATTGACCATTTTTAATTAACTGGACAATTAATGTAAGCAAATAAATCTGTTTTTCTTCAAAATCCCCATTTTGCCAAATTCAATTGCTTGTAAAAAATTCAACAAAGTTGCGACAAAAAATCTAATTACATGTTTATGTTTAGTGATGTATGGACTCTTATAATTGGCACCTGAATGTTAAAAAAAATAGTACATGGTGAACATTTTTACAGGAATTGGAAAAGTCAATTTAAAAAATCCGGCACTGGAATTATAGTAAAAATTCTAATGGCAATCTATCAAATGTGATAAGCGTATAAAATGCCTAAAATTTAAACAAAATCCGATCAATAGTAAGGACGTTCTGGCCAAAATAAATTTAGACCAAAATCACCTGTGTCTCAGAAATTAAGAGCAACAGGCAAATTTCAATGGCCGTTCCTGAATACCCAGGCGGTCCTCTACAGACCCTGGAAATACGTACGGTTCCTCATGTATAAAGGACTACCATTATTTCTTGATGTACTATCACTTGCAGAAATATCAGGAGAAAGTCAGTTTAAAGTTGCAATTATACATAATTACCTTTAAAGAGACAAGTGCACATCATTTCTACTTTTAGTTGAAAATTATATATGATTGTCAATTTGAACTGGCAATGATGGATTATCTTATAACATATTATTTCCACGCTTTCGTTGTGCTTAATTAGGAATGTAATTAAGGGCACAGCTTTAGTAGTCTCCAGATGATGCCAACATAATGGTCGAAATGCACGGCGACCGATAGTATTCGAGTATAGTGTTCAAGTGCTTTGATGTATGTAGAAGCTCCTTCAGAAGTACATTATTAGTGAGTTTCGTTATATCTGAACTAATTTATACGAAAATTCTATTAAACTAATGATTCAACGAGTAGTATACTTCAAGCAGCGTGGTTCACATCCTGTTTATTAATGAAAAACTTGTAGCTTTCGCTACGTCTAACCAGGCGTACTTTGAAGTTCGCAGTTCACAGGGCGGCGATTCCCCTTGAAGTAACTTAACTAAAACTGCAATATAACTTATTTTTTCGCAAAAGAAAATTCCGTCGCCGTAAAAAATATAAGTGAACTGCAAAAAATGAGCATAACGATGGAAACTTTGGAGATTTAATATAAACTCTAACGGACTATAAGGAAAGTTTAGATGAAATTAAAAAAAGAGAGTTCTAAAGTAGCTTTTGCTATCTGGCGAAGTCGGGCGTGAAATATGCAATCACTTTTCAGATTCACACCTACTCAACAAAAATATTAGCAAAGTGAAAATTGTAAAAAGTCCAGGTAAATGAAGTTGTGGAAGATTCAACTTTTTTAATATGCTCGAGTTGATGTTCAAGCTTTGATGTTTAGGGATGATGAGATTAGTAATTTCCGCTAAAGTGTTAAGTATTTTTGTTGCTCGACTTAAAAATACGTAAATTGAATAATATCGCTCCAGATGATTTGCTTTTATGTTGCTTGCTTAAACGGAGGAAGCTAATAAAGTATACTGTCTTTGGAACAGTTAAGGAGTATTGAATCACCCAGAGAAAGTTAATCATAGGCGACTATTTCTCTTCATTGTTGGAAATAATACCGAAAAAAAAAAAAGAAAAAAAAACGCTGCCTAAGGAATCACTACTTCCACATTCAGATTTTCCATCCAAGTCTCTTTAAAGGAAAACATTTCAAGATGTATAGTCAACTATATTTGCACTCTAGTATGCGTTCATAGAAATTTAATAAAAGGTTGCCTCCAGAACTTTCTGGCGCTGCCGAATACCAAGACAATTTCCGGGCGTTCCCTAATCCATATCAAAAATATTATAAAGAAATACACTTATATGAAGTAAATATGTTTCAAAATGATACAGTTCAAATATATTAGCCAAAAATAGGCATTTGTTAATTAACAATTGGCCAAAGGGACCAAAATGACTTTAAAAGAATTTTTTGATGTCATCGTAAATCTGGCGTTCAGAACTACATTTTGAAAAATATGATCCATTTTGGACACAAAATGGCGAACAATTCAAATTTCAGATAATAAATAAATTTGTGTCTACAATGTTCAATATTTGGGCACCAAAATATCAGGATGTTTTGTTTTCAACGGAAGGTATATTTTCTGAAAGTTTGAAGCCTCTTGAGAAAAACAAAATTGTTCTTAAGAAAAACGCAATAGGCTTTGGAAGTTCAAAACTCAGATATATACTCCTGGTGATACCCCAGAAGGTAGGAAATCATAATATTGCTGTTACAAAACTATACACATCAATGTCCTTTTTTACTCCACTATTACTTATTTTTCCCTATGTACCTATATTTGGTGGGGGTGGTGAGGTGGTTGTGAAATATAACAAAAAAAAAATCTGAGGTCTTGGCTTCTAGTGTACAGGGTGCCCCGAATTGCTTGATTTTGGCTGGTTTTCCTATTTTTAGACCAGGTAAAGATTTCTATATCTCTAACCGTTTCCGAGATATCGGCAAAAATTGACATTTGGCAGATTCCGAAAAACTGTCATAACTTTTTTATTTGTGAATATTTTTCAAACGGTAAAAACTTTCTACATGCACTTTTTGACGTAGAATAAGATGCATTTTTCAAAAAAAATATATCGCTCCTCAATTGTTCGATATCAAAGTTAACTTTGTTATTTCAAATGGAAACCATAGTTGGCTTTGACCTTAGAAAATAAGAAAAAAAATAAGCTTTCCAAAAATATATAAGTCAAGATATGTCTAGTCATCCTTGCTGCCAATATAACACATTTCTCTTTAAAAATGACATTTTTTTAACATTTAACATTTTAACCCAGTTGGCCACACAAAAACAGTTGCTTTGCATATCTAAAAGTTAGTTTGACAGTAAATAAAATACGTGTTAAAGTTGACATCTGTTATAATATCTCTGCATTATTCCAAAATGTATGAAAACTTTGAAAATGCCAGATGTTTATATGCTATATTGAATCAGGCCGAAATTCTGAAGATGCATTAAATCTATATTTCGAACGTTACCCTGAACGCCAGCAGCCAAGCGAACAAATATTTCCTAGATTGGAAAATGCTTTGATGAATTATGGATCATTTGTCAAGCCCAGACCTAAACAGTATGCTATTGAAGGTAGAGACGAGGTGGAGGCAGAAGCAATTGGAGCGGTTTTAGCAAATCCTGAAATTTCTACCAGAGAAATAACTGTAACTAAGGGTGTGAGCAAAAGCCGTAGCCAAAGAATTCTCAAGAAATATAAATATAAACCTTATAAAATCAGGCTCACTCATCAAATATTCCCTGGTGATCAAGAACGCAAGATTAATTTCTGCAACTGGTTCATCAGAAAATGCAATGAAAATGAAAATTTTCACTGAAATGTCATTTGGACCGACGAAGCAAGAGTAACCAGCAACGGAATATTTAATCGACATAATCGGCATCGTTGGTCGGACCATAATGAGCATGTTTTCCAACCTAGAAATATGCAAGGACGAATTGGTTTCAATATTTGGATTGGAATAGTGGAGCAACGAATGATTGGACCTTTTATTTATGACGAAAACCTTAACGCCCAACGGTACGTTAATATTTTGGAAAACATTCTTGAACCATATTTAGAAGACTTGCCCCTTGCCGATTTGGTACGAAAGTTTTATCAACAAGATGGGGTACCAGCCCATACTGCGGTGGATGGGAACAAGGGGGCCCATGCCATGGCCTGCAAGATCTCCGGACCTAAGTCCTTTGGATTTTTTTATTTGGGGTTTCGTCAAAGACCAGATATTTAAAACCATACCAGAAACGCGTCAAGATTTAGAGCAACGAGTGAAAAATACAATCGCTGGGATAACACCTTTACAACTCTTAAATGCCGAGAAATCAGTGAGGAAGAAATGTCAATTGTGCATCGACCAAAATGGTAGATAATTTGAACACTATTTGTAATACTTCAATCGTTAAAGATTTGTTACCTACTTAATGAAATATGTTTAATTAATAAAATTAATTTAATTGAAAAACTATTGTTTTCATTTGAATAACTGAAACTCTTGTTTTCCATGGCCAACTCTGCCAAAATGTCATTTTTAAAGAGAAATGTGTTATATTGGCAGCAAGGATGACTAGACATATCTTGACATATAAATTTTTGGAAAGCTTATTTTTTTCCTATTTTCTAAAGTCAAAGCCGACTATGGTTTCCATTTGAAATAACAAAGTTAGCTTTGATATCGAACAATTGAAAAGCGATATATTTTTTTTGACACATGCATCGTATTCTACGTCAAAAAGTGCCTGTAGAAAGTTTTTACCGTTTGAAAAAATATTCACAAATAAAAAGTAATAACAGTTTTTCGGAATCTGCCAAATGTCAATTTTTGTCGATATCTCGGAAACGGTTAGAGATATCAAAATGCGGTTTTCACCAATCGGCGTTTCACAAAAATCGAGCTATAGACTCATACGTTAGTTTTTCTCTACCTGGTCTGAAAATAGGAAAACCAGCCAAAATCAAGCAATTTGGGGCACCCTATACACACTAAATCTCAAGTTTCTGTGCTCTTACCAGCTTGCTTTCCCTATTTTTTCCTATTTACCCCTGTTTAACATCAAACCCTTCAACGAAATCATCTCAAAATATAATCTAGTTCCAGATGTCGTTATGATACATGCGTGTACCAAATTTCAAGTGAAGGTGAGGTGTTTCACGTAACCTTATTTTAACTAAAATTAAATTTGGAACACGACGGTTGGGATATCGACTACGATACTCCTTTACTGCACTTGCTGCATTCCCTTGGCATGATATCAAGATAAAAAGCATATTGGTATATTCTTCGGTAGTATAGCCGCACGATTTTCATACCAATAACTCAAAAAATTTCACTACTTTGATTAGACAACTTCAGAATCTGACAAGCGCTGCTTTTGTTTTTAAATAAAACTCATTATTATTATTACTTCAGCATGCCTCTAATTTTTTGCAATTTGTTCCAAACCGGCCTAATTGGATGAAGAATCACAAAAGCAACAACAGATTCTAAATTTAATAAGATATTCAATAAGTAATGAAAATTCGTAATTTGACACAAGACAAAATATATTTGACCTTGAGCTTTACCGGACCACCCTGTATAGGACACAACTTGCATATCAGTACGAACTTGTTCTAATGAACATATAGCCCATCAAAATAAAGAGTCGGATCCACAATTTGATCATCGTACGTCAATCGGCTTGAAGGTTATTAGGAGAAAACTGGTTGCCTGGCACCCACTTTAAGAGGCTGTAACTCGGTGATGAGGCCCTGTAGGAAAAAAAATTGTTAGGAAAATCTTAATCTCTGAGGCACCCCAATCTACACTTAAATTTAATGTACTTTCTTTTGAATCGTGGAAAAGAATGTATATACATTTTTTGGAAAATTTATAAGCCCTAAATATGGTGCATAATTTCGATGCCGTTTTAATAATTATCGAAATATAAAAATAAAACTGAATTTTAGCACTCCAGCGCGACACCTTAACGAACATAGAGATATGCCAAGTTTCAAAACTTTTACAATTATATCCCTCCAATTTTCCTTATTGGAGACTGAAGTATACATATATAATGTACCACAATTGTATTAAAAGTTCAATAAATTGATGAAGAGTATAATATTTACTCTAGTTATGTTTGATGTACTGCGGTAATAATTCAATTTTGTCGGAGATATTTCCGTTCATTTAAATTGCAGTCAATAAAAGACATTCGAGTATTATTGCGAATATTCCAGCCCATGCATTTAATGTCTCTGCTATCGAGTACTGGAATTATAATGTTGATTTTCCCGAGATCAATGCTAAACTACGAATGGATTATGTCAACTATATAATAGAAAAGTTCATCCGAAAGCAAAATATTCTCGATGGAATGTTCATCGTAATTTGGTTTTCCATTCCGGCTTCGCCAATATTTATCCATTTTCTGGTTTATACAAA
This sequence comes from Stenurella melanura, assembly GCA_963583905.1. Taxonomy (NCBI): domain Eukaryota; kingdom Metazoa; phylum Arthropoda; class Insecta; order Coleoptera; family Cerambycidae; genus Stenurella; species Stenurella melanura. The sequence continues at coordinate 96,251,840 of OY757316.1, forward strand.
AGATTTTGTAAGTCTCCGTTAGTTTATAGGACATAGACTTGATAATTCTTTACACAGGGTTTTAATACCAATAATTATTTGATTTTATTGCATATTTTGAGTGGGGTGTTGTTTTTAGAATTCAACAATGAAACAAGTCCCTGAGACTTTTAAAAATAATTCGTCTAATACTAGTTGCTACGTGGCGATTAGCATAATACGCCAAGCAAGATCGATCTGGGTTCAGTGGAAGAGTAGAGAGTTTATTTTAAATTCACTGAACTCTGCCCTTTGTGTCTTATTTTATAATATTTTAATTTTTTTGTGGATTATAATAAGAACGATTATTATTATTATTATTTCGGTTTATCCGTTGCCGGACAGGGTTTCCGTGCTTTCCGACCGAACCCCACGGCAGTCGCGCCGGCCATAATTACAGCCACTCCCAACGATCTGTGGGGTTGGTGACTGTAAATACCAGAATCGTTTGCCCTAAGTAGGCGAAGGGACCCCAAGATAACCGCGTTCTGCATTTGGCCTGCTAGCCATTCGATTTCTGGCAGACCGGTATGATCTTTAGTTCCGAGAGTAGTTCATACCACCGAGTACACCGATTATTAGGAATACCATCTTGACCGAGTAGCATGGGTATAACACTTGGAGCTCGTACGGGAGATCGCGGTATTTGGTCCGTTGTTCTTCCTCTTTCAAAGTGATATTTGGCTCGGCAGGTGCCGAAAACTCGATCACCTTGCGTTGATGGTCGAAAAGAACTATGTCAGGCTTGTTGGCTTGAATTATCCTGACTGTCGGAAACGAGTAGTTCCAATAAATTCGGCACTTCTCGTTTTCGACAACGGGCTCGATGTCTCCGGGGACGTAAGGCAGCATTGGTGTCTCGTTTATCCCGTACGAGTGCCGAAGATGATATACAGCACCCGCAACGCCGCGGTATGACGATGGATGTAGGCCGAAATCGCATACACCGGACATGCCGAAAGTAAACGCATGAGCGATTCCGGCGCCTGACGGCAGGTCCTGCGGTTTATATCAGGAACCTATACACCCATTACGCGGTTCGGTAGACCAGCGTGTTAATTACACCATCTTGACAGGCCACACTGAATCCTTCGGTCTCCGACTTTAGCCCGGCTAACCTTAAAAAGGCGAACGTCAGCCTTGTAGATAAACCCAGTGTGTCTAGATTCTTATAGAACATCTCGTGCATGGGTTTATCGACATGCTGCCCAAACAGTCGTTCCTGTTCGGCAGCCTTTATCTGGACGCGGTGGCTGAACTTCAGTGACTGACTCTGGGTCAGCACCGCGCCGGCTTCCTCGCCTGTCGTCGAGTACGAGATCAAGTTCATCTGCGGCCCTTTTGGCCGTCTTAAGCAATCCTGCACCCACTCCTGCATTTTCGTGATCTCTCATTAATTGCAGGAGCGGGTCTGAGCTCCGAAGGACATTACATGCAATGCCCAGTGCTACTTTGCCATACATATATGATTATTATTATTATTATTATTATTATTATTTCTTAATTGTGAGAGTGAAAAAAAATCTCAAGGATCGAAAATAGCATGTTATCTAGAATAACACCAAATATGATTCGAAGGAAATTATCCTCGGGGTGTTCCAATTCTCAGTAGGCCTTTAAAGGCATGGCCACTAAAAAATATTAAATAAAACTTTACCGCCTTTCTGTTAATTGAACCATATTACGTAATATTTTGAGGTCGGTTAAAATTTTGTTCGTTCAATCTGTTTGTTAACTTTTACAATATGACCGAAATCGATAATACGTAACTGAGGTTCAACCAACCGAACGAGTTTGATATTTTGAATTTCATGTTATAATAGCCCTATTGGCTTCACCGTGTTGAATCTTTAACTTTGACTTCCGATTCAGTATCACTTACTACAGAAAGACCTAATATACGATTCAAATGTATTGACCCCTCACTTTAACCGCGAATATCTCAGAAACAGAGGAGCAGAAAAAATTGAAAAAATTATGTGTTCATTATTATGAATCTATTCTAAATCAACAACTAAAATTTGAATAATGCACATTCGACACGTTTGAAGTTCTGCTAAGTTATATTGAAAAATGTCCTACTTTTTAAGGAACTTTTCACCATACCAGTTTTAAATCCATTATATCTTGAAAAATATGCATACCATGTAAATAAAATTTAAACACCGATAAAGCACGGCATTTTTTGTACGAGGAAATTTTTTCATAATTTTTTATTTTAAAATATCTCAAAAGCGTGATGTCATGTATCAATGTATTTTAAAAATTTTTGATAAAATAGTTAATTATATAAAATCTAAGCATTTCCAGAAATAAGAATTGGTATACATCAGATATTAATTTAGTTATCAAGCGTAAAGGATAATATCATTGCAGGTTTGCAATAATATTTTCCATTTCGGTTGGTAACTAAGTTAATATATGATACATATCAATTATTTTATCTGAAAATGCTTACATTTTATATAATTAACTATTTGAATAAAAATAATTCAAATACATTTAAAAAAATCGGTAAAGGTATTTACACAGAACTTCCCTCGTTATTTGTGCATGGCGGTCACTCTAAAAAATTAATAACTACGAAATGACATTGAGAATAATAATCGGAATATAGTTATTGCTATTATTACAAAGAAAACTTGATAAGTTTTGGTCAAAAAAATATACAGATCGCTCATCCAACAAAAGTTTAATAGTAAATAGCAGGTGCCACATATGGCAGGCTTGCGCAAATACCTTTACAAATGTCCACCATGACTGAATTATTTCTTGGGATGACCACCCTGTACATTTTTCAATAAAAGTATAATAGGTGCATATATATTATTGCCATCTGTCACATTTTCAATCCAACATTCACGTAATGGAGTGGTTAAAAAATTTATTTTTTTTTGAAATTTTTCAAAAATGTTGATTTTCAAATTTTTTTCTTCTAAAATAGGTTTAAAATGTCAAACGTAGAAATTTTAAATTTGAGCAAAAAGGAAAGTTTCCTTCTATTCTATAGTAGTAATAAAAAAAGTTTAAAATTTAAAAATAATATATATTTACTTCCACATCCACGTAGTGGATTGGAAGTATAGTAATCGCAAAAAAATTTTCAAAAATTTTTATTCGTGAAATAGGTTTAGAATGTCATGAAACGTCGAGATTTTAAATTTGAGCGAAAAAAAAATTTCTCTCTGTCTGTCGGTCTGTCTGTCTGTCTGTAACTTTTTTTTTTGTCCGCACGTTTTCTCCGGAAGGGTTTGAGATATTGACTTGAAATTTTGTACACGTATATATTATGACGAGATCTGGAACTGGATTGTTTTTTGAGGAAATCCGGTGAAGGGTTGGGGGTTAAATAGGGGAAAATAGGGAAAAATAAGTAAAGCAAGCTTGTAAGAGAACAGACACTTGAAATTTGGTGTATGTACTAGAAGTTAAGGCCTAAGATTTTTTTATAACATCTTTCAACCCCCCACCACTCCTACCCCATTAATGGGGTTGATAAAATAAAGTTGAGATTTTCATTTGAAATTTCGTACACGTATGTATTATAACGACGTCTGAAATTAGATTATATTTTGAGATGATTCCGTTGAAGGGTTGGGGGTTAATTTGGGATAAATAGGGGAATATAAGTAAAACAAGTTGGTAAGAGTACAGAAACTTGAAATTCGGTATACGTACTAGAAGCCAAGGAGTCAGATTTTTTTATAATATTTTTCAACCCCCACCACCTCTACTCCAATATGAAAAGGGTTGATTAAATAAAATTGAGATATTCATTTGAAGTTTGGTACACGTATGTATTATGACGACATCTGGAACTAGATTATAATTGGAGATGATTCCGTTGAAGGGTTGGGGGTTAAATAGGGGTAAATAGGGGAAAATAAGTAAAGCAAGCTGGTAAGACTACAGAAACTTTAAATTCGGTGTATACACTAGAAGCCAAGGTCTCAGATTATTTATAATATTTTTCAACCCCCACCACCCCTACTTCATTATTACAAGGGTTGATAAAATGAAATTGAGATATTCATTTGAAATTTGATACACGTATGAATTATAGCGACATCTGGAACTAGATTATTCTTTGAGATGATTCCTTTGAAGGGTTCGGGGTTATTTAGGGGTAAATAGGGGGAAATAAGTAAAGCAAGCAGGTATGACTACAGAAACTTGAAATTCTGTGTATGTACAAGAGGCAAAGGCCCCAGATTTTTTGATAATTTATTTCAGCCCCCACCACCCCTACTCCATTATTCGAGGGGTTGATAAAATAAAATTGAGATATTCACATGAAATTTAGTACGCATATGTATCATAACGACATCTGGAACTAGATTATATTTTGAGATGATTCCGTTGAAGGGTTGGAGGTTAAATAGGGGTAAATAGGGGAAAATAAGTAAAGCAAGCTGGTAAGACTACAGAAACTTGAAATTCGGTGTATGTACTAGAAGCGAAGGTCTCAGGTTTTTTTATTAGTATTTTCTATTTCTCCCCACCACCCCCACTCCCTTATTAAGAGTTGATAAAATCAAATTTAAATTTTCACTTGAAATTTGGTACATTTATATATAGTGTATGTCTTAGAAGCCAAGACCTTAAATTTTTTAACAATATGTTTCAACCCTTCCACTACCCTTACTACATTATTAAAGGGGTTGATAAAATAAAATTGAGATATTCACTTGTAATTTGGTAGACGTATGTATTATAACGACATCTGGAACTAGATTATATTTTGGGATGATTCCGTAGAAGGGTTAATAGGAGTGACTAGGGGAAAATAAGTAAATCAAGGTGATAACAGTACAGAAATTTGGGATTCGGTGTATATACTAGAAACCAAGGCCTCAGATTTCTTTCTAATATTTTTCAAACTCCACCACCTCCGCTTCATTATTAATGGGATTGATAACATCAAATTGAGATATTCACTTGAGATTAGTACACGTATGTATTGTAGTGACATCTGATTGAAATGCCTCCATTGAAGGGGTGGGAGGTGAATAGTAGAAAATAAGTAGGGTGAACTAAAAACTTCATTTTTAACGTATATGGTAGAAACCAACTCCTCAAACTTTTCTATGACATCTGCCCCAAATATTATTAAAATTCTATGACCAATAATCTCCACATACTAGAGTGCAAATATAGTCAAGATGTTTCCTTTAAAACGACTTGGATGAAGAATCTGGATGTGGAAGTAGTGATTCCTTAGGCAGCGGTTTTTTTAAATAGGTTTAGAATGCTATGAAACGTGAACATTTTAAATTTGAGCAAGTGAAAAAAAAATCGATCTATTTTAGTGGTAAAAACTTTTTAAAAAATGGTGAAAGAAATTTTCCAAAATTTTTTTTCTGAAATAGGTTTAGAAAGTCATGAAACGTGACACTTAAATTTGAGCAAAAAAAAAGTTTCCATCTATTCTAGTGTTAATTTTTTTTTCCAAACTGGTAACAAAATGTTGCAAAAATTTTTTTTCCGCAATTGGTTTGAAATGTCATGAAACGTGGAAATTTTAAATTTGAGCAAACAAAAATTTTTCGTCTATTCTATAGTAGTGATAAATAGATTAAAAATGTTTCCATTTTTTTCATTTTTCAAAAACATTTTTGAATTTGTTTGAATAGTTTTAGCATGCCATGGAAACGTGGATAGTTTAAATCTGAACAAAGAATTTTTTCTTAGTGGTAAAATTTTTTTAAAATAGTAAAAAAAAATTCAGATTTTTCTTCTAAATAGATTTAGAACGCTATGAAACGTGGAAATTTTAAATTCGAAGAAATAAAAAATCTCCATCAATTTTGGTGGTAAAAAAATGTTCAAAAATGTTGTAAAAAAAATTTCAATTTTTTTTTTAATCAGGCTTAGAATGCCATGAGACGTGGAAATTTTAAATTTGAATAAAGAAAAAAGTTTTTCATCTATTTTAGTAGTAAAAATTTTTTCAAAAATGTTGGTAAATTTTTTTTTTTTTTAATTAGGCTTAGAATGCCATGAAACGTGGAAATTTTAAATTTGAAGAAAGAAAAATTTTTTTCATCTTGGTCAAAAATTTTTCAAAAATATTGGTGAAAAAAAATTTCATTTTTTTTTTCAGAAATAGGTTAAGCGTGTCATGAAACGTGGAAATTTTAAATTTGGGCAAAAACAAATTTTTTCATTATTTATTCCCTTTATTCGGTCCACCCTGTATATTTTCCACTGAAATTTCTACCATTTTTTCGCTGACAGTAGCGTCAACTACCTACCAAATTTGACTGCTCTCCGTCAAGTAGTTTTTTAGTAAATGCATCAACAGACAGACAGACAGACTGACGGAATTGAAAAACCTATATTTTCGTAATCTACGTGTTCTGAAACGTCAAAATCCGAAAAAATCTCGGAGGGTGATTTTTTCTCGAATACAATACTTCCCTTCGGTATGCGAGGGAAGTAAAAATATATAAATAACCGAATAAACCGGACGTCACGTTCTTGAGAATAACTTCAAAATTGTAAAATAAAAAATTATGAAAAAATTTCCTCGTACAAAAAATGCCATGCTTTATCAGTGTCTAAAATGTTATTTACATAGTATGCATATTTTCTAAGATATAATGGACATTTTTCAATATAACTTAGCAGAACTTCAGAAGTGTTCAATGTACATTGTTTAAATTTCAGTGATTGATTTAGAATAAACTCATAACTTTAAGCCCCGGCGCCTCCGGCATAATTTCAAATATTCTCGCATGAAAATACTTTTTCCAATTTTTGCTCTCCTTTTATTAGACGTAGCCTCATGAAACTCATATGAGACCACAGCCGGGTCATACTCTATAGTTTGCGAAATATTTGATGGAAATTTATTTCAGGCCAAGGTTCAGGCCACTTTCTTACCTTATTGGTCTTGTTTTTCATATAACAACATTACTTTTTAAAACTAATTTTATTCAATTCCTCTAATTTCTTTTTTTAAGCAAATGAATTTTACTTATCAATATTTTGCCCAAAATTCAAAATTATTGATATGTATTAAAGGTACATAAAAAATGAACTATTTAAAAAAAGTAGTTTATCTACACCAATGTACTCTAAATATGACATTTTTTTTGCATTATGCCATTTATAAGCAAGCTAAGAGACATAATAACTTTTACGGTTTTAAAAATTTTTAAATTTATTTTTGTTTACACTAGCACAAAGAACATAAAAACAACTATAATCTGAAATACAAATTTTTGATGTATTACTTGATGCCCCTAAACAATCAACGGTTGGATTTTCGTATTTGCAATTGCTTTTAGGAGTTATTGTAAACATTTTAACTTGAAACTTGGCTTGATGGTTTAATTCGACAAGGGGGTATATTCTTCTGAAGTTTCGTTAGAATATGTGAATTATTGTTCAACTTATCATCAATTATTTCAAAATGACCTCAATAAAATGTATTCATGTTTTGCAACTTTGCATATTGACTAAATAGTTCCGGACAAATCTAGTTTTCATCCCAATTTAATTGTTAATAATGTGTGTTTCTTTATTTATTGCGAAAGAATAGGATTATGAACATTCTTTTGTTTAAACAAAAGCTTTCCACCACACAGATTTAATCCAAAACTTTTTACTACACTTCTTGAAACGTTTTCAGCAAGTTCCAGCAAAAAAAAAATGCAGGGGGAAATAGTCCCATTTTAAAAATTTATCGATGTTGATAATGATATCCCCAATGAAACCGCATATATTCCGGGTGGCGGAAAGGGGAGTTGCTCCAAATAGGTTTCTTTGGTTTTTCCAAAGTGGAAGATGTAGTTCTTAAAATTCTACTAAAAAAAGTTTTATACACCTTATTTATTGAGCTTCAGTTTTCCCACTAATGAGCTTAACTCACGATATTTTTATTTTTTAGGAAAATTCATGTAATCAATGTATTTCACACTGGAAATGGATGAAAAATTCAATAGTGGAGGCTTGAGCACATGTGGCTTGTAAAATTATTCTGAACAATTAATAAATATATTTTTTATACAATAAAAGATATTCAGGGTATTCCTCGATTAAGGTGACAGTAGATGAAACGTACCGCAAACTTTAGACTATTTCTTGCAAATTTGGGGATAATTATCACTATGATATATATTAAATAACAAATTAAATATTCTACCCACCTTGTATGATTTTAACTTAAAAATAACTTGCAGAAAGTTTTAAATAAAAAAGAAATAACATCAACGTCTTCAAAGTGACGAGCAAATAAAAAAGATTTTTGTTAGAAGTTTTATCACTGAATAGCTGAATGAAATATGTATAATTTTAGAACAGACATTATTTTATGTAAAAATAACTCAAATATGCGTTCGAGAAATTTAATTATTTCCATTGGTATTAACTACTAAAAATAACAATTATTCACATATATCATTAATTATCGCAAATGTTTTGAAAATTACATTTTAACGTAATTCTAGCACATTATTAACTTAGCATTGGTCAATACGAATAATTGGTTTCACATTTTAACGCGGTTATTGGTGCCAAATAAATAATTCCTCCACGCAAATGAGAGCCTTTGTATGAAATTACTGATTGGTTAATAATAAATGACATGTTCAATCATATGTGGTTAAATAAATAGGATTAACTTTTTAAATTAATACAACTAAATCGCATAATGTGCGGTATAATCCTATCGATGTGAAAAGTTGGCCAATTTTCAAATTCACTGGACAAATTAATTAAGACCCGAGGGACCGTATTGCTCCGAATCAGTTTGTGGCGCTATAATGTAGTTTTTGTTTCTGTTTAAGCTGCAACGATTCGTTTTCAGTCAATGTTTATTAAGTTTTAAACGTTATCCCAGATAAAAACATGTATAATTGCGAGTTTATTACGAATGTCGCCGGTTCTCGCTTCACATTTTCTATCTGCCAGTGCGATCACTGTCTATCGTGGTCCTTTGTCACCTATTTTCCTCATGCTGGAGGACTGGCAGCATGTAGTAGGCGGAAGTAAGATTTCTACTTTGAGATTTTCAGATGGTACCACTAATTGCAGCAAGTGAGGGTGAGCTCGTTTACTTGCTGGACAGCCTTCGAGCAATATGCTGTGATTACTGTTTAATGTAAATTGTAACAAAACGAAAGTTATGATACTAGACCGGCCGAGTCCGTCTGTACCTTACACACATATACATATTTGCAACCTTCAAATCTAAAGTCCTTGTCCGTCTAGTCTAGAATGAAAAATTTTTAAGACAATGTAGATAAATAAATGCATTTTAGGCCTTTGTTCTCATTTTCAACTGAATCTTCATGATCGTAGGGGGTTATGTAGATACTACTTTAATCTGCATGGCAGTAGGGGACTGTGTGGATGCTAGAATGAGAATTGTCAAATAAGAAATTAGACAAATTCATTTTAGGATTTTAATTTGCTAGCATAACCAGAATTCAGGTTATCGAAGATTTTATTAATATTTTTACACATAGTTTTTCTTTTAGTTATAGATAGTTGTTTTTTTCTGCTGTTTGCAAAATCCTATAAAGAATATGTCTCGATATGAGTATAACCGTGCTTTCCTCACGAGTTTCCTCATTGGAGTTTGCAATTTTCTTATCCATAGAACCGATATAAAAATGTGTAGTCGTATTTTATGAAGATAATACATCCACTGCATACTCGTGCATTAAATACTTTCCAATATTATCTCGTGTATAAAATGGTAAAAACACAGTAAGGAGTGGAATATTAAAAGTTTCTACATTTTTAAAATCAATCGACATAAAAAATGTAATTTTAGTGTCATATCGATGATATAGTAGCAGCTTTATAGTCCGAGAGCCCTCAACACTTTTTAATGACCAATAGTATCAAGGCTGATTTTCACCCATATGTAAGGTCTTGTATGGTATATGAATGAAACGATCTTCAGCTATCATTCTTCTGGTGGAGGTGGAGAGTAATACAGCCATCCCATGTAATTTTCAAAATTTTATTTTTGAAAAATAAAAAATTATTAGATATAACATTCAATTTTGAAAATATGACACAAAGTTATGTAATACTACCTAGCTTAATTTTGAATAACGGTTAATCAGATTAGCTGAAGGTTAAATCCCCGACATGCTCAGCTGAAGTTTGTTTTCATTAAATACACATACAATACTATCATTAAAATCGATTTCAAGTTTGGTATTAAAGAATTTTTTTCTATGATTTTTACACCTGTTCACACCCGTAACTGAAGTATTATCCACCGGCATTTTTTCAGCTGAAGGTAATTTTTTATAATTTATTGTTACAAATAAACTATACGAGCTTTGGTACTATTAATTAATTTTTTACGTTTCTCAACGAGGGAATGGCACTATTACTCTCACCTCCACCAAATGAATGGCAGCTGAAGGTCGTTTCATTCATGTACCATACACCTCCTTACATATGGGTGAAAATCAGCTTTGGTAAAATGATTGCCCTCAAAATGTAGCGGGCTCTCGGGCTATTATAACTTTGAATAAATACCACAAGAATGATAAATATTTCAAAATGGATATGTACAAAAATACAAATATAAGTTCGCAGCGATAAAGAACCAAGAAAACCACACTGAATTATTCTTCTTAGAACTAAGCAACTACTGCATGAATGATATTTCGATATTTTAGTGTTGGAATCATATTCAAAGCAAAGAAATTTTGTTCCATTTAACCTAATTTTAATTTTTTTTTAAATGAGGAGGCTCTCAATTCGACTCATATGTATGTCTTTCTATTCATGTTTGTTGAATGATTTCTCTGGAATAACTCAATCGATGTTTATGGAAATCTTCTACAAACTGTATAGTAGAGTTCAAAACGAGATCTATCTCGACTTCCGTGGAACATTGAAAGGTAAAAATGTACTGATTACGTAGTTGCATCGTATTTGCATCGTATATACACCCCCTAAACTCGTCTGGCGATATCGGTGTCCAAACAACCCCCAGTGGTGAAAAAGCGAAAAAAATAGAAAATTATATTTTTCCCTAGTCTTTCTAACAGTTTTCAAATTTTTGTTTTATTTTGTATAATAATAATGTTATAACAAATTATATGTGAAGAAATTGTATTAGTTGAAGTGGAAAATGGTTGTTATAAACCTATGTAACTTCCTTATTATGCAGATATTCATTTTACTATTTTCGCAAATTCATTACACTTCTGATTGCAGGTAGACGAACGAAAATTTTAGAAAATAGATAAGAGTAAAAGTTGTAGCCTGTACTATCTAGATTATAATAATTATTTGATATTTATATTCCGCTTATAAATAAGAAAGTTATAAAAGAAATACTAACCTGTTGACAGAATTCCCGCAGCATCCCTGTTGCAACTATCGCAAGATCTGTCTATTTCTCTCTCGCTGCTCGCATAGTTGTAAAGGTATTATTGCCATTTAAATGTATTGATTAGAAATTAGCCTGGATAGTGTGATATATAACAATAATTTAGGAGGTAATTATCCTAAGAAAAATAAGTTAAAAATACATTAACGCAGATACTAATGACCTAAATTACATAGTTATACAGAATGATGAATTTTGGGAGGAAAAGCTACTTTTATAATTAATGATTATTTACCGACACCCTTTACTTGTCTTAATAATAATAATAGTGCTAATAATAATAATAGGAGTGTGAAATTTCACAATAATAATAAGAAATATTCATTATTTATAAACCAATAAAACCAAATAAAATTGACGTTGAAGTTATTATATTTTCATATTTATTGAAAAATGCACATTATAATAAAATACAAAAGTAACGATCCCAGAAATTACCATTTTGCTAATATAATTCATCGTCCGTTTCTTCATCTACAACTATTATTTTGTTTGTGTAATCATTTTGGCAAGAGTTCCCACCCGAACAACCACAGTCTCCCAAACACGACAATTTATATTTTTTGCACTGGCACCTCATGGTTGCGTATCCTTAAATGACATTTATTAAAAAACGTAGTTTAAACGATTTGCGATACTTTCACCTATTTTACAATAACAAAATAACATTTCTGCAGTCAGAGTTGGCATTGGCGATTTATTTGTCCATTTTCGTGAATAAGAATTATCTTAATTTATTCTCCACCCATACTCCAAAGGATTTGGCATATTAATAACTGGGTTTAAGGCATTGCTCCATACAATAAATTGATAAAATGCTCTCAAACAGTGTTGATTCAGGGCGTCACTTGTAGTGGGCAATTTGTCTATACTGATTTGAGATTCGCCCTCAAATCATTAATGTCATCGCAATTAGTGGGACAAATACACTTTTCGACTTTTAATCGACAATTTAAATTCCGCATTTAATTAATGTTCGATATTACTTGATGAAGACCTCATATTTCACAATAATGTTAAAAATACATAATAATATCTAATTAAACAGCACTAAAAACATGTAATGAAACAATATTCTACACTTCTGTGTATGCGTTCATATGTGAGCATATAGGAGAGCTTCGCGGACCGAGGTGACGAGTGGGAAGACGTGATTAAAGTGCCAGGGAAAACGACAGAGTAGAGATAGTTGCAACTGAGGGATGAATTACATTTTTAACAACTAACTATTTTCTTCATCACTCGCTTATTTATAATCCAAAACTAAACAAAACAAAAACTAGTCTAATTCAGATAAGTAGTATAGCTATGGGCATTCTGCGCCAAAATCCCATGTTATTTCTTATGGAGGTTCATTCTGGTCATTTTTGACCAATTTTCTCCCCACCGCTTTTTAGCCTCCCGCCAACAGAGGGCGCCACAGTGGCAGATGAAATATTGATTTCAGCATGGCGGCTCAGCGAATTAGAATGCAGCACGGATCCTACTGGCTACGGTGTCGGGACTTTTTCTATTGGTCGCGGGATGGTGGACGGTATATTGGATTTCAGCATGGTGAGGTCTAGCAAATCAGATGGTGATCTGCTTTAGACTCTCCCTATTAGTTGTGAACGGTAATAGCTAATGGTGTATCAGATAGAGAGGTCTATTGGGGTATGGAGACACAGCAAATCAGAATGATGAATCAGATAATAGCATAGTGGTATAGCAAATCAGATGTCGGATGGCATGATAATAAAAAATATGTTCGTATCATAGGTGATTATTTTTCAGTCCGGATAAATGTTTAAGAGAAATTTAATTTTTAGATGTAGGATTTAACGTATTAAATAACGGGGAACAAAATATTGGTCGAGAGGTATAGGATTAATGGCTAATCAGAAGGTCTGAGCTCGTCCTATTGATCGAGGTGACTTAACAAATCAGAAGGCGTGGTCGAGGCAGCAAAGGATACCTAACAAATCAGAAATGTCGACTTAGCGAATCGGATAGCAGCATAGTGGAATAGCGAATAAGATATGGTGGTCTTACGGGTTGAGGATGATGGAGTCGCAGGCTTTTAGAGAAAAGGTGGGAAAAACGCATGCTAATATATTAACGAATGAGGTTCGGGGAGGCGGTGTCTATATTAATTATAGCTCTATATACTTAATAGGAAAAATAATTTAAAAGCAAAAATAGTATTCTGTCTAATCGGATGGTCGACAATTGGGATGCTGATGCTGATATATCTGACCCCTTATAGTGACAGCTTCTTTTGTAGGGAAGTCTAACAGACACTAGGGTCGATACTGGTCCCATGTAGAGACGCGTTGCACAAGCCGTATCGTCAACCTTTTACAACATCTCAGCGAGATGACAACCAACTAATGACAAACATACTTATAGTATTAATGTACGTCATAACTTGAAGTCTACGGATACAAATTTCCCAGTCACCCTGTATATGAGCAATTGTAATTTTCTCATTCATTATTATTGTTTATTATTTAGGCGCGTTTAAGGTAAGTTATTTTTATGATCAACAGAAATATTCATAGGTAGTCAGTACATTAAGATATTATTTTTATTAGAGAGCTTTCCTCATATGTATGCTCAAGATCTGAGAGTTTAGGGAACCTACTTTACACAAGAAGGTGGATATATGGAACCTACATTCTAAAAGCAGTACATAAGCCTCAGATACAAAGTCCGGGGCCATCCGGTATACAAGCATGTCACAATAGGTCATACATTAATTATTTAAGTATTGCTACATACATGAAACAGAGCTTAAGGTGGGGCCATTTTTAGGAGAAATCACGGTTAACCCGATGAAAATAGATAGCTGTCCACAGGTGACAAGGCGGAAAAAATCGAAAGGTCTTATTTATTAGAAATATATGATCAATAGGGTTGAGAACTAGGAGTTAACAAACGGCATAAGATATAAAAATCTAAAACTTATACTCGGCTACTAAAGAAATATATAGAAAAAGCATGCGCAATGAGGCAATCTGTACAAAACAAAAAGACATGAAGGAGCAGGAAAAAAATGCTAAAAAATCTATGTTAATTACTGGAAAACGGCGGCCTACTATCCTATAGCAAAGTCTCAACTTGTGGTAAAAACAAAAGAGTGACGTCATCATCACACCACATGTTCTCTTATAACTCAAGAACGGAATAATATATAAAACATCTAAACTTATACTCGTTTACTGAAGAAATGTATAGAAAATCATTAGAGAAAAAGCATGCGCAGTGGAGGATTTTAGGGAAAAAATATCTGTTGCTAAAGAAAATCATGCGCTGTGGAGATTTATAGAAACATCATAGACATCGTGAGGATTATTAGATAATGAAATCGTGTGTATATATAGAAAAGCATACCTACGCAGTAGGAACCTTTTATACTCTCTGTCTCTGACGTCAGACTCTGCCCATTATAAAAAACAATCATGAACATGTAATAAAATATCCACCTAATGATGGATACTATATTAGCGTAATCAAATATTTCTACATCATAAACCGTATTCACCGCAATATACCGAGGGGACCTCTACATTACGTTTAAAAATAAAACATCAGGTACAATAAACAGAAAGCATAAAGTTCTATAATCTTACTTATCACTTTACTGTGGACCAGCACCTCAAGGTTGCATTTCTAAGAAAAGAACATCCTCAGCTATCATAAACCTATAGTTTAAGTGAATAATAGAATAATCAAATTGATGGATACAAATTCCGGTCCACCCTGTATACAAGCAATTATAATTTTCTCATTCAATAGTTATTTAAATATTGTTTATTATTTAAGTACTTCCAGCTTAAGGTGGATCATTACTGAAATAAATAATAGCTAGCAAAAATACATACCTATTCGCAGGTGGTCGGTATATGGCGTGTTTTCATTAACAAGCTTCGACAAGTCCCTAGCGGTATCATTGATATTTTTTAAGGCATGATAATTTCTATGTCTCACACACAGCTGTATTCCAGCTCAGTGTTTGATGATTCAACTAGAGTAACATTGCGTAATGTGCATTAATATAAATACAACCGAAAAGTTGACACGCTCAGTCACTGTTTTGCGTGTACGCGAATCAATAAAGTTATTTTTCACCCAGTTCAACAATTATTCTTTAGTGTGTACTTCACCAATAAAATGTAAGTACATATTTTAATTACATATGGTATCAAGGTATCATCTAGCTATGATTTGATATAGTATAACTGATACATCTTTAAAATATAAATTATGGGAAACGTTTTTACTATTCTACTTAAGATAAAATTGTTATTAGTCTAGGGCCTGTTGCATGAAAATAATACTTTCACTAATATAGGAAAACAAATAGTAAAAAACCTACTTATGACAAAATTTATAGTCAGGCCAATATAGAACAAAATTAATACTTTCACTAATATATGAAAATAAGTGTCCTTTGTGTTTAGATGTTTAGCTTAAATTAAATGGTTAGAGGTATTTTAATGCAGTCGTTTTTCTATGCTGTTTTTAGCTTTGTAGTATGAAGTAATTTATTTTTTAGTAACTTTATTTTCAAAGGATTAAGTTCTTCACGTTAGACGCTTAGGACAAATAAAGTGATCAGAGGCGGTACATTAGATATTTGGAATGTTCTTTTTTAAATGATATTTTAGCATTTTGTGTAGTAGATATTTGAAACAGTTCAACGACGTTTTAGAATTGCATGCAGTGTTATAGTATATTATTTCTTATAGATATTAGTCCGAGAGCTGTGAAACAAAAATAATACTTTTCACTAAAATGAGGAAATTAAAAGTAAAAACATACTTAAGATAATTATTTATAGTCCGGGAGCAGTAGGAGAATTTTCAGTAATATAGAAAAATAAGCATGATTATTAAGTGCTTTGCGTTTAGGCGTTTAGAACAAATTAAATGGTCAGAGGTATTTTTGATGTTGTTGCTTTTATGGTGTCTTAGCTTTTCATGCAGTGTTATAGTATAAAATAATTTTTATTTATGTACCATTGTATTACGTATAAGTCACGATAATACCCACCGAGACCCAGTGAACTGAAACTGAATCGGTGACGGGAACGATATTTTTCCAGAAATTTTGGTTTCAACCACAAGAATAATTTTTAAATCCGTATGCGAAAGACCTTCGGGCTATCGAAAAACATTCATATGGCCGTCTTGAGAATTGTTTTCAATGAATATTTTCTATACTGTTTATTAACCCAATGGCAGCTGGATTGGATGTCTGCATGTTTTCTGTCGTATATTACTATTATTATCATAAGTCCACCCACGAAATTTTTATGCGTTAGCTTATGCTGTTCATTAACCCCATTGGTAGCTGAATTGGATGTCTGCATGTTTCCAATCGTTTAGTATTTTAATTATCATAAGTCCACCCACGAGATTTTTATGTGCTATCTGTATTGGATGTCTGCGTGTTTTCTGTCGTCTACTGTTTTATTATCGCATGTTTATTTATACAATTTTTTACCTACTAGCTTATGCAGTACATTAAACAACGGTAACCGTATTGGATATCTGCTTGTTTTCACAAATGCTGTTTTAAAAGCTGTTCAGACTGTGTTTGAAATTGTGGTGGCGGGAAAATATTTGAGGACATTTTGATTAAATAAAAGACATATTTAAGTATTATACTTTTATTAGCGTATACAGATGAAGTAACTATGCTATTATGATAATCAAATTAACTAGTTGTTTAACATATTTTTCCACGCTTTACACATAATGGTTAACTATTCTTGTTTGGATCGGTGTATTTATTCAATTTCAGTTCACAGAATTTTAGATCTATGAGTGGCTTCTTTCTTTTTGGTGTTCTTATATTTTCAGTAAGTGGAGGCTTTATTTACATATTTCCACATGTACGGTTTCTCTTCAATAATAATTCACTTAGATCTTCTGTTAGTGGGCTTCACATCTAACTTAATACAAAGTATTTTAACATGTTCATAAAATATCATTGCAGCGAGAAGATAAAAGCTATAATACTATAATCTAATAAATATATATTTGTCATAATTAATAGATTTTAACACTTGAGCACTACTGTAGCCTAGTAAAGTAGCACTTTTATATGTTTTTCATACGTTTCCTACTCACGCTCACTCAGAACTTTTAAATGATCTATTCAGTCGATATCTTGAATAATTTAGTCAATAATCCCCATATCTTGCAAGGTATTTACACACATTTGATAGTCTATGCCTAAACGTTCGCTAACTCTCATTAGTTCGACTATATCGTTAGGATCAGTATTAGAGTCCCACTTCAATACTTCATTCTTTCTCATTATCTCTGAAGTAGGGACCGATCTATCTACGGATGGAATTAACATGTTTTCATTTTTTTGTTTTCGATGTTCAACAATAGAATATTTTTCTGCAGGTAATACTTCTTTGTAACAGTTTTCTTTTAGATCTTCACTCGCCTCCGGAACGGTGTATACTCTTTGCGGATGACATGTTAAATTATCTTTCCTTTGTTCAACTATTTCATCAGGCTCGTTGCAGCCATATCGCCCGATAAATTCTTGATCTAAGGATAACGTATTTCGAGACCTTTTTCGCTTAGCAGGAAATAATTTCGATATGATGTTTTGATATTTCCAAGACCTACAAGCATTAATCCGGAGAATATTACCATATTTTCTCATATGTGCATTACTTAGTGTTAGTATACGCTTATAAATCATTAGATCATCACTGTTGAAATCCTGAGGCTGCTGCTTCGTTAGTAATTCTCTTAAGCCTTTGGTTAGATTAAATTTAGATCCTTTGATATAAAGAACATGGTTTTTAATCTGCACTGGTACTTCTCCAATTACAAGATTTGGGCCAATATGCTTTAGTCCATAACTGTTAGGCTCGATGTTGAGTAGGAAAGACATGTTGCCTTCACTAGGATCTATGAGGCTAATAACTTCGCTGTAATATTTTCATACATTTATATGGTTTCATGGCCATCTCATGACCACCTCGTGACCACCTCATGACCACCTCATGACCACCCCATAGCCACCTCATGACCACCCCATGACCACCCCATCAAACAGGTATACATGTACAGATGTTGGTATATATAGGAACACATTAGGTTAGGTACGATTGCGGCAATCGTACCTAACCTAATGTGTTCCTATATATACCAACATCTGTACATGTATACCTGTTTGATGGGGTGGTCATGGGGTGGTCATGAGGTGGCTATGGGGTGGTCATGAGGTGGTCATGAGGTGGTCACGAGGTGGTCATGAGATGGCCATGAAACCATATAAATGTATGAAAATATTACAGCGAAGTTATTAGCCTCATAGATCCTAGTGAAGGCAACATGTCTTTCCTACTCAACATCGAGCCTAACAGTTATGGACTAAAGCATATTGGCCCAAATCTTGTAATTGGAGAAGTACCAGTGCAGATTAAAAACCATGTTCTTTATATCAAAGGATCTAAATTTAATCTAACCAAAGGCTTAAGAGAATTACTAACGAAGCAGCAGCCTCAGGATTTCAACAGTGATGATCTAATGATTTATAAGCGTATACTAACACTAAGTAATGCACATATGAGAAAATATGGTAATATTCTCCGGATTAATGCTTGTAGGTCTTGGAAATATCAAAACATCATATCGAAATTATTTCCTGCTAAGCGAAAAAGGTCTCGAAATACGTTATCCTTAGATCAAGAATTTATCGGGCGATATGGCTGCAACGAGCCTGATGAAATAGTTGAACAAAGGAAAGATAATTTAACATGTCATCCGCAAAGAGTATACACCGTTCCGGAGGCGAGTGAAGATCTAAAAGAAAACTGTTACAAAGAAGTATTACCTGCAGAAAAATATTCTATTGTTGAACATCGAAAACAAAAAAATGAAAACATGTTAATTCCATCCGTAGATAGATCGGTCCCTACTTCAGAGATAATGAGAAAGAATGAAGTATTGAAGTGGGACTCTAATACTGATCCTAACGATATAGTCGAACTAATGAGAGTTAGCGAACGTTTAGGCATAGACTATCGAATGTGTGTAAATACCTTGCAAGATATGGGGATTATTGACTAAATTATTCAAGATATCGACTGAATAGATCATTTAAAAGTTCTGAGTGAGCGTGAGTAGGAAACGTATGAAAAACATATAAAAGTGCTACTTTACTAGGCTACAGTAGTGCTCAAGTGTTAAAATCTATTAATTATGACAAATATATATTTATTAGATTATAGTATTATAGCTTTTATCTTCTCGCTGCAATGATATTTTATGAACATGTTAAAATACTTTGTATTAAGTTAGATGTGAAGCCCACTAACAGAAGATCTAAGTGAATTATTATTGAAGAGAAACCGTACATGTGGAAATATGTAAATAAAGCCTCCACTTACTGAAAATATAAGAACACCAAAAAGAAAGAAGCCACTCATAGATCTAAAATTCTGTGAACTGAAATTGAATAAATACACCGATCCAAACAAGAATAGTTAACCATTATGTGTAAAGCGTGGAAAAATATGTTAAACAACTAGTTAATTTGATTATCATAATAGCATAGTTACTTCATCTGTATACGCTAATAAAAGTATAATACTTAAATATGTCTTTTATTTAATCAAAATGTCCTCAAATATTTTCCCGCCACCACAATTTCAAACACAGTCTGAACAGCTTTTAAAACAGCATTTGTGAAAACAAGCAGATATCCAATACGGTTACCGTTGTTTAATGTACTGCATAAGCTAGTAGGTAAAAAATTGTATAAATAAACATGCGATAATAAAACAGTAGACGACAGAAAACACGCAGACATCCAATACAGATAGCACATAAAAATCTCGTGGGTGGACTTATGATAATTAAAATACTAAACGATTGGAAACATGCAGACATCCAATTCAGCTACCAATGGGGTTAATGAACAGCATAAGCTAACGCATAAAAATTTCGTGGGTGGACTTATGATAATAATAGTAATATACGACAGAAAACATGCAGACATCCAATCCAGCTGCCATTGGGTTAATAAACAGTATAGAAAATATTCATTGAAAACAATTCTCAAGACGGCCATATGAATGTTTTTCGATAGCCCGAAGGTCTTTCGCATACGGATTTAAAAATTATTCTTGTGGTTGAAACCAAAATTTCTGGAAAAATATCGTTCCCGTCACCGATTCAGTTTCAGTTCACTGGGTCTCGGTGGGTATTATCGTGACTTATACGTAATACAATGGTACATAAATAAAAATTATTTTATACTATAACACTGCATGAAAAGCTAAGACACCATAAAAGCAACAACATCAAAAATACCTCTGACCATTTAATTTGTTCTAAACGCCTAAACGCAAAGCACTTAATAATCATGCTTATTTTTCTATATTACTGAAAATTCTCCTACTGCTCCCGGACTATAAATAATTATCTTAAGTATGTTTTTACTTTTAATTTCCTCATTTTAGTGAAAAGTATTATTTTTGTTTCACAGCTCTCGGACTAATATCTATAAGAAATAATATACTATAACACTGCATGCAATTCTAAAACGTCGTTGAACTGTTTCAAATATCTACTACACAAAATGCTAAAATATCATTTAAAAAAGAACATTCCAAATATCTAATGTACCGCCTCTGATCACTTTATTTGTCCTAAGCGTCTAACGTGAAGAACTTAATCCTTTGAAAATAAAGTTACTAAAAAATAAATTACTTCATACTACAAAGCTAAAAACAGCATAGAAAAACGACTGCATTAAAATACCTCTAACCATTTAATTTAAGCTAAACATCTAAACACAAAGGACACTTATTTTCATATATTAGTGAAAGTATTAATTTTGTTCTATATTGGCCTGACTATAAATTTTGTCATAAGTAGGTTTTTTACTATTTGTTTTCCTATATTAGTGAAAGTATTATTTTCATGCAACAGGCCCTAGACTAATAACAATTTTATCTTAAGTAGAATAGTAAAAACGTTTCCCATAATTTATATTTTAAAGATGTATCAGTTATACTATATCAAATCATAGCTAGATGATACCTTGATACCATATGTAATTAAAATATGTACTTACATTTTATTGGTGAAGTACACACTAAAGAATAATTGTTGAACTGGGTGAAAAATAACTTTATTGATTCGCGTACACGCAAAACAGTGACTGAGCGTGTCAACTTTTCGGTTGTATTTATATTAATGCACATTACGCAATGTTACTCTAGTTGAATCATCAAACACTGAGCTGGAATACAGCTGTGTGTGAGACATAGAAATTATCATGCCTTAAAAAATATCAATGATACCGCTAGGGACTTGTCGAAGCTTGTTAATGAAAACACGCCATATACCGACCACCTGCGAATAGGTATGTATTTTTGCTAGCTATTATTTATTTCAGTAATGATCCACCTTAAGCTGGAAGTACTTAAATAATAAACAATATTTAAATAACTATTGAATGAGAAAATTATAATTGCTTGTATACAGGGTGGACCGGAATTTGTATCCATCAATTTGATTATTCTATTATTCACTTAAACTATAGGTTTATGATAGCTGAGGATGTTCTTTTCTTAGAAATGCAACCTTGAGGTGCTGGTCCACAGTAAAGTGATAAGTAAGATTATAGAACTTTATGCTTTCTGTTTATTGTACCTGATGTTTTATTTTTAAACGTAATGTAGAGGTCCCCTCGGTATATTGCGGTGAATACGGTTTATGATGTAGAAATATTTGATTACGCTAATATAGTATCCATCATTAGGTGGATATTTTATTACATGTTCATGATTGTTTTTTATAATGGGCAGAGTCTGACGTCAGAGACAGAGAGTATAAAAGGTTCCTACTGCGTAGGTATGCTTTTCTATATATACACACGATTTCATTATCTAATAATCCTCACGATGTCTATGATGTTTCTATAAATCTCCACAGCGCATGATTTTCTTTAGCAACAGATATTTTTTCCCTAAAATCCTCCACTGCGCATGCTTTTTCTCTAATGATTTTCTATACATTTCTTCAGTAAACGAGTATAAGTTTAGATGTTTTATATATTATTCCGTTCTTGAGTTATAAGAGAACATGTGGTGTGATGATGACGTCACTCTTTTGTTTTTACCACAAGTTGAGACTTTGCTATAGGATAGTAGGCCGCCGTTTTCCAGTAATTAACATAGATTTTTTAGCATTTTTTTCCTGCTCCTTCATGTCTTTTTGTTTTGTACAGATTGCCTCATTGCGCATGCTTTTTCTATATATTTCTTTAGTAGCCGAGTATAAGTTTTAGATTTTTATATCTTATGCCGTTTGTTAACTCCTAGTTCTCAACCCTATTGATCATATATTTCTAATAAATAAGACCTTTCGATTTTTTCCGCCTTGTCACCTGTGGACAGCTATCTATTTTCATCGGGTTAACCGTGATTTCTCCTAAAAATGGCCCCACCTTAAGCTCTGTTTCATGTATGTAGCAATACTTAAATAATTAATGTATGACCTATTGTGACATGCTTGTATACCGGATGGCCCCGGACTTTGTATCTGAGGCTTATGTACTGCTTTTAGAATGTAGGTTCCATATATCCACCTTCTTGTGTAAAGTAGGTTCCCTAAACTCTCAGATCTTGAGCATACATATGAGGAAAGCTCTCTAATAAAAATAATATCTTAATGTACTGACTACCTATGAATATTTCTGTTGATCATAAAAATAACTTACCTTAAACGCGCCTAAATAATAAACAATAATAATGAATGAGAAAATTACAATTGCTCATATACAGGGTGACTGGGAAATTTGTATCCGTAGACTTCAAGTTATGACGTACATTAATACTATAAGTATGTTTGTCATTAGTTGGTTGTCATCTCGCTGAGATGTTGTAAAAGGTTGACGATACGGCTTGTGCAACGCGTCTCTACATGGGACCAGTATCGACCCTAGTGTCTGTTAGACTTCCCTACAAAAGAAGCTGTCACTATAAGGGGTCAGATATATCAGCATCAGCATCCCAATTGTCGACCATCCGATTAGACAGAATACTATTTTTGCTTTTAAATTATTTTTCCTATTAAGTATATAGAGCTATAATTAATATAGACACCGCCTCCCCGAACCTCATTCGTTAATATATTAGCATGCGTTTTTCCCACCTTTTCTCTAAAAGCCTGCGACTCCATCATCCTCAACCCGTAAGACCACCATATCTTATTCGCTATTCCACTATGCTGCTATCCGATTCGCTAAGTCGACATTTCTGATTTGTTAGGTATCCTTTGCTGCCTCGACCACGCCTTCTGATTTGTTAAGTCACCTCGATCAATAGGACGAGCTCAGACCTTCTGATTAGCCATTAATCCTATACCTCTCGACCAATATTTTGTTCCCCGTTATTTAATACGTTAAATCCTACATCTAAAAATTAAATTTCTCTTAAACATTTATCCGGACTGAAAAATAATCACCTATGATACGAACATATTTTTTATTATCATGCCATCCGACATCTGATTTGCTATACCACTATGCTATTATCTGATTCATCATTCTGATTTGCTGTGTCTCCATACCCCAATAGACCTCTCTATCTGATACACCATTAGCTATTACCGTTCACAACTAATAGGGAGAGTCTAAAGCAGATCACCATCTGATTTGCTAGACCTCACCATGCTGAAATCCAATATACCGTCCACCATCCCGCGACCAATAGAAAAAGTCCCGACACCGTAGCCAGTAGGATCCGTGCTGCATTCTAATTCGCTGAGCCGCCATGCTGAAATCAATATTTCATCTGCCACTGTGGCGCCCTCTGTTGGCGGGAGGCTAAAAAGCGGTGGGGAGAAAATTGGTCAAAAATGACCAGAATGAACCTCCATAAGAAATAACATGGGATTTTGGCGCAGAATGCCCATAGCTATACTACTCAGATAGTATATACTACAACTTTTATTCTTGTCATTTTTTTCAAATTTTCGTCATCTGCCTACAATCACAAGTGGGACGAATTTTCGAAAATAGCAAAATAAATATTTGCGCGCTAAGAGAACTATACTAGGTTTTAGGAAACAGTGTACGCTTTAAACAATACATTTCTCTTATCTATAAATAGACATAATTTTGTTACCATACATAATTTATCAAAAATAAAAGAATTTGCAGAAAGATGCGACTAATATCTAATTTTCCGTTTTTCTCGGTTTTTCACCCCTGGGGGGTGCTTGGACACCGGTATCGCTAGACGAATTTAGGGGGTGTATACAGGGTGCGCCAAAGTTCTGATTTTGGTCGATTACGGCTGTATTTGAAATGGTGGAAATATATTGTCTATAGATTATTTTCTTGATTTTCAATTCTGAATAACCAGAAAATATGTACAATTATACAGGGTACTCCGTTTTCGTTGTCCGAGCAACAACTTCGTTATTTTAAATGGAACACCCTATATTTTTTTCCTTTATCGAGTTACCCATCTAATTATATTCATAATTCTATTAAGGTGGTAGGTACTTAAAATGAACCGTTTACGATATAAAAAAGATTTTTTGACAAAAAGTGAGGTTTGCGGATAAGTTTTTGAGTACCTCTGATTTCATAGACAAGAGAGTTTTCAAAATTCTGCTTATACTGTTATGTTGAGCATATTAAGGGCTAGTAGGGCAGAAACATTATTAATATTAATCTTATACAGAGTGCTGAAAAAAATTGAGTTTAATGTTTCGCTAATAAAAAAGGCCGTAATTCAATTTTTTCAAATGGGACGTACTATTTTCAGTTCTGTCATCTAATGAAGTGTTAAATTATCTTTCCATTGATATATCATAGTAGGTATTTATCTTTAGGAGTTGCATAGATATTAAGGTTAATTGTCTGGATCAGTCATTTTTCTTGCTGGAACTTCATGAGGTTTGTACTGCACTTCACCAGTTTCGATAAATCTGTCTCTAAGATTACTAAATGCAGGTTCTAAAGGGTGTCTCCTTTCAGGATATCTGGTTTTATAGACTCGGGATGCTAAGAGGCTGTTCCTTGAGCACTCCCCCAGATTAAAATCATGTCAACCATTTCTTCCCGCGAATAATTCATATTTAATATAATTATATGCAAATGCAACTTCCTGGAACTGTAAAAGCTACTAGTATTTTATTAAAGACAATCAAAACAAAAGCACTTACCGATATAGCAGTAACACAAAACTTTAGAACATCCACAGACACGTGTTTTGACATCTATGTCTCTTCGGTGCGGCTTTTTCTAAAGTTCACAATCAACTGAAATATGTAAGCAAATACTCGTGTTATAACTATCAAAGGATTACCAGAACAGGATATTAAAAATTAAAATTAGATTATAGGAAATTCCCCGTAAAGGGATAATTATCAATATAATTATATGCAAATGCAACTTCCTGGAACTGTAAAAGCTACTAGTATTTTATTAGCTAATAAAATACTAGTAGCTTTTACAGTTCCAGGAAGTTGCATTTGCATATAATTATATTGATAATAAAATATAAAAATAATTAATAAAATACTAGTAGCTTTTACAGTTCCAGGAAGTTGCATTTGCATATAATTATATTGATAATTATCCCTTTACGGGGAATTTCCTATAATCTAATTTTAATTTTTAATATCCTGTTCTGGTAATCCTTTGATAGTTATAACACGAGTATTTGCTTACATATTTCAGTTGATTGTGAACTTTAGAAAAAGCCGCACCGAAGAGACATAGATGTCAAAACACGTGTCTGTGGATGTTCTAAAGTTTTGTGTTACTGCTATATCGGTAAGTGCTTTTGTTTTGATTGTCTTTAATAAAATACTAGTAGCTTTTACAGTTCCAGGAAGTTGCATTTGCATATAATGATATTAAATATGAATTATTCGCGGGAAGAAATGGTTGACATGATTTTTATTCTGGGGGAGTGCTCAAGGAACAGCCTCTTAGCATCCCGAGTCTATAAAACCAGATATCCTGAAAGGAGACACCCTTTAGAACCTGCATTTAGTAATCTTAGAGACAGATTTATCGAAACTGGTGAAGTGCAGTACAAACCTCATGAAGTTCCAGCAAGAAAAATGACTGATCCAGACAATTAACCTTAATATCTATGCAACTCCTAAAGATAAATACCTACTATGATATATCAATGGAAAGATAATTTAACACTTCATTAGATGACAGAACTGAAAATAGTACGTCCCATTTGAAAAAATTGAATTACGGCCTTTTTTATTAGCGAAACATTAAACTCAATTTTTTTCAGCACTCTGTATAAGATTAATATTAATAATGTTTCTGCCCTACTAGCCCTTAATATGCTCAACATAACAGTATAAGCAGAATTTTGAAAACTCTCTTGTCTATGAAATCAGAGGTACTCAAAAACTTATCCGCAAACCTCACTTTTTGTCAAAAAATCTTTTTTATATCGTAAACGGTTCATTTTAAGTACCTACCACCTTAATAGAATTATGAATATAATTAGATGGGTAACTCGATAAAGGAAAAAAATATAGGGTGTTCCATTTAAAATAACGAAGTTGTTGCTCGGACAACGAAAACGGAGTACCCTGTATAATTGTACATATTTTCTGGTTATTCAGAATTGAAAATCAAGAAAATAATCTATAGACAATATATTTCCACCATTTCAAATACAGCCGTAATCGACCAAAATCAGAACTTTGGCGCACCCTGTATATATGTTAAGTACTATATAATAAAGTAGTATATTTTTACCGTTCAATGTTCCACGGAACATGTTTCTAGACGACTTTTTCGTATTCTAAGTCTCTACTAGTAGACTATAGTTCCGCAGTAGTCCCCTATTAATTTCATCAAGCTATCTAGTATAAGGTATTTTTTTTTCAAAAATTGTTTAATCTTGTACTCGATAGTGAATATCCGGTATTGTTTAAAATTTTTGTTTTTTTGCCTTGTTAACGTAATCTTAAAGAAAGTTAACAAAATATTTGCTAAAACCAAAAAAATGTTTGGTGTGTTCCTTTCCCTTAACATGTTCTATAATGTCAGACTAATTAGCAGGTTAAATGAAAATGCAACATCAATGTTGTTATAGGTAGCGAAAATTATTATTTAAAAACTTTCTGATAACTGCCTGAAAATAAAATCAAAGTACTTGTTTCTGCCGAAGTTATTACAAAATCAATTTAAATGTTAATTTTACCATAAAAAAAAACAACAGGAAAACTTTGCTATTTCCAGCTTTAGCGTGTTAGAAAGTAATTAATTCTTCTAGTAAAAAATCTGTTATCATCAACTTAAAAGTAATGACGAACACGCAAGCCCTATTCAGTTAACAGTAAAACATTTGCTTTGATATCTTAATAGCTCGCAGGCCAATTAAAATTTTAATTGTGTCATATAATTCTTTTTTCCGATATTTTCTCTAGTATAAATTTTTAATGATTTGTCTTGATAGTCTACGTACTCTTTCAAAGTAATTTATTTAAAGAAACTTTCAAAGGCGCGTATATAAATTTTTCATTGTATTGTTTATGTATGTGTTGATAGAATAATTTTCTAACTGTGCATTGCAGAAAATAAAATAAATTAAATTGATTTAAAAAGATTAAGATTAATGAAACTAGGATAAACATTATACTCTTCGCCAATTTATTGAATGTTTTAAAACCAAATCACAACAAAACATAGACAGAAGAATAACACTCTGCAGTGTAGGGTACAAATATTACGCACAGTTCCTTCTCAAACAAATGAAAAGTACATCGGCGAAATACCAGACTATTAAACGGCATTCACCAAGGATCAACGGACGACCATATGTACACCACCAGACGGATCCTGGAAGAAAAGTGGGGAGAAGGAACAAAAGTACATTAAGACAATGTAGATAAATAAATTCATTTTAGGCCTTTGTTCTCATTTTTAACTGAATCTGCATGATCGTAGGGGTTATGTAGATATTAGTTTAATCTGCATGGCCGTAGGGGACTGTGTGGATGCTAGTGTTAGAATGAGAATTGTCAAATAAGAAATTAGACAAATTCATTTTAGGATTTTAATTTGCTAGCATAACCAGAATGCAAGTTATCGAAAGAATGCAAAGATTTCATTAATATTTTTACACAAAGTTTTTCTTTTAGTTATAGATAGTTATTTTATCTGCTGTTTGCAAAATCCTATAAAGAAAATATTTCAATACAATTATAAGCAAACAAAATAAATAATAATTCATTTTTAAACATGCTTGGAGTATATAGGCTCCAATACTAGTTAGCTAATAGATAGGAGAGGTTGTTCTTATAAGTGAATGTCAAATACAATTATTTCACACGTATTCATAGAAATTGACTTGGTCTTGCATGAAACATCTTTATGAGTGGCTTTATGTCTTTCTGATGAACTTCAGAATAAGGGCGAAAAACGTATCAAAGGCTAAACATTTCCAAGAAACAGAATGATAGATTTCATGAAAATGTAATTCATTAGAATGAAAATTTTTTAAGACAAGGTAGATACATAAACTCATTTTAAGCCTTTGTTCTCATTTTTAACTGAATCTTCATCATGATCGTAGGGGGTTATGCAGATACTAGTTTAATCTGCATGGCCGTAGGGAACTGTGTGGATGCTAGTGTTAGAATTAGAATTGTCAAATAAGAAATTTGACAAATTAATTTTATGATTTTAGTTTGCTAGTATAGCCAGAAAGAATGCAAAGATTTCACAATATTTTTACACAAAGTTTTTCTTTTAGTGATAGATAGTTATTTTTTCATTTTTTCTGCTGTTTGTAAAATCCTTTAAAGAATATGTTTCAATAAAAGTACATATAGTCTCAATTGACCTCCAAAACCCATTTGATACCATAAGTCATGAGGCTAGAGTCGACACTTTACGCAACAGGGGAGTGCCGCAATACCTAATAAATAGGATAATAAAAGCACACCTACACGAAAACACCGCAATACAATAGTTTGGACAGATGACACCACGGAATCAAAAACGAGGAACATAGGAGTCAAACAAGCATGTCTGCTATTCCCCCGACTAGATATCATAGTCCTGGATCAAGTGATACAAAGCACAATAAGGGAAAATCAGAAATTCAATGAAAACGCCAAATTTCTAGAAAACACGACACCACATCTGAGCTCCACTGGAATGAAAATAAACTTCAAGAGCCTAATAATGTTGCGAGACCCATTGAATAAAACGACTCCAGCCATTGGGGAAGAATACAAAATAGGAGACTACACCCTGAGAACCGCGAACGGAATAAAATAGATACCTAGGAACATATCTAGCAAATCAACTGAAAGGAAGGAAACAGTAAAGGAACGAACCAAAACGGCGTATAAAGTCAAAAGAGCTAGACTACCTTTCATTGAGAAAAATAAACCAAGATGGAGTCTAACTAAAATGATATACACGATCATCATAATGCCTACGATGACATACCAAGTCAAAAACGCAGCAATGATAAAAGCGAATAAAAGAAATCTGCGAAGAGTCGAGAGGGACATTGTCCAACTTCTTGCAAAGGCAGGAAAGCCACGAAAATGATACAAAACGTTAGAATTACTAGAGGGGAAAACAATAATTAAAAGAAAAGAATCATATGCAAAACCATACTGTGGACACGTTCAAAGACGAGATATGACACACCTATTAAAGAAGGCGCTAAGACTGAACAGCAATAAACTGAAAATAGGAAGGCAATGCTACACATGGATAACAACAATCGAGAGGATTATGAATGAACTAGGAAAGGATTATACACACTGGGAAAGGACGGCAAAGCAAAACATTTACATGAAATTAGCTACATGGAGATACTTTGATTTTTATAAACTGCCCTAGTAGCACCAATATTGCACCAATATATAATCCATATAGGACCAATATATGAATATTGGTCCTATATATGAATATTGAATATGTGAATATTGGTATATAGGACTAATATTCATATATTGGTCCAATATGTTGTGCTACTAGGGTATATAGGAGGCCACAAAAAGTGACTTTTGGTTAATTGATTAGCCAGTGTATGGTAGGCATTGTTGCCGCTTCGGGAATGTCCATTCCGGATATTTTTATATCCCGCCGGAACGGTCATACGCCGGACTGGATATGGGCATGCTTTTTACCAGCAGCGAGAGCCAGATGACGCAAGGGGTAGGAATGTAGGATGGGAAGGGTAGGTGTTTATGAGATCCTTCATTTAAGATTCCATGCTTCTTTTAATTCTTCTTCTGCATCTAGTAATGTGCATTCTCATCTGCCCGCTTTCGTCCAGATATGGCTTGATGCTTCCCAGAAACTTGTGTTTTCACTTGAACGTCCCGCATCAGCGCGTCCATTTTGTTTGTTTGCCAAGAGATACATTGGCTAGCTGTAAGAAGCACCAGTAATTAGTGTATCTTCGTTTCAACGTCCTGCATTAGTGCGTCCATCCCATTTGTTTCTCAAGACCTATGTTAACTTGATGTAAGAGATTTTTTATATTATTGTTATGTCTTACGGCAAAAGAGCTTTTTACAGCGGGCTATGCGATAGAGGCCCGAGAGAATATTTTGTACATCCTGCATATGGTTTCTTCTTGTAGTAACTACTTTCAATTCCGCTCTCCAACTCCTGACAGTTTTTCATTTTATTACCTATGTTTAATATATTTTATTTTAAATTTCAATAAAGAATTAAACTGATACACTAATAAACTAATACTACTAATTAGAACTTATCGTTTTCGTCCACAGCTAGTACCATCCACTTGAGAGGGTCCCAGGTATGAACGTATGGACCGGTCTGTTTCCGTTTCGACGGTCCAGTTAGGCACTGCGCTAGACACGTGTCTATTTTATTTTTGGTACTATTGACAAACACTTTATCAGTAATCTTTAATTATTAATTCGGTGTGTGCTTTGTTCTTCTACGCAGGATCTATTGACCTACTGATGATTTTAATTTTATCGTGATTAATGAAGTTTTAACCGATTCTTTTTGCGTTCTCTTCGGGAGCGTCTCACAGCATAACCACGCTCAGCGCCACCCAGTCTCACTGGGCCACAAAAAATGACTTTAAGAAGAATTATGAAATAAATTTTCACAGTCGGTCATTGAACCTTATAATTCAACGTTGATTTGAGGTCTGTGTAAAAATTAACAAATAGCAAAATCCAACATATTTTTTAGTTCAATAATTATAAAGACTTCCATAACAAAAACTGTTATCTGAAATTTTCCTTCAGTAACTGTTAGTGGAGGGATTACACATCACAAAACCACAAAAATCAGTTCTGGAGGTACCGCGCAACCTCCCCAAAAACCACCCCTTCGGTGAAAAAAGCCTTATTTTACTGATAACTCGTTAACCATTGAAGATATAAAAAATTGCTCATCATAAAAAAGAAAGCTTGACTAATTGCCTAAAAAAAAGTCATCTTGTAATTTTCTTGTATATGCCATGGTTTTCGAGAAAATCGATATTGAAAAAAATTGCAAAATTTGTATTTTTAATGCGCACGAATTTTCGTTTATTTGAAATTTTTTGCGCGCGCCTATAGAAAAAATTGAATTGCTCGAAAACCAAACATACTAGGAAGAAAAATCATAATGGGTTTTAAAGGGGATATAAAATATTCTTTTGTGTTTCCATTTATGATGGCTATTGATATCTATTAGTATATAAAAATAACAACATAATATAGTTACCACTTGATATTTTGCACGAAAAGTTAAAAAAGTTAGCCAAATTTTGGCCAATTTTTTCCTGTTTCCTAAAAAATCTTGAAAATTTAGTTCAAATATATTTTTTTGAGTTTATGTATTATATAACTATTGTTTCTAATCATTTAATAGTTAATTTTTTTTTTTTAAATTATGAAAAAATTGTATATGCAGCCTTTTTTTGGATGTTTTTTTTGGCTAACTTTAACATGCTGCTAAATTTGTAAATGTGAATATTTTTATTCCTAACTTTTTCTGCATTGAAGTACTACCTTGAACTAAGAGATTTATAACTTATTTTATAGTCAGTTATTTTTTATGGGCCTGTGAATAGTTAGATGCACAAAAAATCAAGAGATAACTATATTATATTGTTATTTTTATATACTAATAAATATCAATAGTATTTAATAGCCCTCAAAAATAGCAACACAAGAGAGTATTTTATATCCCCTTTAAAACCCATTTTGATTTTTCTTCCCTGCTTATTTGGTTTTCGAGCAATTCAATTTTTTCTATAAGCCGCGCGCAAAAAATTTCAAATAAACGAAAATTTGCGCGCATTAAAAATACAAATTTTGCAATTTTTGTCTATATCGATTTTCTCGAAAACCATGGCATATACAGGAAAATTACAAGAGTACTTCTTTTAGGCAATTAGTTAAGCTTTCTTTTTTATGATGAGCAATTTTTTTATATCTTCAACAGTTAACGAGTTATCAGTAATATAAGGCTAAATCTCAGATAACATTTTTTACGAGCTTCTGGTGTATTTTTTACTTTACCGACTGGACTATTTAACCAATGACGGTATTAAGTAATAAGGTTAAATGAACCGAACGACAACAAAATTTCCTTTCCAAATTTTATGAAAGGCTATTCAATTTTCTAATTTTTTTATTGAACTTTTTCTAATTACTATTTATTTAGCGTACGGCATTATAACAGTACACATCAACGATAAAACACAAACAAAATATACCGTAGAATAATGGTTAAAAGAAAAAAAAAATGTATAAAACATAAACCTGCCATGTTCCATTCTCGGCCTGTTGAGAGTTGACCATATTTTGCTAAGCTGGTCAAATCCAGGTGGTACATGGTAGATTGTGACATCGTGGTGGAGCATTTTGTAGCCATGTATTACACAGGTTGAATTCTGCCATTTCCCCAATAGTGGCGAAGGAGAGCTGGGGGTGTCTTGAGCTAAGCCTTTCAATGTTTAGATATGATATATCAGAGTGCACTGGTAATTCTGGATTTGCTAGTATCTTGCGGTATTCTCTTAGAAGTGCTTCTTCCCTTTGCAGTTGTGGTGGTGGTATGTTGTTCAGGATGGGCAGCCAGTCTATGGGTGTGAACCTGATTGTTCCTGAAGTGATGCGCATAGTATTATTAAGCTGCACGTCAACCTTGCTTGTGTGTGTGCTGTTTAGTCAAGCTGGGGCACAGTATTCTGCTGCAGAATATACCAGACTTAGTGCTGAAGTTCATAGGGTCACAGAGGATGTTCCGCAACTGATGGCACAGAGTTTTGGGATGAGGTTATTCCTTTTTCAAATTTTGGCGACAATTTTTGTGATGTGGGCCTTATATGTAAGAGTTCTGTCTAGTGTGACACCTGAATATGTTGGATGTTTGTTGTGCATCAGGCGTCTGCTGTCAAAATAAACCTCCAACTCCCTATCTGCCAGCCTTTTGTTAAGGTGGAAGCAGGCTGCTTTAGTTTTGGCCACGTTAGGCTTGAGGCGCCACTTACGAAAGTATTCTGCTAGACTTCTTCTAATTAATAGACAATTTTACAAACTTAATAACTAATAGATTGTGTACATATCTGTTAAAGGACTTGATGAGATCTATCCTGATTTTTCTTTACCGAAATAATGTAATAAAAAAATATCACCCAGTATATAACACACAATAAAAAGCTTCTCCCACTCTATTTGCACTCGTCAATCTGATTTCCTTTCAGGTTTCCATCTGTGCACTTACATTTATCCCGAAAAAGAAGATCGTCAAATATTTACATCTAATTTAAAAAAGAGAAAACTCCTTTCATAAACAACCTGCATCGACTAAAGTAAATTAAAGATTATTTGCCCAAATGGCTCCTAAAGAAGCACTTACTGAGTTTTTTAAAAGCTGCGTTCATAAAGAATTCCAATAAGGGTTCTACGGGATGAGCCTAGCTTGTGAACTGATTTTAAATCTTTAATTTAGTAATATAGCTGATGTAGATTTCTGTGGAGCTGTTTGAAGTAGTAGGGTGGTGAGAGTCATGTCGTCATTATACTCGTTTGGCGAAATGAAGTTATATGAAAACCGAGTGATTATTTATAATATATTTTTGACACTAAAAATGGCTTAATGATACCTAGGATTAAAATGCTACCTTAATATATTTGTATATACCATCTGTATCATATTTATGCGCTTTTCTTTTTATTCTATTTTATTCTATGAATATATCAAGATTGTATTAATCTCTTCAACCCGATTTCCGATTTTCGTTTCCAACTTTTTTATAATTTTCATCTAAGAACGTATTTTTACTAAAAAAAACTTTGATCAACTGAGCAAAGTAACTATGCGATAGTGCGTTCATATACACCCTAAAAGCTTTTGGTTTTCAGGTGTATGAATTTAAAAAAATATATTTTTTACTATTTAGTACAGTTTCTTTAAAATAAAAGCTTTTTCTTAAAAACATTTTGTTATATAATTTTTTTTCGACATAAACGCACTTTGCTCTCGACCGTTTTCATATTTTTTGCCTTACGCTGTATACTCTTTAACCTGAAGCCATTCTAAGTTCACCTCAAGTGGTTATCGGACATGCAATAACTTTTGGCGGTATTTAAACTTTGGTTGTGCAACTAAAAAAATTGTTTCCATTTGTTGCGCACTTAATCAACCACACTGTATATACTGAGTTTAGAATCAGGTCGTGCCTATCATAAAAATGCATTATCATCGGAACTGAATCAACGTGTAAAATTTCAATTCCGTAGCATAAGAGGAAGTGGTTCTAATTCAGCTTGCAAGAGTTGACCTAAACAAACTAACGCACTAACATCGCAAGTTAAATAAAAGTTTCTAAAAAGCGATGAAAATCGGCCGACGTCGATTTTTGCCTCGGAAGGGCAGTTTCCACCTCTTCGATGCACCCTCCAAAGTTACTAATATGACATTCAATGCAGAAAATACACCAGAAATCGATTTCTACATCGCGATTGGTGAAGAACGCGATTTGGGGGTGGGTTTTGGACGGTAGTGGTGAATCCTGAGGGGTGAGGGGTTCGGCACCCATCGCAATCGATTCAGCGACACAAAAAGCAGGGGGAGTCATTTAGTTCATGTTTGAAGCAGCACTTCGATGTTTTTCCGCTTCTGCTCCTGGTCTATATGTTTATTTTTAAATTGGACTGAAATTTTGACAGCTGCCAGTGAACATAATATATTTGACATGAACTTGAATTTTGAATATACTTAATAAATGACTTTTCCATTAAGTTGACCGAAAAATTGACACCTGCCAGTATTATTTAATTTAAATAAATATCAACTACGGAACTAATTAATTTTATTTTTATTTTCTTTAAATTCTTACATTATTTTCATCATAACAGACGATACACCTTAAAAGTTATTATATTTGACAGTTAATTTGGCAGCTGTCAAAATTTAAAAAAATGGAAAATATAATTTGGCAGCTCTTTTGCTTATTTGTGAAATGAAAATTTAAAATTAAGAAATCTAAAATATTTATTATGTGGCCTTGACACTGATTTTTATTGAAAAAATCCACACTTTTAAGTAACAATGCGTTGTTGCATGAAAATTATAACAAAAACTGGGAACGAAAGTTGAAAATCCGGCCGGGAATTAATAGTAAATTTCATAACGAACATTTATAGAACAAAGCATCTTAAAATGTTTAAGTTTACGATCTATAAGTTGATTAGGGTAGAACACTACTGTTTTGTGTCCAACTGTGCGTCGGTGATTGTCTTTGGTAACGGAAATGTCGCGCACGGCCTACTTCCGTAGTTTGAGACAGTCGACCATTTCCACGTCGTAATTAAAACCAGCTTCGTCGCACTTCAACACCATCGTGTCACGATGGCGTTTTACTTTTTAAATCATTGCACTTTCTTATGGAATTTAGTTTTACTGCCATTTGAAGATAAACTATTTATTTAAACAATTCTGTGAAAATTTAAACATATTTTTTAAATACCTTCTCTCGTTTTTACATTTTACACCTTCACAAATTCACTAAAAAGTTTCGTTTCTGAGATACGAATGACATAGCCAGATATATTTAAGAAAATCTGCGAAAGAACACAATTTCAAATATTATTTTGTTTAAACTAAAGTTCTCCACCACTCAGATTAAATACAAAAAATTTCACTAACAGTTCTTGTAGCGTTTACCAGTTCCAGCAAAAAAATGGTGTAGTAATAGTATATTATATACCTAGGTTGAGAAGTAGACTATTATTTAATGAGCACTTTTATATCCTGAGGCGCGTAGCGCCGAAGGATATAATGTGCAAGGTCTACAAGTGGTCTACAAGTATACAGTGTGTCCCACTTTTCATGGAGAAAAACTAGTAAAATATTCCTAAGCAGCACCTTTAGAAACCCCGTTGTACAAGATTACATCGTTGTGTGTTCAAAGGCGTTTGAGATATGGGCCCTTAAAAATTTATTTTTTTCAACTTAAAATAATTTGTATCTGTGAAACGGATTGTCATATGAAAAAAATGCATTCTTTATTTTTTGTTCAGAATAATGCTTTGTACTAGTATAAAATGATTCTACAAAAAAATTACAATTTTTTAATAAGGCAAAAATTCTAATTTCTATATACCATACCTACCATGTTTCTAACAAATAATCTACACAAATAATTTAATTATACAATTCTTTGCGTTTCTATGTAACCACCATCATTCCGAATACATTGCTCAATCCGTTTTCTTACATGCCGTACAACTTTTCTAATCTCGGCTGGAGTGATTTCAACACATGCCTGTCTAATTCTGATCATTAACTCATCTTGGCTACGTGGTCTGTTATTATACACTACATTTTTTAGACGACCCCACAACTTGACTTAAACCTATCCATCTACCTGGAAAATTATCTTCTAGCCAACCACTTGCAACATTATGAGCCGGGGCACCATCAAGTTGATAATACAAGTATCTTCTGACATCTTGAGGCAGATTATTGAGAAAGGGTTTAATTTCTCTTTGCAACAAATTTAAATAAGCTTCTCCATCTTGGAATGAAAAAAGGCCCAATAATCTCATCCTTCCATAAACCACACCAAACGTTAACTTTTGACACATATTGGCTTTTAGTACTGATACACCGGTGGGGTTTTCGTCAGCCCTAAAACGGCAATTCTGAGAGCATACTACCCCATTGGTAGTGAATGTTGCTTCATCAGTAAATATGACGTTTTTCAGAAAATTAACATTGTTTAAAAATTCACCCTGGGCCCAAAAACAGAAATCTAATCTTCTGTATGTATCTCTATCTTCAAGGGTATGTAGAAATTTTTGTTTGAATGCTCTTTTTCTATGTTTTTTCAGGCAACGCCAAACGATGTTTTTACTAAAATTTAGATTTAGTGCTACTTGCCTTATGCTAGATCTTGGATGTTCTCTAAAATATTGTAAAATGCGTTCCTCGTTTTGAATTTGCCGATTTTGTAAATTATAATTCTTTGGTCTTAACTTACATACATTTCCTCCATTGTTAAAATTTGTATTGATGCTTGCTACCAATTTATGGCGAATGGGAGGCTGACGGCCAGGATGCCGTAAATTAAATTCATCAGCAGCTTCTCTATATGATCTGGCATTATCTCCGACTAAACGAACCAATTCCACTTTTTCTTGCATTTTTAAACGTTGAGCCATTTTCATAAAAAAAATCAGTTCACTTATTATGTAACATTAATCCATCATTCATTAAATTGTTAACGTATTAACTTATTGACTATCAACAATACATTGACACTTGCAATAACTTTTGTTTTCATGGCTTACTTAGGTCTTTATTAAAGATTATTTGTTAAAAACATGGTAGGTATGTACAAATTAGAATTTTTGCCTTATTAAAAAAATAAAATTTTTTTTGGTAGAACCATTTCATACTAGTACAATACATTATTCTGAACAAAAAATAAAGAATACATTTTTTTCATATGATAATCCGTTTCACAGATACAAATTATTTTAAGTTGAAAAAAATTGATTTTTAATGGCCCATATCTCAAACGCCTTTGAACACACACCTTTGTAATCTTGTACAAAGGGGTTTCTAAAGGTATTGATTAGGAATATTTTACTAGTTTTTCTCTAATAAAATCTCTAATATTTTTTTTCAAAAATCGACCCTCTTTTTCCATGATAGAATCGAACGCCACTGACTACAGTCGAATGTGGCTACGTCTAAAGACTCACTTCATAGATATATATTCACCACCAAAATTTCAAAATATTCGGATATCAGGTGAGCGAGATATGAGGGTGGCTCCATGAAAAGTGGGACACACAGTGTATATAGAATTTGTTTTTCTACTAACATTGATATATTACCATATTTGATTTGATTATATTTTGATATTATTCATTTTCCATTTATTTTGAAATATTTCGAAATATCAAGTAGTCTGGGAGTTTAGTTATCAAACTGACAATGAAACTAATGGAATATAATTTTAAATGTCATTTTCCAGAAATAATTTGAAATAATTTTTTATAATTTTTGTCATACCACTTACCAGTGTTGAATTTATTTGTTTTTTTCTTAGAATTAAGTTAACAAGTTTTTATTCATTTCATTGAAAATATAGAAAATTTTTCATTGTTTGCCTAGGCGGTTTTTTATTATAATTTTGTACCTAGGGAGATAAATACTACTTCTCATTAGTGGAATGGAGTAAATAATGGTGATTTCTCAGGTTAGTAGTAAAAAATAGTTATTTGTTGTACTCGTGTGTAATTATGCACATTAGTCATGCAAGAAAAAGTTAGCCACGTTAGATCGAGTAGTTAATTTTCTTAAGTGACTAATGTGCAATACAAAATTGTATCCAACACTTTCTTGTAATGAAATTTTATTTGAATATTTTTTTTTTATTTGACAGTTCATTAGTTATTATATTTGTAGATATTGTAATTAGGGTGGTCATGGCATAGCAGGTGTTGATTGTTATTTATTGTTTACTAATATATACACATAAACAACGAATAGAGGTAAAAAATCATAATTAGTTCTGAAGAATTTATAAAAATTGGCATGTCTCTCAAGAAATTAGAAAAAAAGCAAATGAATTTAAAATTACTACCTAAGAAATCCCAAGCTTTTTATGAGGAGGAATTCAGCGAATATACCGATTGGGCAAAACACAGAGGTGTTACTGGTGTTAATGAAGTGAAGTGTAAATGGCGGCTTATTTTTTTAGTGTACAGAAAAAGTGTTCAGCTTCTCCAATGTAGGAAAAGTATTCAATGTTGAGGGTAACTTTAAGGGTTTATAAACATATTGATATGTCTAAATATGGAAAACTGATTCCTAATTTAAAAACTGGGTCAAGAACTGACAAACCAAATCAAGCTATTCTCTTACTAGTCATTTTTGAATATTCTCTCACTAGTGTGTAATACACACATTCTACAGGGTGGGCCATTGAAAACGAAACACGCCTGTTTTGGGACACTTAGACTAGTTTCTTGAAAAAACGCTCGGACAGGTCGATTCTTGATTTTTGGAGGACAACTGCTGATGTCAAACTTGATAGTGACACATCAACCCCCTAGCCCCAGCGACCCCTAACTCGAGAATTTAAATAGGGAGAGGGGGTCGAGCGACCCCTCATTTGAAGCGTCTTTCAATTCTTTATGCCACAGCATGGTCGAAATTGGTTTTTTTCAATTTTTTTTCGTCCCCATGAAACCATTCTCTAGATTAACTAAGGTGGGAGTGTTGTTTGGGAAAAATCCTGAAACACGTCACCTTTTATCTTTTGAACGGCACATTTTGATGTCAAATTTGACTTTATCAGGTCAACCCGCTACAACCCCCAACAAAAACAAAAATTACGTTAAGGTGGTCGAGTAACCCCTCATTTTAAAGGTCTTTTGATTCTCTATGCGAGTGCATGGTTGTGTTTAGGTTTGCTCGTGTTTTGGTTTAAACAACTGTTAATATAATTAACAATTTAAATTTTTGGAAAAGTATGCAATACATGTTTATTTACCTTCGAGACTCAGATACAGTGATTTGAAAGCCCTTTCTGCCCTGAATACTAAA
Organism: Stenurella melanura; assembly: GCA_963583905.1. NCBI lineage: Eukaryota > Metazoa > Arthropoda > Insecta > Coleoptera > Cerambycidae > Stenurella > Stenurella melanura. The sequence goes on from OY757316.1 coordinate 96,292,308, forward strand.
CTACCAATACATTTGAAAATGTTTAACCGTTTAGTATTCAGGACAGAAAGGGCTTTCAAATCACTCTATCTGAGTCTGCGAGGTCTTTATAAACACCGAAGGTAAATAAAAATGTATTGCATACTTTTTTAAAATTTAAATTAATAAGCATATTATCAGTTTTCTAAAACAAAACACAAGTAAACCTAAAAACAATCACGCACTCGCATAGAGAACCAAAAGACCTTTACAATGAGGGGTCATTCGACCACCTTGGATTAGATTAGATCAGGAAGGAGGAGCTGGCTGATTGGCCTGGACCACCGCGACCCCCATGGATCTATTGTGGTGCTCCTGATTGTTTTCCTTAGAGCTCCTTATCCAGTTTTGTCCTTTGTATCAGACTCCACAGCCTTGATAAGGGCCCCTTAGTGTAGCTGTCAGCTCTTGGTTTTTCCTCACCAAGTAGTTGGAATCTCAGTCTAGCAATACCTTCACAATGGCGCAATACGTGGACTGAGGTTTCCTCTGCCTCTTGGCAGAATCTACATGTTGCGTCCTCTGCCAGACCCATTTTCGACCACCTTACCGCAATTTTTGTTTTTATTGGGGGGTTGTTGAGGGTAGAGGATTGACCTTACAAAGTCAAATTTGACATCAATATGTGCCGTTCAAAAGATAAAAGGTGACATGTTTCAGGACTTTTCCCAAACAACACCCACTATGCTGTCGCATAGAGAATTGAAAGGCACTTCAAATGAGGGGTCGCTCGAACCCCTTTTCCTATTTAAATTCTTGAGTTAGGGGTTGCTGGGTCTAGGGGGTTGATGTGTCATTGTCAAGTTTGACATCAACAGTTGTCCCCCAAAAATCAAGGATCAACCTGTCCTAGCGGTTTTTCAAGAAACTAGTCTAAGGGTTCCAAAACAGGCGTGTTTTGCTTTCAATGGCCCCACCCTGTATATGTAAAATCACCATAGTAATAGCCATATTCTATGCCTGTGTTGGATAAAACAGTTTATTTTTAGTCAATTTATAGTCGACTCGCTGTATCGAAATTTTTAAAAAACCCAAAAAATGTTTAATACTTTACCGATTTTTTTGAAACTTTTGAAATATCTTCTTGGGTCCATAAATCGAAAAGTTAAGAGTTTTTTTTTGTCGGTCGAACCTCCGACATTATTAAATAAACAAATTAAGTTAACAATTGAATAACTTCCTCCTGAATAATTAATTAAAATGGCTGATTTTTTTTTGGGGGTCGCTGATTACGAATTTGATATTAGAGGTGAAAATCAATATGGCGGAATCAAAATGGCGCATATGTTACTAATTATTTCGTATATTTTTAACTAACAATTGAATAACTGCTAGAAAAATAACTGAAAATGGCTCAAACTTTTTTGGGGGCGTTTCAGAGGTCACTGATTTAGAATTTGATATCAAAGAGTCCAAAATAAAAATGGCGGTTGTGAAACTAATTGTTTGGAATATTCTCTGTGAATATTCATAACTGTATCGGAAAATTTCCAGAAAAGCTTCTTAGGTCGCGAATTATTAATTTAACATGGAAAAGTCAAAATTGAATATGGCGGATTCAAAATTGCCGAAATGTCATCCATTATTTTAAAAATTTTTGTAAATCTGTCATTCTAAGAAAATGATAACTCTCAATGAACTTTTTTTAATATCACAAAATGTTAAATATAACCATGCTTAACGTACGTTTCAAATGTTATTGGTTTGGAGTCCAAATCAGTTATTGTATCGAAAGCATCTACCCCGCGAGCGTACGGTAGGAAATAAAATGCAAAGTTAAGATAATAAACATACCTTTCGACTGTTCTTTGTTTGAAGTTGATATCTATAATTGTTTTCAATTGCGACCCCTCACAAGCACCTATCACATCAGCGTCTGGTCGGAAAATTGCTCCGTTCTTTTCGAATTTCTGGAAAACGATTCATGATTTTTTAATGAAATAAAATGCAAAGTTAAGCTAATAAACGTACCTTTCGACTGTTTTTTGTTTGGAACCAATACGTGTAATTGTTTTCAAATGCGACCCCTCGTAAGCACCCATCCACCGGCGTATAGCTGGAAAACCGATTCGTTTTTTTGAGCGAAACAAAATATTTCTAATGAACGCACTGTCGAGTATTCTTAGTTTCTAGCCTATTTTTATCATTTGTTGTTGTTATGGTAAAATCACATTGAGTTCTTAATTATTTAAGTTCACTTTTCCAACGAAAACATTTTTTTTATATATTTTACAGAATATGTGGTATATGTGGAATTCTATTTTGGCGTATACCCACATACGATGTATCTATAAGATTCACATAAATATATGCCTATGATAATATATTATACTTCGTAAAATTCATTTTTTATTTGGAAATGCGTGCGGATTTTTGTATCTTAATAAATTTCTTGTTAATAAACAAATACTTTTTATGAATTTTTAAATTTATGTATGTAATCAGCGACCCCCAAAACCCCCGTAAAAAATTTTCAACAGTTTTGAATAATTATTCAGGAAGTTATTCAATTATTAATTTAATTTGTTTATTTAACAATGTCGAAGGTTCGATCGACAAAAAAAAAACCTTAACTTTTCAAGTTATGGACCCAAGAAGATATATTTTTATAAATTTCGATACAGCGACTCGACTATTAGACCTTAGTATTACTCCGTTATAATTAAAAAATATGTTTTGAAGCAGATACATTAAATCTGTCTCGCTACCACAATATTTTCAAGTGTGGAAATACATTGGACTGTTCACCCGATACAGTTTCGCTTTTCCACGTCTGCATTATCTCACCTGAGCGTATGCCCTGAATATTTTACCTTAATCAAGATATCTACGTATCTACGTCTTCTATTTGCATTGCATTACTAGATAACGTATGCTGACTATTCCGCTTTATATTTATGATCCGGGGGTTTGAGTTACGACATTGTTTGGGAAATTGGGATCATTCGTACATAATATCCCCTAATGATGATCTCGTTGCAAATACACGTGAGCATAATTTACACAACCGTTAAAGTGGAAGGTTTAGAGAAGCGGTGAATCGTAGGAAGTAATTTTACTTATCCAGTTTTAAATTGCTCGTATAGTTCAGTCACATATTTATACCGCTCAATAAACTGAAAGCTGCCGACTGGGGGAGACCGGGGCTTAGTTTAATTTTCTACACTATATTAAATAATAAATATAATGTATTATGTAATAGATCAAACATCACTACTCATACGTAAAGTATGTTCTGGCATGATTAGGATAGGAAACAAACGGAAACACGCCTCTTTCAATAAAGATTTTTAACTCCTGTGAAATAGTTACGCAAATCACCCTAACTAGAACGTCATACCTAGGGAACAGATAAACAGAGCCGTACTTATTTATCTAACAATGTCTCGAAGGACGGACAGTGCGTCCACCAATGCCTAAGATATTCCTATCTTGTCGCAAAACAGAGTAAGACTTTTCAATTTACCGGGAAGTTTCTGCTCAAAATACGATTTTTAAATCTCTAGTATTATTTTATTCATTCTAATACGCAAAAATTTAAGGTACGGCTCTGTAGTACTCGTTTCAGCAGGTAATAGCGCCGGTTTTGATATTTTGATGACCTGCTCTTATGGCCTTTTTCTTATGTGTACTAAACAAATGGAGGCAACGATACGTCAGTTGTAAGGTAAATTAAAATATGCAAAAAGTAGATCTAGCCGACTCAATGAAGATTCTTGCTTCAGAATTCAGTGGAACAGTACCGATTTTGATGATTTTTTTTATGTTTGTACATTATTTATTTGAAATTAGAAACTTTTTCCTTTTCGGACTCAAATGTTCATGTTGTTTAAACAGTTATAATGAATTTATACAAATAATGTTTTTTTTCCAACGGTTTTTAACAAAAGGTGAATCAAACGAACTTTTAGTGTAGAGTTTTAAATTCTAAAGACATGGAACATGATTTCTCTTTCGGTATTTTCTTGATATTTCTCGAAATTTCATATGTATTTTTACTTCCCTCGCATACCGAAGGGAAGCATTGTGTTCGAGAAAAAATCACCCTTCGAGATTTTTTTCGGATTTTCACGTTTCAGATCATGTAGATTACGAAAATATAGGTTTTCAATTCCGTCTGTCTGTCTGTCTGTTTGTCCGTCTGTCTGTCTATCTATCGGTCTGTTGGTGCATTAACTAAAAAACTACTTGACGGAGAACAGTCAAATTTGGTAGGTAGCTGACGCCACTGCCACTGAAGAAATGGTTAGATTTTCACTGGAAAATGTAGAGGGTGAACTGTCCAAAGGGAATAGATAATGGAAAAAAATATTCCACATTTCGTGACATTCTAAACATATTCCAAAAAAAAAAAAAAATGAAATTTTAAAGGAGAAAATAAATGGGAAATTTTGAAAATTTTGTATAAAATGGATGGAAATTTTTTTTCTTGCTTAAATTTACAATTTCTACGTTTCATGACATTCTAAACATATTTAAAAAATGAAAATTGAAAATTAAAAAATAACATTTTTTATATTCCATGATCTATTCTGTAGCAGATAGCTACAGAATAGATCACGGAAAAAAATACTCTTTCCTCAAATTTAAAATTTCCATGTTTCAAGATATTCTAAACCTATTTTTTAACAAATTTTTTGAAAATAAAGAAAAAAATTAAAATTTTTTATAAAATGGACAATGGAAAATATTTTTTTGCTCAAATTTAAAGTTTCTAGGTATCATGACATTATAAACATATTAAAAAAAAATTTTGAAAATAAAAATATATGTATATTTTCCCCCACCACTATTGAGTAGATGATGGAAAAAAGTTATCAGGTTTTCTCTATAATAATAAAGCTAAGTACATTGCGATTATAATTCACATATTATGTAATATCTTAATAGAAATGGTTTTGGAATGAATGAGTCGCTTTTTAAAAACCAATTTTATTGTTCACACATGAGAGATCAAGACAAGACTGGCTATCATTTACAATTTACTTCTATTTATAACATTCAATATGCTTACTCTAACATTTATTTATAAAAGGATTACAATATGCTTAGATATATAACTCCTCCATCCCTTGATGGAAATCATCCCTGATTTCTTAGATAATGATGTCTTCATTCTTCTGTGTCTTCTTTAAATTTTTCTTGGATATATATTTATTTCTAATAAGATTACATACATATAATATAATACAGGTAAATATGAATAGGTATAGGAATATTGTCCATATACTAGTTTTGTTAATAATTATGGGCTCATTTAATCCCTTAATTATTTTCTGTTGTTCCATCAATTCACTTTGGGTTTGTATTAACTTATGTGTATTGATGGTATTTAGGTTCAAAGGTCCTGGGTTATAATTAATATGATATTCTCTAGGTTGTGAAAAGTTAAGATAAGGTAACTCAAATTTATAGATCATTTGATTGTTACTATGAGTTTTCAATACATGGTTATTTATGGTTACTTCACAACTTTTATTTAAATTTAGTACATAGGTACCTTTTAATTGCATTTTATTCAATAATTTGTCACAGGTTTGGGTTATTACAGTTTCAGTAGGTATCACTAATATCCATTTATTAGTTTTAATTTTTTGAATTTGAATTTCGTTAATTTCAATTGAGATAGGCGAACAATCTAAATTGTCTTTGCTGAAAGTTAGCAAGCTAATTTCGCATGGCATATTATTATGAATTTTAACAGTGTTCACACTCTTGCAAAGATATTCGTTATCAGTGATACTTTTACATTTGTCGTCGGTAAATACATAGCTTTGTTCATTCAATGCTACATATTTAGATCGTGGTATAATGATTTGATAAGAGTCATTTGTCTTTACTGGCAATGAATACAATTGAAAGTATTGATACATTTCTTTATCTACCAGAGGAATTTCTATAATAAAAATTATAGTAAAGTTAATTGAATAGGCTTTTATATTAGCTATATTTTCAAATTTTAAAATATTTTTTATATTTGCTTCGAATGGCAATTTAACTCCTGTTAAGTGAATTTCAGTATCTTTTATTTCTTTTAATAAATGGAATGGGTTAACAATTGAATTATGCAATGTGTTGAGCTTAGCAAATGTAATTGCAGTTTCTATTTTATCTAGCATATTATAAATTGTCTGATAGATAAAATTTATTTGATTTAGTATCATTTGGGTTAAGAAATAGTGATGGCTATTAATTTCATGAATTTTCATTTCTTTAACTATTCTCTCTATTTGCAAAATTCTTGATTCTAATATTAATTGATTGTGTGTTATATTTTGAGTAATTTCGTTAAAGTTATTAATTGATGAATTAAGTAGAGTAACTTGATCTTTAAGTATTGATTTTATTTTTTGTTGATTCTGTTGCAAATATGAAATTTGTTGGTTATATCTTTCGGCGTCTTCATTGTCAAGATTTCCAGTTATAATTTTTACAATTGATCCTAAGCCATTTATTAATCCGCGTTTTTGCCGGTTTGACTCTAAATAAGTTGGGTTAATTTGACTGATTTGTTCAATTATTTTACTTTCTAAATTATTTATAATGTTATAAGAATTAAAGTATTCTGTTTTATACTTTTCATCCAAGTTTAATATACCTTGTAGATTATGAAAATGTTTCTTAATCTGATTAAATTCAGTTATAATAGGTTTTAAGTCAAGGATTTGTATGTACGTCCAATAGTCATTGCTTATTTGTGTTTGTCCAAGTTGTAAGGGTAGTAATCCAGGATTGTTGTTAATCTTTGTTAATTCTGGGTAGGCTGAGGCGGTTCCGATGGTATATCTGAAAGATGAGGTTTCTTTAATTCTTTCAAATGTATTATTTCTGTTTGTTTATTACCGATATTTTTTATTTTGGCTTTATTATTTTGTAACAATTCAATAATAATAAAAGGGCCTAAATATTTATTCTTACTTTTTGCTGTTCGTTCTGGTGCCTTTTTATAAACTTTTTGATTTACTTTAAATTCATATTGTTTGGCTCCTTCGGTATTACGTTTATCAATCATTTTCTGTTTATTTGCTTTATCCTTATTTTCAACTTCTTGATAGAGGGTTTTTAATTTTTCTTGATGGGAAGTAATATAATCGGAATAAAAGGTAGTAGTAACTAGGTCTAAAGGATCTCTAGATTTTGTATGTCCAAAGGTCAATTCAAAAGGTGTAAAATTCGTGCTGGAGTGTATGCTGTTATTATAGGCAATTATTGCATAAGGCATTAAATTTATAATAGGTGTAGAGGGATCTTTACTTCTAAGAATTCGAATATGTTCGATTAAAGTAGAATGAAAGCGTTCTACAGGAGAATTTGATTCGTGATGACGGGGAGTTGTAAAGTGTACTTGGATTTTTTGAGCTTTGAAAAGTTCTATTAGGCAATGATTTTTAAATTCAGTTCCGCTATCGGATACTATTAATTCAGGGGTGCCATAATAAGAGAAGTAATTTATTAGTTTATCTTGAATTGAAATTGCATTTTTATTACAAGGAAAGGCTTGTCCTAATTTTGTAAATTTGTCAATAATCGTTAAAAAGTATTGGTTCTCACATATAAATAAATCCATGTGTAATATTTGAAATGGTTTCGAAGGTGTTTCAGTCAATACTAGGGGTACATAAGGGGTGTCTCTAGAATATTTAGCTTTTTGGCAAGTAGTACAGTTATTAATATAATTTACTACATCTTGCTTCATATATTTCCAATAATAATTAATTTTTAATTTTGCTAAAGTTTCTGTAATACCGCGATGATTAGTTTTACTTTCATGTTGGTGTTTTATCATTAATAGGCGATCGTCTTTATTTATTACTGTGTTGATTAATTTTGTACATTGTATAATTTTTAATGCTTGAAAGTTATGCATATAAGTTTTTACAAAAATGGGTATAATTTCTTTGCATTTAAAGTAGACATAAATAGTTTTACTAGGGTTAATATGATCTCTTAAAAGTTCTATTATATACTTTTGGCTATATTTTGGAATTTTTGCGGTTTTAACAATATTTCCATCGATTGTCTTTTCTGAAATTTCTAAATTTGGATGTACGTTTCTATCTAGAATTAATTGAAAAGGTTTACTGTTTATAATATCATCTAAAATTGGTATTTCATTATTATCGGTTTCAGCTGAGGTATGTACTGTTTCATCGAGTTCGTCCAAAATTTCGATTACGTCATTATTATCATTTTGAGTGTTAATAGAATTGTCATCAAGTCGTATATCCTGGAGAATATTAATTCGTTGATTATTGTTGGGGTTTACGTTTGGTAATTCGTTATTATTAGGATTTATATCTGGTGGGTCATCTATTGGATTTTCTGCTAATTCGCGTAGATAATCTAAAATGTCTTTATTTATTTCACCGGGTTGATTTATAATTGATTCCGTTTCGTGTGTGTTTAATTGAATGCGACTTAATGCATCGGCGTTAGTATTTTGTTTTCCTTTTTTATATATTATAGTATAGTCAAACTCTTCAAGTTTTAGTCTCCATCTTACTAATTTCGAACTTGGGTCTTTCATGTTAAATAACCATACGAGGGGTCTATGGTCGGTATATATAGTAAATTTACGACCAAATAGATAAGGTCTAAACGTCTTGACAGCCCAGACAACTGATAAGCATTCTTTAAGTACCGTAGAATAATTAATTTCATGTTTATTTAATGTTCTAGAAATGGATGCTACTGGTTTATCATTTGGGGGTGTTCCTTGAGATAAAATGGCTCCTAATGCGTAGTTTGAACTATCTGTTGTTAATACAAAAGGTTTTGAGAAATCTGGATACTGTAGTATCGGTGCATTAATTAATAAATTTTTTAATTGATTGAATGACTCTAAAAATTCAGGTGAATGTACAATTTTTGATTCTTTTTTTAAACATTGTGTTAAAGGTTTCGATATTTTAGCAAAATCCTTTATAAATTTTCGATAATATCCGGCTAATCCAAGGAATGACTTTATGTCCTTAGGAGTTTTAGGAATAGGAAAGTTTTTGACTGCAGATATTTTATCGGGGTTCGGTTTTATTCCGTCCGGTGTAATTATATGTCCTAAATAATTTACGTTTTGTTTTAGAAATTCGGATTTATCTAACTGAATTTTAAAATTACTCTCGCGTAATCTTTGAAATATTTTTCTAAGTCGTTCTATATGTTCCTGTAAACTTGTCGAAAAAATAATAATGTCATCTAAATATACTGCGCAAATTTCATTTTGTAATCCGCGAAGAATATTATTCATAACGCGTTGGAATGTACTAGGTGCGTTTTTCAATCCAAAGGGCATTCTTTTAAATTCATAATGTCCAGAGTCTGTAGAAAATGCTGTTTTTGGTATGTCTTCGGGTCTCATTTCGATTTGATGAAAACCGTTAGCTAAGTCTAGTGTTGTAAAATAGTTACATTTTCCTAGTTTGTCAAGTATGTCAGAAATATTTGGTAGGGGAAATTTATCATCGATAGTCTTTTCATTAAGTTTCCTATAGTCTACAACCATTCGCCATTTTGTTTTACCTGATGCGTCTAATTTCTTTGGTACTATCCAAATTGGTGACGTCCAAGGGGAATTAGAATGTTGGATAATATTTGAATTTAACATTTGATCAATTTGTTTATTAACTTCTTCTTTATGAACTATCGGGTACCTATAAGTTTTAGTATAAATAGGGCTTTCATTAGTTAAATTTATTTCGTGTTTAATTTGATTTGTAAAGCTTAAGGGAATTTTATCTGAATAGAATATGTCTCTGAATTCATAGCAAAGTTTTCTAATAGCATCGTATTCTTCTTGATTGCAATGATTTAATCTCAATTTTTTTAAATTTTCTTTTTGAAGGTTGTCGGTATTTTTGTCAATATGTTTTTCCGTTTCAGTATTTTCTAAAAAGTTAATTTCATTTAAATCTATTTGTTCTACTTCCAGAGGTTTAAGTAGTGTAAATTTTATTTCATTTTCCGCATTATTTACTAAAGTTGTTATTGCATGATTATTCTCTATTTTTACTAATGCTTCAGGCGTTTCTAATTCGTCAAATTGTTTATAAGGCATAATTGCGTATCCTGAACTTTGATAAACTGGTAATGTTACAATTTGTTGTGTACGGGGTGGAATTACTATTGAATGTGGATTTTTCAAACTAATAACTTTTTGGTTGGAAGTTGTTTTTTCATAAGAATTTAATGTCTGAGTGAAATGCATTGGAATGTTAACATTTGGTATTTCAAGTTGTTTTGTTCCTAAATTTATTTTTGCATTTAAATTTTCTAAAAAGTCTAATCCTATAATTCCTTCAAAGTTTGGTGAAAAATCAAAAAGATAAAATGTATGGCAATAATCTATATTAAAATCAGCTAGTAGTAAAAGATCAATTATTTCGTTGTGAAATGATATACCATGAGCTGTTCTGACTTCGAAATTTCTATTTTGTATTGAATCTGAAAAATAACAATGAGCTAATTTGGGGTGTATGAAACTTTTTGTGCTGCCTGTATCAATAAGAAATTTTGAATTTAAAGAAGGTATGTAAATAAATGGAAGTTCTTGATTATGATTGTTTAAAAATACTATTTCGGAGGTATTTGAGTTTGAGTCAATTGATTTTGTTCTTGGAAACAATTACTAAAGTCATTTGTTTGTGAATCAGTAGACAAAGATGTATTGTCATAATAGTTTGAATAGTCTATTGTTTCATCATCGTAACCTATTTCTGGATAATAAGGTGTTGTCGAGTCAAGGTGATAACTATCCTGTTGATAAGAATGTGCATTTTCAGATTGATTAATAAAATCTAGGTCTTGCTGACTGTTGTTTGTGTGCAATATGTTATCATTAGACATGTTTTCTGTAGACGTGGAGTCTGGTTGATTTGAATTTCCTGTCACGCAATGATGGTGCAATTTTGTAAAATTACTATTATTTCTAGAAAATCGACTATTTCCAGATGAAAGATCCATAGGGGTTGGTTTAGGTAGGAATCGTGTGTCTTGCATGTGAGGTTTAAATACGTTAACTGGTTGGGTTTTAAATGGATTTTGGAAATTATTTTGCGAGTAGAAATTTTGTGGTTTTTGAATTGGTTGACTAGTATTATTCGGATTATTTTGAGAATAATGCATAGGGTTGATATTTCTTTGTAAAAATGGTCTTGGTAAAGGAAAATTTGTTGGTCTGTTAAAATTAGGGTTTAAGGGTCTTTGAAAATTTACGGGTGGTCTTGGTATATTTGTCTGTCTGTTAGGAATATTATTTTGTACTGTCGAATTACGATTTTTAAACTGAATGAAATTTTCTTCTTCTATAACAAAACTAATGGCTTGTTCTAGAGATGTCGGATTTCTTAATCTAACCACTAATTGCATATTATACGGTAAATTAGTTATAAAAGTTTTCAAAGTTAAAGCCTCATAATTTTCAATTTTAATAATTTTTGTTTCTCTACTTTCGTTTGACTGGTTTAATTTAGCAAATAATAAACTTCTAACATTTTGTAACCTACTTCCATAATCAATTAATGTTTCTTGTCTATTAGGTTTTAAAGATAAAAGATCTTGAACTAAGCAATCAATATTTCTTTGATCAGAAAATGTAGTTATTAATGTTTGTTTAACCAAATTCCAATTATTTAATTCATTTCTCGGGCATATTAAATCTGCTGCTCTACCTCTTAATTTAGAAAATATTGTATCTAATAAGCATATATTAATCGGGGCATTAATGTTATTTCTGTCTTGAAAAGCCTTGAGGAGATTTTCAGATGATGTAATGAATCTTTGTAACAGTTTTGGATTTCCGTCAAACAAAGGGACATTGTCTGCTTGGTATCTTAATAATGAATAATTTGTTTCAGACATATCTGTTGGTAATGAACTTGAACTTGTGCTAATTAAATTTGATTGTGAATTTAAATTTAATTTTGTTAAGCCTGTTAAAATATCATCCATAAAATGTTAAATAGTTAATTTCTATAGAATTTCCTCTTTTACAGTTATTATATATTATATATTATATTTTAAAGTACAATAGTTTTGTGACTTAAAATAAATTAATACACCAAATCTGTATCGACAACGAGGGATCGGTGACTACAAAATTTGCAGGCGATGCTCTATCGAAAATACAGCGTGTTTTTGAAAGTAAATAGTTACAATACTATTCTGTTTAAATTTTGTTTACGATTAAAATTAAATTTCTTAAAATTAAATGTTGAAATTTTGCGAACAGAGCTACTTGAAATTGTGACTGTTTAAGCGATTTCAAATTGTTTGAAAGTACAAATGAAATGACTTACATTAATACAAGGGTGTAGAATCTGCTCATCTTTGTCGAATCTTCTTAATTCTAATCTTCCAGGGTCTTAGGAAGTCCTAAATCTATTCTTCCGGGGGTCTTCGGAATTTGTGCCTCTAACCACTAGGCTGCGTGGGAGTTCTTGCTTGTCGTCTCAGGGTTTCCAATGGTTGAAGAGATTCGCAGGATAAATCTGCTCCAATCCTCGATGGACAAATCTTCTTCGTTGGCTTCTGTAAGCTACTCAGTTCACTTACTTGATGGGTAGGCTACTCAATTCACCTACAGATTCGTTTTCGTGATGAAGGTTTGAAAACCAAGTTATTCTAGGACTCAGGATAAATCTGATCCAACCTCAGAAGGGCATCACTAGTCTAACTTCACAAAATCCGTGCCGACTGCGCCAGAAATGGCTTTGGAATGAATGAGTCGCTTTTTAAAAACCAATTTTATTGTTCACACATGAGAGATCAAGACAAGACTGGCTATCATTTACAATTTACTTCTATTTATAACATTCAATATGCTTACTCTAACATTTATTTATAAAAGGATTACAATATGCTTAGATATATAACTTAATTAATAATTTTTTAGAGTGGCCGTCCTGTATGAATGAAGAGGGAAGTTCTGTGTAAATACCTTTACCGATTATTTACCACTACTATAGTATAGAAAGAAATTTCTTTTTTACTCAGATTTAAAATTTTCACGTTTCATGACATTCTAAGCCTATTTCAGAAAAAAAAATTGAATTTTTTTTGCCATTTTCGAAAAATAAAAATGAAATTTTTTAACCACTGCTGTATTTCCACTCCACTACGTGAATTGGGAATTGAAATTGTGACAGATTACAATAATATTTGGCATATGCACATGCACCTGTTATAGTTTTATTGAAAGATATACAGGATGGTCATCCCTAGAAATAATTCAACCATGGTGGACATTTGTAAAGGTATTTGCGCAAGCCTTCCATAATTGACACCTGTTATTTAGTATTGAATTTTTGCTGTCGGATGACCACTCTGTATATTTTTTGACCAAAAGTTATCAGGTTCTCTTTGTAATAATAGTGACAACTATATTTCGATTATTATTCTCAATGTCGTTTCGTAATTAATAATTTTTTAGAGTGATGAGTTTTAGATGATGTTGTTTGTTATGTTGGTAAACTTCATAGATATTTGTTCTATAATTCGTATAATAATGATAATTTTCAAATAAAAATTTACGATTTAAAAAATTGTTTGAATTTTATATACATACTGCAATATCTCATTGAAAAGTTTATTTATTTTCATTGAAATTTAATTTAAATCTCGGTAATTGTAACGTCCGAACTAATTATCCCGCATAAAACATTTGAGTTTACATTGCAGCAAAAATAATTTCTTTGTCAGACTTCCTACCTAATTTACTAAATGTAATTAAAGAAGGCCGCAGGGGAAGTAATTAATTTGGTTGCTTCAACATTGAAAAACGATGGATTTGAGTGAAAATACCTGGGCTTATGATTATTAGTTTTGAACAGACAAGTTTACAAATAGGAACATATGAAATATGAAGGAAATTGTAAAATTTTCTACAAAATGTGAACCGAGATGGGAACTAATTTAGCAAATACGAAAGTACTTCCATTTAAATGCATACTCATTTCCAAGTTATTAGTTTTTTTACTCTCTAGAGTTTCTTACTTAAATGTAAATAGTGGAATTCTTATAGTTTGTCCAATGTCCATCTGTATGTCATAGCAGTTCATCGTCGAAACCGTTGTAACTGGAAAGATGAAAAATATATAGTTAATGTTTGGTGGTATGTACGCAGCTCGGGAGTCAATATCTTGAAAATAATTGTGTGTAAAATGAATCTAGGCAAGAAAGATCTAAATGTCGAAATTTTGAAAAAAAATCTATTGTTTTAACATTGTTTTTCTTAATATATTTATTAAAATACGTTGAAATGGCGGACGCCCTAAGATGGCGGATTTATCTTTCTTTATAGACCCCTTTACATAGGTATCAAATCAAAGGGTTTTGTCTGTCTGTTTGTCTGGAAAATAAGCAAAGACTAATAAGTAAAAGATAAAAGTATATAAAAAGATATTTAAAGAAAAGCTTTTATTTAAAAAAACATGATTTATAAATTCATACACACATACATAAAAGCTTTGAAGACGGTTATATAACACTACTGTCCAGTTATTTTGCACAATTGACTGCCTCAAATCTTTTTATTTTTCGATGTATAAATTTAAAAAAATATTTTTTACTTTCTAGTAGGTATTTTGTATAAATAAAAGCATTTTTGAAATATATTTTCATTTCATCTAAGTACACTTCCTCACTAAGAAAAATTTACAACGAAAATGTATCATTCTTGTAGCAAAAAGAGTTCTCTTTCACTCCACTAGGAACATCTTGAATACAGTTTTACGCGAAATACACAATATTAACGATTATAGGAGATTTAAAAGTCATTAAAATCACACGGCGACGCTTTCTTTGAAAACCGCTCCACTGAAAATATTCGGCATCAAAACACCCTTTGTAAATCAATGACTTCAGTGCTCTTTCATAAATAACCGAAATCACCTGTACCTTCCAAAATTGCGTTCGTTTTAGTGAGTAAATGCTGTTAAACTTAATTTACAGGTCGAGCTAAAGGCCATTTATGTTCATTTAAGTAATACCGTATGTTAGAATTGGCACATAACAAATTTTATAGGATTGTAACATATATTTTGATTTACTATTGGAATACAGTCGAGTATGCTTTGCTATGTTAAATTTAAATTTACTGACTTACTTGGCAGTTGGTAGGAGTAACTCAGGATGTAGTTATATCCGCTAGATTACACAGGGTGGCTTACCCAAAACATACCACCATCAAAACCTTATGGAGATGACATTTATTCATAAAATTTTAAATGACTCAATTTTACTTAAATAGAAATAATAAAATTATTAAAAATGCAACATGCATTCTCTAAATTTAACGTATATATTATAGTGTTAGAAAGATAGCGAAGGGTTCAGATCTTGGGATAATAAATAATTTTCACTCATAGAAATTAATTAAATTCAATTTTATCACGTTATAAAATGTATCAATTCCCATACCAATGCACAATTATTAATAATTGCCAAAGTTGGAATTACTAAAGGCACTATGAATTAATAAAAATACCTTGTAAAAATAATTAAAATATGATTACTATGTCGCCAGACTAGCACAAAGAAAATCGAATAATCCTAGTGCCCAGGCAGGCAAGTACCTTATCTACGTTTTCTTCATTAAGCAGCCTCTGGGGATGATCTGGATACTTCTACAGGCAGAACTGGTAACAGTAGAATCTGTGCAGAGCTCACCAGAAGTTCCGATGAATAATGTAATAGTACAGGAAATGAAGCTGAAAAAATGGCAGAACCTCGCAATTTTTTCGTCCAGCATCGATTTGTACAAAAATTTGGGATCAGGCTCATTTCACCCTCTAGTTAATTTTCTATATTGAGCCGTTGTACGCTTTTGGTTTTTTAAGGGTGAAAACTACCCCTAATTGTAAAAAATTATAAAATAACATTTTAAACTTTAATATGGTCAACATTTGGTTTGGATTAGTTAAATAATGATTGTTTTATGCTTTAGGATATAATATCATAATATTTCAACCGTTAAAACCACCCTTGTTGGAGCTATATATAAAAAATTTATTTATCCTAAAAGAATGATTTCGGCTTGCATCGATTTGCATAAAAATTTAGGATTAGGATCATCTCACCCTGTACTTCATATTCTATATCATGCTCATGGGCGTTGATTATTTTTAGGGGTGTAAACTACCCCTTATTGTCAAAAATTATATAAAAACATTGTATAATATGGGTAAAATTTGGTTTTGATTGGTTAAATAATGATTGTTTTATGCTTTAGGATATAATATAATATTTCAACCCTTAAAAACCACCGTTAATAACATTGCAATTTTTATAAGTAATTAAATAGATCTATACAGAAAAAAAAGTAGAATTACATACAAAACCATTTATTTACACAAAAATACGAATTTACAAATACAAATACAAATAGTTTTTTAATCATCTTCATCGAGATCGATGTCATCTTCTATAACTGGTGGACTATTGTTGCAATCTTCCCCCGAGCACCCAGAACAAGTGGGATTGCAGTATAACCCCAATTTTCTGCACCCGCATGAAACGCCGCACCCTTTTTTGCATTGGCAAAAAATCATTTTCAAAAGTTCATCGGGTGCAGGTGGCTTGTTCATGCGCACGGGGTGTAAATAACCTTCTTTAAAATACCACCCCCAATGTGTTACTCGGATGTTTTCATTTCCAAACCACTGTTGAATTTGGTAGTAGCGTCTTTTTGTGTGCTCGTCTAAGGCATCAACAGTGGGTAGAAGGGAAGATAGTTTGACTGTGGTATTATATATATTGAAAATGCTCTATTACACTCCCAAGCGGGCTATTCGAATTTTTCGAAAAAAAAAATTAATTCGTTTCATAAACATAGCTCCTTCATTTTTGGTGATAAAAAGTTTTTTCAAAAATGATTTTGTAGGGTTTTTCAAGAGCTATAAGACTATGTGAATTAAATTCCGTAAGATCCCTTAGTTTTGAAGAGGGGTGAGTTTAAAGGGCTCGAGTAAGGGGGTGTTTGCTCGTAAATAGAGGTTTTAAACAGCTATACCTCGCTAAATATTCACTGTAAAGAAAATCTATGCACAGAGAAATTTTAGTTATTGAAAAAGCTACAATGTAGTACTCTATCATTTTTTTCGTATCTCCAGTATTTTCGGAGATATTTTGAAGAAAAGGGTGAAAAATACGAAATTGCAAAAAATCTATTTATCTTTAAACTCCAATTTTTCTAAAATTAGGCATTTTAAATAGGTCAAACTTCTTGGGTGTATTGATAATACATATATAAAAAGAATTACAGAAGGGTGAAGATCAATTTTAATTAGGAGGGTAGTTAGGGGGTTGTTTTCACTGATTTTTTCGTAGAAAAAAGTAGGTACCGACCTTATTTTGATCATAAGTCGCTCAATTTTTATGCTAGAAACTTTTTTTTTTGTTTGGAAGGTCTAATTGTATACTTGAAAAAAGATTCTGTAAGTTTTTCTCGAAAAATGCAAAGTTTTCCCGTTATTTGGCTTTGAATATTTCAAATTATGCATTTGACGAAAAAAACTAACCTTTAACATGCCGTATCTCGGTTTGTATTGGTCGTAGAAAAATTATAAAAAAGGATTTTGTTTGTTTTTCTGAAAGCTACAATTTTGATATCTACAGTTTTTTTGATTAAATGCATATTTTTCGAGTTATTCTCAAAAAACCCTCTAAAAAAGTCGATTTTTTCGTCGAAAAACTGTTACTTTCAACCGCGAATAACTCGAAAAATATTAGTTTTACGAAGAAAACGTAAAGAACATTTTTTTCTTAGAATTACTTTTTCCATCGACTTCCATGGTTAAAATGTAATGAAAAATTTCCACCCCCGAGATGGGGTGGCAACCACCCCCAAGGTTTTAGCGTACAGCGGCATGATATAGAAAATGATCCTTGGGCCACTCCCTACCTTCTGTGAAAATTTCAAGTAAATCCATGCTGGACGAAAAAATTGCGAGCCAAAATGCTTCATTTCCTAGCCTATAAATAGTTTGGAAGCAAATAACATATAATTTTTTTAAAACCTTTTTCACGAAACGCTATCAAAAATATAATTATCTTAGTAGCAAATACAAACTTTTCAGGTTATGATGATATTCCGTATTCGTCTACTTGATAAATAATAAATCACTTCAAGAGTTACTGAAATTACCAGCTAAGCAGAAAACATCTAGTATTCTTCCCTTCGACAAAATAGATGATAGATGCTACATATTAAACTACATACCAGTAGCTTTGTTTTCGATGTTTTATAAATTATTTGGAAATATCTAGAATATAGCGATATAATTACGAATTCACAGTTCTTAGTAGGTTCTTAAATCACCGAAAGATAAACAAAAAGGTTCTAATGCATTCTATGACTTCAGTGGTGCTTTCAATACCACGAACCATAGTTTATTATCAAAGCTCAATCATTATGGTATGCCCCCCATCGTACTTGCATACGCCGACGATATACTCATCATCACCGAGGAAGAACAAGACATCGTTAAATTTCTGAGAAACATGACACCACATCTGGATTCCTCTGGAATGAAAATAAACTTCAAGAAGAGCCTTATAATGGTCCGAGACCCATTGACAAAAACAAGTCCAACAAGTGGGGAAGAATACAAAATAGGAGACTACACCCTGAGAACCACGAATAGAATGAAATACCTAGGAACATACCTAACGAATCAACTAAAAAGGAGGGAAACAGTAAGGGAAAGAATCAAAACAGCCTACAGAGTCACAAGAGCTCTACTACCCTTCATTGAGGACAACAAACCACCATGGTGCCTAACCAAAAAGATATACACGACCATCATAATGCCTACGATGATATATGGAGTCAAAAATGCAGCAACGACAAAGGCCAACAGAAGAAGCCCGAGAAGAGCTGAAAGGGACATTATCCAACTGCTAGCAAAAACAGGAAAACCACAAAAACGACAGAAAACGTCAACATTACTAGAGGGAAGAACAATAATCAAAAGAATAGAATAATACGCAATGAAATACTGGGGACACGTCCAAAGACGGGACTCGACACACCTACTAAAGAAAGCGCTGCGAATGAACAGCAACAAACTGAAAATAGGGAGGCCATGGATAACAACAATCGAGAGGATTATGAATAAGCTAGGAAAGGATTATACACACTGGGAAAAGCTGGCACAACAAAAAATGGATTACAATAAAGAAATATCAAGGATATACACACTGCCAGACTCAGAAACAGAAGAAACAGAAAACTCAGAAGTAGAATAGGAGAGAAGATGATCACAGACAGAAACTAAGAAGAAGCATATCACAAAAACCTGAAAGTAAAAAGAAGCACGAAAACCTAAAAGAAGCATCTCACAAACGCCTACACTTTCCATCCGATGAAGACAGAAGGAAAACAAGACGAAACATCTCACAAACACCTACACGCTCCATCCTATACTCCTACCCCATGCGTCATGCGGCTCTCGCTGCTGACAACAAGCATGTCCAATGTCCAATCCAGCGTATGCAGCTGGTCCGGCGGTATATAAAAGCACTGGGGGTTTGTTCTGGCACACGGTGGGATGATCGGTGGGCGATCGGGCTGCGTGGTGGAACAGATCTCCCTGCACCGGAATTGGCAGCAATGCCCACCTTACGCTGGCAAATCAATCAATCAATCAATCAATCAAAGCTCAATCATTATGGTATCAACCATTAGAATGGATAAAATCATACTTATGAAATACCACATTCGAATGTGAATGTTGTTATTGTTAGGGTACCGCAGTGTAGTAGACTCGGACCAGTACAATTTATTGTTTTTATAAATAACTTGGTTATTAGCGTTGAGAGTATTCGTGAATGATCTTTCTGTGTCTAACTTAGCATCTAAAATTGTTGATCTAATGTCTCGTTTAACTATTTGTAATAAAAATCGCATTAAATGGTCGGCAAATAATGGGGTCGTACCAAATGCAGTTCCAATAATGTAATGTTGTTTTTTACACAAAAGATTGATTACAATTTACTTGTCAATGTAGATGGCAGGAGTTCGCAACAGCAAACCATGATTAAGTTTCTTGGACTATTCATAGATTCTAACTTATCTTGGGTTGACCAAATAAATTCTGTAACGAATAAACTAGCCTCTTATAACTCTCTAGCCCAGTTGCCTGTGGTTTTAAGTCTTAATTAATTGTTACCTCGCTAATTGTTTCATGAAAGGCTAGTTTTTTGCTAGTATAAAGTGACTCAAAAAAGTTTACATAAAAAACCCTCTGAAACGGAAAAATTCAGTTTTTTGCTAATATCTCGAAAGATAATGAAAAAAAAACGGATAGCACCACGTAAAAGAGCGGCAAATTTTCCAAAAAAATAGTACATAAGTTTTTTTTAAATAAATTTTTCCCTTAGCGTGAGAAATTGTTACAGTTCGCTCAATATTTCAAGCGTGTCGCACATGGTTATGAAACATTTCTCGACCGTCGCTACATAATAAAGACAATTTGTACCCATTAAAAATGAAAAAAAGGTAGCATTTTAAAGAGGAAGAATTCAGATTTCCATTGGTATACTTACTTTTAATTTTTATTTCTTATAAATTGCACGTGAAGTTGAGCTTTATCATTTTTCTTCCACTCGTTAAAACATAAATATTAAATAAAATACATTGAAAAAAATCCTTGTAGATATAGCTTGTTTATACCTTAAACTTCAATCTAAGATTAATTTTTATGCTCTAAAGTATCCAGGGTAAAAAAAAAACTTTAAAATCATTGGCACTTCCATTTTTTAGGGTTAGGAAATTTTCACATGAAAACTAGTCTAAAACGGTCAAAAAAGGCTTGTACGTACAAAAAATTGTAACATGAAAAGCAGGATATACTCAATAAGTAAATATCATTTTACTTTCAGAAATATTTTTATTTCATTTTTAATGTATGAAAATATTTCTTGGAAAAAACGTTTTTTTTTCTATTTGTGCTCCGTATGTAAGTTATAGCTAAGAAAGATATTTTAACGTATGAAAAGAAAGATAAAAGTCTAAATTTTCACTTCCAAATATTTATTTCATCGTTTGGTGTCCAGGTTTCAAGTATATGATACTTGAAGTGAAGAAAAATTGATGAAATCCAAGTCGTATTAGTTTACATTCAAGAGCCGGTAAAGCGCGCTTATACTGACGCTTGATTTTTTTAAAACACGTGCGGTTTCTCTGCATTAGTGTATGCTTCAAGAGTACTTTGGAGCACGTTGTTGTTTATATACTGTATATAAACATATATCGGAGTTGTTTATAAAATAAGTTAATTTTGATAGTGGTCGGTTTTTTTAAATGTAAATCATCGAATAATTATAAATTAATATTTTACATGTTATTTATTATTATTTTGAGTCTTTCTTTTATATATTAATAGTTTAATAGTATAATAAATGTTAAAAATGTTAATAAGTATATTTTTATTTTAGTGCAAGTTCGAATAACAAAATTAGTGATATTAAGGAATCAGTGATTTTTAAAGTTTGAAAAATATTTCGATGAAAAAAGTATTATAAATTTAAAAACTCCAATTTCTTAAGAAAGGAAAAATAACCTGTTGTAAACATTTTAATTTGTAAATATATTTTTTCTTGGATGGAAAATTAAACAAATATTTTAGTGATTATAAAAAAAGTAGCAGCGATACCGGACTTTGTCTCGATAAGGAGGAAAATATATTTTTACTTTAATTATTTATCGAGATGTTAGCAAAAATCCGGATTTTTCCGTTCCGAGGGTAGTTTTTGGGGGTAGTTGGGGATCAAATTACGAAAACTTTCCATTTCTTTTATAATTCTGTATAAAATTTCCCGCTCTTTCATGTGGTGTTATCCGTTCTTTTTTCTTTTTTATTATTTTTCGAGATATTAGCAAAAAACTGGGATTTTTCCGTTTCAAAGGGTTTTTTCAATTCTGGTTATGCTAGCGAATTAAAATCTTAAAATAAATGTGTATATTATTTGAAAATTCTCATTGAACAACTAGCATCCACATAGTCCCCTACGGCCATGCAGATTAAACTAGTATCTACATAACCCCCTATGGTAATGAAGATTCACTTAAAAATGAGAACAAAGGCCTAAAATGAATTTATTTACCTACCTTGTCTTAAAAAATTCTTCTTCTTCTTCCAATGGATTACATTTGCATGAAATCAATCATTCTGTTTTTTTTTTCTGATGAGCTCCAGAAAAACGTTTCAAAGGCTAAGAATTTCCAAAAACAGAATGATAGATTTCATGAATATGTAATCCATTAGAATGAAAATTTTTGAAGACAAGGTAGATAAATAAATTTATTTTAGGCCTTTGTTATCATTTTTAAGTGAATCTTCATTACCGTAGGGGGTTATGTAGATACTAGTTTAATCTGCATGACCGTAGGGGACTGTGTGGATGCTAGTTGTTGAATGAGAATTTTCAAATAAGAAATTATACAAATTTATTTTAGGATTTTAATGTGCTAACATAGCCAGAATTCGGGTTATGGAAAGAATGCAAAAATTCCATTAATATTTTTACACATAGCTTTTCTTTTAGTTCTCATAAATAGTTATTTTTTTCTGCTGTTTGCAAAATCCTATAAAGAATATGTTTCAATACAATTAAGCAAACAAATAATAATTCACTTAAAAAAACAAGAAAATTCAAATACTTGAAGACGTAGAGATATATCTTAACCTTCATTTAATTTTCGTAAAGTTTTTCATGAAATTCTTATTTTCCGAATTATTTATCAAAAACATGAAACGGTTTTTTGAATTTTGCTTTAAGTAACCAAGTTGAAATTCTATTGTTATGATAGAAACGTCAGTTTTCAACGTTTTTCAGTTATTGCAGTATCTTTAAAGGCAAACTTTAAATTTCTACCAAAGAAAATATTTTAAAACTCTCTTTAATTATAAAAATTGAACATTTTCCCATATATACTTTATTGAAAGAAATATCAATTTTGACCACGGTTTTAATAATTTGGTCAAAATACCCCCAATTTAAAATTACGTAGGTACTAAAAATATTTAAACATGTATTTGTTTCAAAAATCATTGTTTTGGCTTTTACGCAGTGTTTCTGTCTGTCGTCTATCATATTTGACTTTGGACTTATTTTGTGTTGCTGATAAAATGTGGAATACCGAAATTGTTAAAATGTATTCTCTTTTTCTCTCTAATTTTACTTCCACTTCCACGTAGTGGAGTGGAAGTATAGTAATCGCAAAACACTTATCAAACATTTTTTTTTTGTTGATATGGACTTAGAATGTCATAAAACGTGGAAATTTTAAATTTCAGCGAAAAGAAATTTTCTGTCTGTCGGTCTGTCTGTAACTTTTTTTGTGCGCACGTTTTCTGAGGAACGGTTAAAGATATTGACTTGGCATTATTATATGTACTATGATGAGATCTGGAACTAGATTATATGTGCACTAATTCTGTTGAAGGGTTGGGGATTAAATAAGGGTAAATAAGGGAAAATAAGTAAAGCAAGCTGGTAGAAGTACAATAACTTGGCATTTGGTGTATATACTAGACGCCAAGGCCTCAGATTTAAAAAAATATTTTCCACACCCCCCAACCATCCCCTCTCCATTATTAAAGGGGTTGATAAAATAAAATTGAGATACTTGAAATTTGGTAGAGATGTGTTTTATAACGGCATCTGGAACTAGATTATATTTTGTGACCATTCCGCTGAAGGGTTGGGGGTTAATTAGGGGGAAATGAGTAAATCAAGCTAGTAAGAGTACAGAAACTTGATATTTGGTGTATATACTTGAAGCCAAGGCCTCAGACTTGTTTATATTATTTTTCAACCCCCCGCCACACTTACTCCATTATTGAAAATATTAATAAAATAAAATTGAGATATTCACTTGAGGTTTGGTACAAGTATGTATTATAACGATATCTAGAATTGGATTATATTCTGAGATGATTCCGTTGAAGGATTGTGGGTTAAATAGGGAAAAATAAGTAAGGCAAGGTGGTTAGAGTACATATAGGATTTAGTGTATCTACTAGAAGCTAAGGCCTCATATTTTTTTATAACATTTTTGAACCCCTCCACCACCACCACTCCATTTTTAAATGAGTTGATGGAATAAAATTGCGATATTCACTTGAAATTTGAATCACGTATGTATAATAAAGACATTTGGATCTAGATTATATTTTGAAGTGATTTTGTTGAAGGGGTGGGGGTAAATAGTAATAAGTAAAGCAAGTTGGTAAGACTACAAAAACTTGGGATTTGATACACGTGTATACTGTAATGGCATCTGATTGAGACGATTCTGTTGAAGGGATGGGGGAGATAAATAGGGAAAAACAAGTAAAGCAAGCCAATAAGAGTCCAGAAACTTCATTTTTGGCGTATATGCTAGAAGCCAACGCCTCATTTTTTTATGACATCTACTTGAAATAGTATATTACTAAAATTCTAAGACCAATTATTTCCACATACCAGAGTGCAAATAAGGTGAAGATGTTTTCATTTAAAGAGACTTGGATGGGAAATTTGGATGTGGAAGTGCTGATTCCTTACTAGGTAAAAAGGCTTTTACGCAATTCACCCAACATTTTTTGGAGCCACCTTTGGGCCCTAACATTGTAACATTGTAAGTGAATAGGCCAGGATATCTACATAGTCTTTAAATATATATCATACGGTCGATCGACGAATTTAGGTTTAATTTTCTCAAGGTATTTTAGTATGTCCAATTTCAAAAATAATATTAATGATGAATTATTACTATCTACGTCACAACGGGAGGGAGATATTTATTGATATTAATGTTAAGGTTTATATAACAAGCCTCGTGAAAAACCTCTTGAAAAAAGTAACATTATAATTTATAGTTCAAACGGTGCACACTTCAAACTGTGGATGCTATTTTTTACCGAGCTCTAAAAACAGCCTCTCCCGTGGCGATTTAACAGACTCCCGGCGTGTAGAGAAAACCAATCAACGCCGTAACCCCTTGCCCTCTCACCCTAACATGGTAATTAGGGGTCACAGCCTTTGTACTCGTAGGACATGGCATTAATTTTGAACGTTTAACAACAATGAAATTACATTTATTAGTGATGTAGAAAATTGAACAGTCCATAATTTTTTGCAATTATACACGACATGAATGCAATGCACGCATCATGTAAATGTTATTATGGCTAGCAAATGTCTAACAATTAGTAGAAAATTGTTTCCAGGTATATTGACGAGTACATTTTAATTAAACAAATAAATCAGTAGGTTCGTACTATATTTTATGCATAAACAACACGCCAGGTACCTATTACTGAATGTAATAGAGACCATCCGTAGTTTACAAAAACACATTTTTCGAATAAATGAACTAACATCACATTTTTTTTATAAAATAACGCATAGCACAGTAATTAAATGACCCCTACCAAACATTGATTTGAATTCAGTCGGCTCAGTGGTGCAATGCTTAGGTGTTGCGACCACGGAGTTGTGGGTTCGAATCTTGGCCTGGGTATGTATGTCTAGTGGCGTTTTTAAAGTGCCACCGAGACGGTAGCAGTAGGCTAGATCACTGGTGAGTGACAGAACGAATCTAGTCGCCGTTATTCCTGGATTATACTCTCAGCTGCAGTAGTTGGAAACACCGAGGGAATGGTTGCTGTGTTGATGTTTATGTGGGCGTGTTGTGGTTGAACGGTGGAATAACTAATGATAAACCCCGCCAGGACGTTAATATAAATAAGACCATTAAATAAAAGAGAAATAAATAAATAAATAAATACAGTATATATTTAATTAAAATGATTAGTGTAAAAATGCACATAAAAGTTCTGTAGAGCTTAGGTGCAAAGAAATGAATATAGATCCAAGTTGTATATTTTTTCTACAAATAAAATGTTTTTTATTATTATTATTATTTACTGGTCATTTTCTCGGTTTCTATTTGCCGGTACATGATGGTTCTTTTATGCAAAACAGAGAAGAAAATCATCTTTTTCTCTCATGCATTTAGGAAATTGCACACAATAGGGCAAGTTTGTAGAATAGCCGCTTTCTGAATTGGTTTGATGAGACCTTTTGGAAGATCTAATTGGTCCAGATGCTTAAACAGTTGCTTTATTACTACCCCCGCTATTGATATTATGATAGGTATTATCAGAACTTGGTTTAACTCCCAGATATGTTGGATCTCTATTGCCAAATGATATTTATCGATCTTTCCCTTTTCTGTTTTTGGAGGTTGTTGAAGAATGGGCAGCCAATGTCAACAAGCGTAGCTGTTTTTTTAATTTGTCGATAATTACCATATCTGGGAATTTGTAGTGCACGGTTCGGTATGTAGTTATTGGTCCGTCTCTATTAAGTTGTACTTCATTGCCTGCTGCCGATGGATAACCTGGTTATGCCTTCCTAAATATGCGGTGTTGGATAATAGAGGGCATCCCGCTGCTTCTACATATATCTATAGCTCTAGGTATCCTTGAAATATACGTATCGTAATTTCTTGTGCGAAT
The DNA here is from genome assembly GCA_963583905.1 of Stenurella melanura. Classification (NCBI taxonomy): domain Eukaryota; kingdom Metazoa; phylum Arthropoda; class Insecta; order Coleoptera; family Cerambycidae; genus Stenurella; species Stenurella melanura. The sequence goes on from OY757316.1 coordinate 96,318,830, forward strand.
TGTGCAGTCCTGGATAGCCATAATAAAAACTTCTTTTAGCCACAGTACTGTAGTTGCTTTATCTATTATCGGGTTGTTAAGTGATGTTGGGTATTTTCCATGTAAAACCTTATTCTGCCAAATGAGATGAGCTTTCTCATTTATCCTAGTGGCTTGAATGGCTATTTGTCCATCCCGGAGATTAAGGGGAGTATACTTCATATCCGTTTCTGTTGTTTTACGAATAAGTCGATTTTCAGAATTATGGAAATACCGGCGCATTTTAGTTTCTGGGGATCTGCATGGTGAAATATATTAATTAGCCCTCTGCCACCTTCGTTTCTAGGTAGGTATAGTCTTTCGATGGCAGTTCTTGGATGGTAAAATCTGAATTTTGTGAGAGTGGTTCTAGTTAGTCTGTCCAGCTCGTTGAGATCCGTATCAAAGTATCTTAGAATCCCAAAGGAATACGTCAAGACAGGTATAGCATAGGTATTTATTGCATTCATTAGATATTCTGTATTTAGTTTTGTGCTTAGTAATTTGTTGAGCCTACTCTTGTATTTGTACCTAAGTTCTACTTTTACTTGAGTGTGGTTTATACGTCTATTTTGCAGGACCCTCAAATATTTATAGCTGTCCTGGGGCATCATCTGATCGAAGTTGCAGTTCTTATTAGGTAGTTGAGTGAGCTGTCCATTCTTAAGGTGAATTTCAACACATTTGTCTAACCCAAATGTCATCCGAATATCTTCACTAAAAGTGTTAACCTTTCTAGTGAGTACATCCAAATGAGTGCAGTTTTCTGAATACAGTTTTATGCCGTCCATGAATGTGAATCGAAAGTGACTGATTTGAGTATTACTGTCTTTCAGTCTCTATTATCTGTAGCCTATTATTCTGTAGTCTGTAGTCTATTATTATTATTATTTTTATTGTGCTATGTTTTCTTCATACGTAGATACAAATAAAATAAAGATAAAGAATGTCGAATTTTACCACCAAAAAAGCATTGTATTAATATCGCATGGCCAGCATATTAAATAAAAATACGTGTTGCTACGCCTATACCGTAATGCCGTACTTTCTCTGCCGCTCACAGCGTCAGAAAATGTACTTTTACCTCCGCTGCTATTGGCAACGCAAAGCCGTCTAAATGTCAAACTTTAATTAGTTAAGAAATGCCATGTTTTTCTGACGTTTAAAGAAATAGTTATTTGTCAGGCTAGTGAGTTATGTTACATATACATCACGCAAGAAAAGTTTAGCTAATTTTCTTAAGTGACATATGTAATAAGCAGAGCCCGGCGCAAAAGTAGATATGCCAGAGACGGTCTTCACACACAGATAAATATAATGTTTTGTATGATTCACATAAGCAAATAAATACAATATTTATAGGAAACAAATACCTACTTTTGCGGTAAGAAATAAAAAGTATGGCATAAAACTCATAAAATAATAAATAAATAATTTACTATTGGTTTGGAGAAATTATTTATTTGGTATTGTTGAGCAAGTAAATGTAAGAGATGTTTACCGAAACTGGTGGATAAAAACCACCAGACTTCGGCCGCACATTATATATACCTGCAGCGTCGCGCGTCGGTGATTGTTATTGTCTAATCGAAAACAAAAAACTCAGCACTTTAAACGGCATACGCCACTTCAACTTTTTTTATCAGTTAAGAAAATGTAAGCATCTCCCATATGTTTCTTCCCAACTATATTAAACAATTTTCAATTTAAAATATAGTTTTTATCTGTGCACATAATATGAGGCACTATAATTTAAAAAAATATAAGGAAAATTTTCGACACCACAAAGTCACCGCCCCGCTTGTCACTCTCTTTCTGCTTTTTTACGACAGCAAATAGGATACGGTAAACAATAATAATAGTAAAATAAACAGCAGATTGCGTTTTATATTTTGCGGAAGACTTTAAACATACAGAAAGCAGTTGAAATAAAAAAGGTCCAACAATTTTTATTAATTTATTACACAATGACCAATACCATGTGAGATTGTTTCATATGCACATACGCATTACGGAGTCAACACTACAGACTTGTCAGTACATTTGATAGAAGTAATGTGGCGTGATTTGTTATGGCGTCGAGTGGCTTTCCATTAAATGAAACAGTACTTTCGTAGATTCTGGAACTGCGGTTTAACGGTGTAGAACTTTTTTGTGCCAACTGTGAAAAAACACTTTCGTGGACATGCAATTCGAACATTTTAAAACAAGTATCATCTGAACGTCATAAAAACTAAAATTTGGCATATTTACATGGATATTTCTCACGAATCCCTCTAGCTATACGCAACGTTCAACGTAAGCCGGAATCAGATCAGTATACAGTAATTGATCCAATAAATATTGCAGGTATTTGATAGACGTCAATATATTTTTAGATTCTCAGGGGATATTGCTGAGTGAAATACAAATTGGATACATAACAGTGTTAAGAAACAACTCCGGATTTTCAACATTTTTGTGTGCGGCAAAGAAGTGGACTGTTCAATGCCGGACATAAATCTGCCATCTATAGGAAACTATACTTATTTTAAATATGCGCCGATTACATCGGTAGACGTTGAACGGTTGAACGATCCTTTTTCACAACACAAGTGGGATATATTCAGTGGCAGTTATCGGAGTTTTATTTCGGACGATTTAGAACAAGTGCAAATAATATATTTTTATTATTCTAATAAGGTATAGTTACTAGACGTTTGTGTTTGTGCATCCAACAATAAGTGCATCAAGGTATGACTTATAACCATTTCGGGGCCATTTACCTTTAAATATTACGGAATTCACTAGATATAATCATAAAGTAAAATATTCTATTTTTGCGCATGAAAATGTTTATATAGTTCATATTGAGCAAAGCCGACTCTGGCTTTTACGTCATAACTACCTCTGAGCCGGGGTCTGGTAATAAGTCACGTGTCTAATACAACATTTTATCCAACACTGTCATATGAATGCTTTTTCAATGACAAACAATAAAATTATTAAAATGTCATATCATCGATTTTTTGTCAATGTCAAAGTAAAGTGTTCCTTCAAAAATATAAAATACAAGTAGCTTATGGCTAGTAGATTCTGAATGGATGTGAGGAGAAAGCTGTGGTTGTTATCCATTTTGCTTGTAATCAGGGGTTTGCTCAATAAACATTTTGTAATTAGCATCAAAATGGAAAATTGTGAAAGATATAATATGGAAATTCCGACCGATATTTTGCAAGAAGCTAAAGAAGCTACAGCCAATTTAATTCCAGAAAAGTCCAAAGTAACCTGTTTTAAAAAATATGTACAATTTGAAAATTACGGATGAAAAAAAGGGGAGTTAGTGCTGTAAACGAAGAAATGCTTTTCGCTTATTTTCTACATTTAAGTAAAAAAATGCACCTTCTTCGATGTGGACTAAATATTCTATGATAAAAGGAAACTTAACAGTATACAGGAACTTTGATATACCAAGATATGGAAAACTCGTGGCATCGTTAAATAGCCGATCAAGAAATTTCAAACCCAAAAGGGCCAAAATTTTGGAATCGAACAATATTTGACGGATGCTCCTGACGATGAGCATATTATTATGTCAAAGGTAGGTGTTTATTATGATGTTCTTGCTTTTATGGATTTAATTGTTTGGGTTTTTTAGGATGCATTGATTAGGAAATCTGTGTCTTTAAGACCGCAAAATGTGTCTCACAAAAGATTTTTCGTAAATTTTCAAAGGGGAGAGTGCACTGTCGCTCTTGCTCTTCAAACATTTTCCAGAATTGTAGCTTATTGCAATTGTCAGATGCAGATTTGTATACTGACCATAACATGCGCCGCTCCTCGGCAACTCTTTTCGCCAATGCTGGGGGTGACATTGCCACCCTTAAACGTCATGGAGGGTGGAAATCATCCACCGTGGCGGAGGGTTATTTGGAAGATTCAGTCTGAAACAAAACCTGTTTTTAATCAATCATTTTACGTCGGCCTATTTCCGCTACTAAGGCCAATTACCGACGCCAGGAGACGAGCTACCCCCAACCTACAATTTTGCCGAACTTCTTCTCTATCGAAGAGTAGGGATCTTTTACTTGCCTAACATTTAATAGACAAGGGACCGACTGCTTTACATCCTCTCCGAAGGATGGTATATCCGCTATGTAACCCCCTCCTAAAATTACATACCTTCTACGCATGCGCTGATATACAAGCCGTTAGAAGTTGGAGGGAGAATGCTGTGTTTCCCTGGAGAGGCTTACCCATCCAAGTACTAACCGCGCCCAACGTTGCTGCATTTGCATATCGAAATACGAATATATGCAGACGTCTCCTAACAAGACTGTTATTGTCGTTACTAGTATAGAAAAAAATGTGTACAGGGAGTTTTCGTTTTGTGAAAAATCGAATCTGATGACAATAAGTGTTAACATAAATATAAATAAATAAGTGGATTCTTTGTTTTGTTAATTTTCCGTATAATATAGTCAATAAATAAATTGCTTGGACTTTTTTTATATTAAAATTACTCTTTAGTGACTAAATCGCTTTACCTCAGTAGTGAGCTAAAGTATACTTTAGATCACTAGTGAGGTAAAGTGACTTTATCTCACTAGTGACTTATAGACCACTTTATATCTTTAAAATTTTATCAATAAAGATCACTTTATGTGAAAGTGTTGGATAAAACTATTTCTTTATCATTTTCCTACTACGAAATAAATTTTCAAACAGTTATGCAATATTTCGTCAATATTAAACACTTGATGCAAACTGTGCCTTAAAAGTTCCTCTAACGTTAGAACTTTTTTATGTGAAACATTTATCAATTTATTTTCAATATACAAGTTAACTTGAAGAGATATTAGAAAATGCGGATTCCTTTTTTAACTTCAGCGTATTCCTTCTTTCATTATTAAAATGCCGTAATTTCTTGTTACACTCCAATTAATAAAAGCATGTTGCAAAAAATCTCTAACAAATTGGAATTCCCACATACCTCGAACATTATATTCATTCTAGGAAGAGACACCCACGTGCAAGGTAGTCGGTAATTTACGAGCGGAATCGTCGATCTCCCAAATTTGAATGGATGGTATTTGGCAGAATTTAATCTGTCTCAGGCGGAGGTGTAAGGCTCGTAATGTTCAGGCACTTCATTCTTCATTGTCTGTCCATTAATCGACGTCTTGCTCATATTAAACCGCACGATCTTAAGGGAATAATCGGCCATGCCAGTCTCCCCATTAATAAGACATCGATAATCTACTTCGCTTCATAACCGCAGCACGGTGATAAAGATGTTAAATTCATTTATTTCGGTGCACATCATTTATCACGAAAAAATGGGGAATAAGCTTAAATAGGTATATTAAGAACTTTTCGTTATAGGATTTTTTCAATGTAATCTTGCTGAAATATGAGAACAAAAGTCAAAACGTGGATAGTAAAGCTCCAATTAATAAAGCTCATAGGATATATGATGTAACTGAGCAATAATGTGGAATTATTTGACAGGGTTTTGAGTTAGTTACTATCAATAAAAGTTTCATTCGATATTTCAATTTAAATTTTTATTAATTTTGAATTTTATAGATATAAGGAGATAGGGAAATAATGTTCAATTGCATATAAAATGTTTGCAGTCGTATAGGTAATTCCCACAAAAATAGATTCTCTGTAAACAAATAACGCCAAGTACACTATGTCCAAAAAATATCTTTCCTCTTTACACAAACAAAATGTGAAAAAATATTTGAAATCAATTAAAATTTGGCATCTATTTATAAAGAAAGTTATAAAATACTTTGAAAAACATTTTTTTTTTAAATACAAAAAACTTTCCATGTTTCCACAGATTCTACATATGGTGATAATCGGAAGAAATATACTGGGTGTAATAGGATTTGGTATACCCCTTTTCTCTTTTACTTTTGAAGATAATTGGTTGAAATTTAGGATATACTGCATACATAATAAGGGGTACTTCTTGACATACAATTGATTTATTTTCACTTCCTGTTTTACCGGAAGTGACACTAACTTTCGATTTTTAAATGGAACACCCTATATATCATTGCATTTTTGAATTCTGCATAATTTTCTGAATCCAACGATGCCAAATAAGTGACATTTCAAACATCTCTTTTTTTATATAATATAAATTTTAGTTTTCCATTTAAGCGTGCCATGACGGTTCCGATTTATACTAAATGACTCATGTAATGCTACAAAAATCGAAATCCCGTTAAAAACACTAAATTACGTGATTTATGAGCAAATAAAATTCACTAAAATTGTTTTTGGGGCAAAACTCATTTTTTTCAAATGGAGCCATATAGATACCATGGTACCATTTATTAAGTATTATTAATAAGGAATTTATTCATATATCGTATTAAATTGTGCGATAAATACAAACAGAATTACAGCTAAAAGAAAATAAGAAAATACAATTTTATTGTTACACATAAGGTGGTTTTGGATTACAAAAAATTAACACAAAACATTACAACAGTTGCTCAAAATGCTGTCCATTAACGTCAATGCACTTCTGAACTCGCATAGCTGTTTATCGAAGAACGTTCGCCAATTGCTGGGCCGTGATGCTATTAATTGCTCGTCTTACTCGTAGCTCCAGGTCTTCACGGGCTGTAACGGCCGTTGCATAGACAATATATTTTAAATGACCCCAAAGAAAGAAATCAAGGGGCGTTAAATCAGGTGATCCTGGAGGCCACCTCACAGAACCCTTCGACGAAATTACGTTTTCTCGGAATCTCCGTTGAAGGTAATCAATTACTATCCTTAAATTATGGGAAGGAGCGCCATCTAGTTGGAAATACATTCCCTGTCCTAAATCTAAAGGTAACTCATCTAAAATGTCCTCAATCTCATTTTCTAGTAATCTCAAGTATCTGGCACCAGTCAGAGATCCTATTACCGATTATTCCAAGCCAAACATTGAAACCGAACCGCACTTGAAAGTTACCCACCCGTAATAAATTTTGATTTTCTTGTGACCAATATTTTGTATTTTGACTGTTAAATAATCCCAAATTTGTAAACCTTGACTCGTTCGAAAATAAAATCAGTCCCAAAAAATCATTGTTATTATACAAAATCCAATTGTAATATTCCATCCTAAGTTCGTAATCACTTTCGTACAAATGCTGGTGCAATTGGTATTTAAAAGATGTATAATGGTATTTGTGCAAAATTCGGCTTACTGTTTGGTGACTGATGTTCAATTCAAAGCCAACTTGCCTTAAAGAAACAGTCTTATCAACTTCTATTCGAGCCAAAATATTAATTTGTAATATACATTCTTTGCCTATTTGGTCACGGAGCCTTCATATCAATACTGTTCAAAATGAAAATCCATAGTCCATTCTGCGTTTACAATGCAAATATTAACGACATTAATGACTGGCAATTCGAATGCAATTTTAACTCAATGGTGTGAACTTGTTGAAAAAAAAAGTTTCAGAATTGTATTTCGCTACCATTGGATAGTACCTCGCTGCTATACATAGTAACCACAAACGAAAAGTTGAAACATATGTTTTGGGAGTTTATTTATTAGGTGCACAGATGTCAAAATATAGGTTTAGATGAATTCCTCTGTCCTTACCCATTGTTTATATATTACCGTCCTACCCTTGCCCCGGTCTGTTACGTGTTAAACATAGGCCTCATGAAGGGCACCTTGCCGTGAAGTGTGTCCCTGTCCAATAATCCTTAAGTCTTGTAACACTAGTTGGTTCTCTCGTGGCAGGTTACAGGTCGATTAGTTTTTAGAATTATAGGCTTCATCCATAGCTTATTTGTGACATGGCTAATGTAGTGTATTTAATAAGAAACACCGTGGCTAAATTGAGATATTCAAAGCCAGTGAAGGAAAAAAACCTTCATGTGAGAAACTGATAACTTTAAAAGAAGAAAACGTACCCAAAGAGCAAACACAAATGAAGATCGCTAAATTTTGAATTTTTTTACTGGTAATTTTACTATAATCTATTGCATCAAAATTGAAAGTCAAAAGTAAATTTAAAGTTTTTAGTACCGCGTCAGTATTACTACTAGATTTACTGTAAAACAAAGCGTTAGTGACTAAAAACATGTATTCTGGTAGCTTGGTAGATGTTTGACTATGTAAAATATTTGTTTTAGAAAATCCTGAAACTAGTTTATGGAATGCATAACGTGAACTTGGAAAAAGTTACTCAAAAATTCAAATATTTATATTTTTGTTTTAATAAATTATTAATAATTCCTTTTCTTTTCAGGTGAGTTCATTAAAAGACAGCAAGCTGTTTCTGGTAAGACCTGCATTATATAATTATTCTGTTTCACATCGTAATAAAAATATATATTAAACTTATGTTAAAAAGTACTATTGAAATAGATAAAGCAAACGAATTTATCAATGATATTGTGTTAAAAGTCTAAAAGAAAGTCATTGATTTTTTGTAGTTCTTTCAATGGCACACATTTGACTGCAACGTCATCGATGTTCAGACTTTAACTTAATTCACAGTTGTTGACACACTGTTATATCTTCTATCATTCTCATAGCGACCTATAATAGTGGCAATAAAGAACATTCTGCTCCCATAACGTAAATAATACGGACAAACTCTTGAATTTAGTAACAAAATATCGAGGTAAGACATCCAATACTGCATTCAATCGAGTTCCATACGGTAGTACAATCTATTTTCAAATTATTTGCGAACATTTCTGAATACATTTGGAGTTAGTGAACAGCATTCTCGAACAATTCTCTCATATATATCTTCGGTTGCAAAAACCAAGAATTTCAAAATAAATCTAAAGGAGTCAGATCGGGTGACCTGGCTGGCCACTCCCTGTACAGAAAGCATTTTTTGGCGGAAAAAATTTGTTTGAGAACTCATTCTCCTAATAACCTTCGCTATGCAATCTCAATTCAGTAGTTGTGATTTATGATTCTAAGAATAACAAGATAACGTGAAGCTCGGCAGTATCTTCACTATGAGCACGTGCCGCTACCTCACCGGGCTCTATGATTCCAATCCTTGCATCATATGTATCACCTACTTTCTGCCACTCCCCTATGCCGAAAGTCAACGTCGCAACTATTTCTAGTCAGGATATGTGATTCAATACAGTTTCAGATACACAGAAGTCTCAAACGATTGTTATTATTCTAAAACCACACTGCAAGGGCCAAGGACATTGTGTTTTTGTTGAAAAAATTCGTGTTAATTTAAGAACAATGACACATGCAGTATTATTAATTTTTACAAATTGTCATTCAGTGTCATATATTTAGTCAATTGAAACAATGTCAATTGTACTGAAACATATTCTTTATAGGATTTTTCAAACAGCAGAAAAAATAACTATCTATGAGAACTAAAAGAAAAACTATGTGTAAAAATATGAATAAAATCTTTGCATTCTTTCAATAACCTGAATTCTGGTTATGCTAGCAAGTTAAAATCCTAAAATGAATTTGTACAATTTCTTATTTGAAAATTCTCATTCAACAACTAGCATCCATACAGTCCCCTAAGGTCATGCAGATTAAACTGGTATCTACATAACCCCCTACGGTCATGAAGATTCAGTTAAAAATGAGAACAAAGGCCTAACATGAATTTATCAATTTATTCAATTGTGTGAAATCGTGAAGAATAGAATTATCACTGTCTAATCTACATTAAAAAAAATGAACAACAATTTCAGAAACAAAGTATTAACCATAAGTATCAGACTAGAAAATCTAACGAATTAGTTCTCCCCCAATATAGACTAGAAAACACCCATAAAAGTTTTTTGTATATGGCTATAAAAATGTACAATCAATTGCCTAACAAAATAAAGGAATTATCTTTCTCCAAATTCAAAATAGAGATCAAAGAACTACTCACCACTCTAGTACCATACAGTATCGAAGAATATTTTGATAAAGTATTTGATACACCATAACTAATAGTCGTCAATTATATATATTTATTATTTACTGCGTCTTAGCTTCATTCATTAATTTTTCTGTAGTTTACTTTTTTTATTATTTTAACTTATAAAACTTAATATTGTCTTATTATAAATTTGTAAAAGTAGTGTATGTGATTGTCATTTTAGCCCTAAGTGTATCTTCTAAAATATTTTATATGTATTTGTTGTGAGTTCTATGTATGTCTGTTCTTTATATACTTTGACAATGCTAAAAATAATGTAAAGTCATTGAGCAAATAAAGCAGTTTATTATTATTATTATTATTATTATTTTACTCAGAAGTGAACTGATAAAATTTCACAAAAATAGGTGTATTGCTTGACTCTCATTGTTATTTGAATTTTTTGAATGGGTGGCTATATAGTGTGTAGGGTAAAGATATACCTATATTAAGCTAATATGCGTCGCCCCTTACAATACGGTCGATGTATCTTGTCATTTTTTCCGAAAACTATTACCTCCAAGGTGGTTATTGTTGGTGGGGACACCTTGTATGTGATATTAGATAAAAGGGCTCAGCTGACCGAGAGACGAAGAAACTTTATTTTATAATTTTTATTGGCGGTTTTTTAAGGCAGTTCGATATTTTAATTCTTATTTATTTATTTATTTACATCCACAAAATATCTACAGGATAAAATCCCAAATGATATTAAAACAATATAATGCCATGTTATACAGAGACAAGAAGATTGACAATGTATATTATAAAATAATACATATATAAATTAAAGACCAAAGACCAAAAAATAAAAACAGACTAAGCTAGATCATTACTAACAAAGATACAATTTAAAATTTTGAAAAATAAACAAACGTAAATAGATATTTGTTAGTAAATTCTTAATAGCCGATAAGACTTTTGCAACAGGACAATGACTGTTGTAGTTTGAGTAAAAATTATCACCATAAAACAAATCATTATTTCTCGTATTAAATCTAGGACCTCTAAAATTAAATAATTGCTAAACTGAAGAATCTATTTTATTATTGATAATATTAAAACCAAATTTTTCTATAATTTTATGGCGCCTTTCCTTAAGAGTGCAATACCCAGCAACTGAAGTCTTTCTTTATATGAATAATTGGTTTTATCAATATGCAACATAAATAAAATTAAATTTACCGTTTTCTTTTGCACACGTTCGAGTCTGTCAATGTCAGATTAATAGTATGGTTCCCAGATAATACAGCAATATTCTAATACTGATCTAATAAGTGACTTAAATATATTTAAAATACAAGTAATGTCAGTGATATCCCTGCATTGTCGTTTGATAAAACCACACAAACGGTTTGCTCGCTTTAAAACATTCTCAATATGCAAGTGATATCTTAACCCGGCATTCAAAGTAATGCCTAGATCACAAATATAATCTACTCTGAGAATTTTTTTTGTATTTACAGAATAATCAAATAAAATATTACTTTTCTTCTTGGAGAATGTTATTATTTTACATTTATTTATATTGATTTAATAATAATAATAATAATAATAATGTGTCTTTATTGTTTTTTTTTTGAAATATTGTACAAAATATTAATAACAACAGGAATGGCGAGGTTCAACATAGTTGCTCTACCACCTAACCATTCCATATAAAATACAAGAGAAGAAAAAAAAATTATAATAATCATAAAATTATCAGTATAACATATAAATATGTGAGTAGATTACACTAAATTAATACTATACATTTCTGTTTGCAACAAGGTATGACTTGACATTTTTCTTAAAGGTATTGATGCTTGGAGAAGACTTTGATGGAGGGGGGCAGCTTATTATAAATTTTAATGGCATTGTAGGTAAAGGACCTCTGGAATTGGGCAGAGCAGTGTCTGGGAACCGCATACAGATCCCGATATCTAGTGGTACGGTCGTGTCTATTATATCCTTTTATGAGCTTATCATGTAAATATTTTGGCATTTTTAATTTATTCGTTTTATAAACAAGACAAGCCATATGACTCACAAAACGATCGTTCAGATTCAGCCACTTAGATTCTAAAAATTTACTAGTGATATGATCAAAGTTTCGTAAGTCGTAGCTGAATCTGAGACAAGCATTTTGAAGTCTCTGAAGGCTCTCTTTATCTCTGTTTAATATAGCAGGCCAGTAAACTAAATCACCATAAGCTACATAACTCAGTATCAATGTATCACATAACCTTAACTTGACGTCTGAACTAAGAATGTCTTTATGAAAATACAGTACTTTTAACTTACTGAAAGACTTTTGTATTATATTAGAAACATGTTTTTGAAATCTAAGGTTAGTATCCAGAAAGATGCCTAAATTTTTGCAGTACTCACTATAAGGTAGGATCTTACCGTTAAGAGAAATGGTAAATACAGGATTGTTTAAAATTAATTCCCTGTGCTTGCCAAAAACAAGTACTTCTGTTTTGGTTTCATTTAAAATTAGCCCATGAGCAAGCGACACGGAACATATAGTACTTAAGTCAGAGTTGAGGTTGTCTGCTGCCAGCTGAATATCTTGGAGAGAGAAGTGATGAAGTATTTGATAATCATCAGCATATTGGTGCGAATCGGAAAATTGTAAATATTTAGAAAAGTCAGCAGTGTAAACAGAAAACAATAACGGACCCAATATGCTACCCTGTGGCACACCCTTATTTACCTTAATAGTTTTAGAGAAAGTTCCATTTAAATACACTTTTTGTTGCCTATTAGAAAGATAATCAGTGAAAAACTTTAACGGTATGTTACCAAAACCAAAGTATTTTAACTTAATGCATAGAGTAGTAGAGTCTAAGGTGTCAAATGCTTTACTATAATCTAAAAGAACTAGACATGTGTTTTTATCTTTGTCCCTAGCTCTAAATAATTCGTCAGTGACATGTAACAATGCTGTTGATGTACTATGGTTAGCTCGGAATCCGGATTGAGTGGGAGGTAGAATATTATTGTTATTCAGAAAGGTAGTAATTTGCTCGTAAATAATTTTTTCTAAAATTTTAGAGATAGTAGGCAATATGCTTATGGGTCTAAAGTCACATATTTGAGTAGGACTGGTATTCTTAGGCACTGGAAGGACATGTGCAAACTTCCATGAAGTTGGAAACGAACCTGATATTAAGCATTTATTTACTAAAAATGTTAGATGGGTACTTAAATGAGGGAGGAGTAAAGATAACATTTTAAGGTCAATTTCATCTGCACCTTTAGCATTAGATTTAATGGTGGTAAAAATCTTTTCAACTTCATCAACAGAAACTTCATGGAAGTTAAATTCTTCATCTAAATTAGGAAATAGTTTATTAACATACTTATCGGCTATAAAATCATCATCCATAGTAGCCTGAGGTACACTATTAATGAAAAAATTATTAAAGTCATCCGGACTAGCTAAACTGCCAACCGGATTAGTAACCTTAGAATGAATATGGAGAGACTTTAATGTACGCCAAAACGTTTTGGGGTCATTCTTAAACTTGTATTGTAGATAGGCCTTTTTTTCAGATTTCACCGCCATATTAACTAAATTTCTGAGCTCTTTATAGGCTACCCATGCCGCATCAGATTTCAATTTTTTATACTTAAAATACGCCTTATCCCTTAATTTCATCATGATTTTCAGGTTTTCAGTAAGCCATGGAGCAGGCGGCTTGGTAATTCTAATATTCTTGTATGGCGCATGGATGTTAAACAACCAAGTAATGTTGTCATTCCAAAACTGCACAACTTCATCAACAGTTTCTAACTGATACATCAGGTCAAAGTTAATAAGATTGAGGTCTTGCAAGAATAAATCATAATTGAAATTAGAAAAGTCCCTAAAAGTACGATATAAAACACTTTGTTTACTTTTTTGAAATTTTAAATTACATGCTACTAACCTATGTCATCTGCATTAATAACTTCGCAATTAACAATTACATCTTTACTATTAGAAACAATGACATCAATAAGTGTTCGAGTGCCGTCGGTAATACGAGTAGGCTCATCAACAGCTTGATGTAGACCATATTTATCAAAGAAATTAGCTAATAAAATTGAGGAAGAGTTATTTCTATTTAGTAAATCAACATTGAGATCGCCTCCAAATAAGACGTAATCAAAATCAGATAAACAGTCTATCAAAACATGTTCAATACTATCAAGAGCCATTTTTAAATTTGCATTAGGCGGTCTATATACGGCTCCCAAACACAGCTTCTTACCTTCAATTTTCAGGCTAATCCATAGTTGCTCAATAGAGCCGTTGTCTGGGACATTTAATAATTGAAAATTGATAGAATTTTTTATGTAAAAAGCTACACCCCCTCCACGAGTTTCCCTATCTTTACGAACTAGAACATAATTTTCTATATGTATAGTATTATTCTGAATTTTATCATTCAACCAAGTTTCAGAAAGACCAATCACGGAAAAATTTTCATTTATAATCAAATCTTTTAGCAAGTCAAAACCTGTGCAAACAGAGCGACAATTGAAGTGAGCAAAACTGAAACATGTATTATGCATATGAAGACATTAAGAGAACTCCAATTACCTAATTTACATTTAACATTGAGTAGAAAAATTGTAAATAAAATTTGTAAATAAAATTTAACACTGTAATGTAAGCATACCTATATGCTATTAAATATGAAAGAAAAATACATAAAACATTATCAAATTATCAAAAAGTAACAGATCATGTAAAAAAAAAAAAGACATAAGAAATAAGTAGATAGTTTTAATAATTCACTCGAATTTATATTAACTTACAAGGACAAGTAAATATTAGATATGATACTGAATTGATAGGTACATGAAAAAAAGTTAGAAGAAATGGATCTAATGCTAACTTTCAAGATAATATTCAGTGACCATTTAATATAAAATATATAGTCCTCCCATGTCGATAAATATTAATTTTCCACAACATCGCTCACTAAAATTTTTTTACCGTTATTCATCTCATATATTTTTCCTCCTGATGACCAGGCTTGATTTTTCCCATATTTCTTCTTAGCCGCTAATAATATTTCATACCGATGTTTAGTTAAATCCTCAAATAAGGAGATGTTCGAACCCAGTTTTTTTAAAGATTTTTTTTCACCGAACACCTGACAGCGTTTCCAGTTGTTAACAAAGTTAACCAATATAGCTCGGGGTTTATCATGATTGCCGTTGATTTTTCCGACCCGGAAGGCGGAATCAATATCCTTAGGAATACAGGACACGTTCAACGATTTTTCAAATAAATTAACAACCCTCTCTAAGACATTTTCCTCCTCACTTTCTGCTAACCCATAAAGTCTCAACGAGTTTCTCTTGGAATGTTGACTTAGAAAGTCGTAAGACTTATTTAAATCAATAATATCTTTTTTATTACTGTCTACAGAGTTTGCAAGAGATTTAATTGTTGTATTTATATCGGCAATAGTTTGACTCATATCATCAAGTTTATCTAATTTAACCAGCTTGGCATTAATTGCTTCCACTTTTGAGTCTAATTGCATTAATATGGTATTACATACCTTGCTCATCAAATCTTCTGTAATAGATTCATTACAGACTTGCTTTATTTCAGCTTTCAATTCTCTGGTAATTTTAGCCATACTGACTACTTTATTGAGGTGGTAGAACTACTTTTACGGTAACAATCCACAAACACGATTAAAATTTTGCACTTATGCAACTTCAATTGCAGTTTAACTGGCAACAGAGCACAATTGAATTATATATGCGTTTTGCAACAAATTATTAATTAACGCTGTAAGTTACCACGAATATTTGAAATTTATAGGAGCTCACTAAATATACGTCTATTCACACATAGCACACAATATAGATTGATTTCAAGACAATTTTTTAAATTCCAATCACAAAAGTTGTCAATGTCACATTGCAACCTTTCAGCATCACTTATGGTATTAACAACTGCAAACAACTTCAAATCATCAGCGAAAAGTAGAATTTTCGCAAAACCAAAATTGTATTGCACGTCATTAATAAAAAGTGAAAATAAAATCGGAGAAAGATGACCTCCTTGCAGATCTCCGGAGGTCACATTGATATTTCTTGATTTATTTTGCCCTATTTTTACAATCTGAGTTCTGTCTATTAGGTATGGCTTTATCCATTGCAGTACAGTACCATTAATATTATCATATATTGAGAGTTTTCGAAGAAGAATATTTTGATTGACACGATCAAAGGCTTTTTTTATATCAGTATAAATTTCATCAACTTGAGAGGCATTCTTAAATGCTTCATGTATGAATAATGTGTATAGGAATAAATTTGTCTGCATGATGACATTTTTATATGAATTAAAAATATTATCAGCTACCATGGATTCCTGTATTTGCGGTATAACAGAACACGATGAAACACATCGGTAGTTTTCAATATCAGACTTGGGACCTGATTTGTGAATAGGTGTACTGTAGGATACTTTCCAAATATTGCGACACTCGCCTGTCTCTAATGAAAGTTTAAAAATATGAAATAGAGGTAAAGACAAGGTTGGAGTGCACATTTTTAAGAAATATGAAGGTATTCCATCAGTCCCTGGATTAGTGTAGGAATTTAAAGATAACACAGCCCCACAAAAAAAAATGTTCTGACCTAGCAATGAGACGAGTATATCCTTATGTATTTTTGATCGCTGATTCTGATTCCGGGGTCAAAAAAACTCGTACACCCCAAACAAAAATTTAGACCAAAAAAACACCACCTGATAGGGTATATATTATGAGATAACGCTCTGAAAATGATGTTATCATTTTAATCAATCGTTTTGATTAATATTTTCGGGAAAAATTGAATGTATTACGATAAAAATAAAGGTGAATTGCAGCGTTCACCCTATCGGTATGAAACGCACCCCCATAAAGGGTGAGAACCATCCTCATCTGCCATCAAACCAATTGATAAGGACAATGACTGAAAAACATCTAAAAATGTTTAAGTTTCGTTAGGTTTGCAATAAACTGACGTAGAATTCACGTAATACCCCAAAACTATCCCTATAGCGTTATGAAAAATAACCCTTAACTTCAATTACAGAAAATAAAAAGGAAAAAATATGAAATTTGATAACAATTTCGTTAGGTTTGCAAAGAACCATACCATAAAAAAAAGATTAAAAATAGAAGAATTAAAAGCTACTAACGTAAAAGTACTTCTCACCCCCTTCACCGATGCGTTTTATACCCAAATGGTGTTAAGATTGGTGACAAATGACTGCTAATATCCTAGCCATCAGGATCTCTGCAAATAATGAAATCGTTATGAAATTTTATGTTTTTTTCCTTTCTTTTTTCTGTAATTGAAGTTAAGGGTTGTTTTTCATAACGCTATAGGGATAGTTTTGGAATATTACGTGAATTCTACGTCAGTTTATGGCAAACCTAACGAAATTTAAACATTTTTAGATGTTTTTCAATCATTGTCGTTATCAATTGGTTTGATAACTACCCCTATAGCGTTATGAAAAACAACCTTTAACTTCAATTACAGAAAATAGAAAGGAAAAAACATGAAATTTGATAATAATTTCGTTAGGTTTGCAAAGAACCATACCATAACAAAAAATATTAAAAAAAGGAGAATTAAAAGCTACTAACGTAAGAGTACTTCTCACCCCCTTCAGGGATGCGTTTTATACCCAAATGGTGTTAAGATTGGTGACAAATGACTGCTAATATCCTAGCCATAAGGATCTCTGCAAATAAGAACATCCATATAATGAAATCGTTATCAAATTTTATGTTTTTTTCTTTCTTTTTTCTGTAATTGAAGTTAAGGGTTGTTTTTCATAACGCTATAGGGATAGTTTTGGGGTATTACGTGAATTCTACGTCAGTTTATTGTAAACCTAACGAAACTTAAACATTTTTAGATGTTTTTCAGTCATTGTCGTTATCAATTGGTTTGATGGCAGATGAGGGTGGTTCTCACCCTCTATGGGGCTGCGTTTCATACCGATAAGGTGAACGCTGCAATTCACCTTTATTTTTATTGTAACACATTCAATTTTTCCCGAAAATAGTAAACAAAACGATTGATTAAAACGATAACATCATTGGGGGTGCGTTTCATACCGATAGGGTGAACGCTGCAATTCACCTTTATTTTTATCGTAATACATTCAATTTTTCCAGAAAATATTAAACAAAACGATTGATGAAACTAATAACATCATTTTCAAAGCGTTATCTTATATATACCCTATCAGGTGGTGTTTATTGGCTCTAAAATTTTTTTTGGGGGTGTACGACTTTTTTGACCCCGGAATCGAAATCAGCGATCAAAAATACATAAGGATATACTCGTCTCATTGCTAGGTCAGCACATTTCATTTTTTTGGGGGCTGTGTAGTTTGTCACAGTCAAGACATATTATTTAATATGATTGAATTTATCATATATACCAATATTAGGAATCAGTGCATCATTATCATATCTGACATAAACAGACTACTAGTAGGCAAATATATCACAAATAATTTTAGAATCAGAAGAGCTATTACCATTAAAGTTCAGTTAATTCGGTAAAGTATTGTTCGTAGACTTGCTATTTTCATATTTCCAAAATGCTTTTATATTAACAGAATGGGATTGTGATGAGTGAACAATTTTCATGTAGTCATAATTTATTTGAGATATATAGATTGTGATGTTAACTCTTTACATTGATTATGTAAATATTTTTATTCGCCTTCTTATGTTTTAAAAGCTGTTTTGTTTGAAATGAATATCAACAAGGATAATTACCATTGATAATGAATTGCTTAGGGATATATGTGTCTATAACTAAATTTAGTACAAAATATAATTCTTCAATGATGCGATTAATAGATCTAGTCTTATTGCTTTGGGTTTTTTGTGATGCAGTTACTAGGACTGGAAATATATAGCAAAAAAATTGAATTTTACAACATTAATTGTTTAAATATTTTATAAAGCCAAGATTTGATTTGATCCAAAATTTCCCATTACGCTAGTTATCACACCGAATACAAATTAAACCAATTAAATCGTTGCAGTGAAAGAATTCTGTTTTGACTCTAGTATATGTATTACTTATATGAACATTTAGATCACTAAAAAATAGACCTGCGTATACGTGGAGTCACCGTGTCACAAGATACCCCACTTAGAAAATAATTACACTATCGTTTCCACAGAATTATGAAGCGAGCACGCGACTCGGCAAAAAAATAATTTAAGTGTCACCGAAACATGTTCTGGGGCTGGTAAAAAGATGTATAGTTTAGTGGTTGACAGTGTTACAACGTAACAAAGACCATAAATAATCCCCAGGGCCCCAATTTAATACAGGCTTGCTCAACAATGATAAGTAGGCCCTGTTTGAGGATAAAGCGCGCATTTAAAGACTGCGTTGTTATTTTTGATATTACTATGAGGGCGGGAGCTTTAGTACCGTGCTAATCTTTATTTTATTATTTTAATTTTTTTCGCGTTACGCTAGAGCGAATGTATTTTAAGCTGTTAAGTGTTTTGCACGTTGACGGAGGTAAATTAGTTACGTAAAATGCGTTAAGTATTACCGAATTGTAAAAGCGCCTCGGAGCTTTACTCGCGTTAGAACAAGTTTTTATAATGGTAAGCGATATATTTATAAATAATCAATTAGACAGACATATTTTTCATCGGTATTAAGGACACAAAAAATTGAAGTTTAAATACCGCCACATGAAAACAACCGTCTTTTTTAAGCAGTCTTTATTTTTAGTATTAGAGAAAAATAGTACTGAATAAAAATATCGGCACTAGTAAAACCATCTCTTCATGAGGACTCAGATTTTCGACCCGTCACTTTATTACCTTTATTATCTAAAGAACCGCTGCCTAAGGAATCACTACTTCCACATCCAGATTTTTCATTTCAGTCACTTTAAAGAAAACATCTTGACTAGATTTGCACTCTAGTATATGAAAATTATTGGTCATAGAATTTTAATAATATTTGGAGCAGATGTCATAGAAAAGTTTGAGGCGTTGGTTTCTACCATATACGTTAAAAATGAAGTTTTTAGTTTACCCTACTTATTTTCCCCTATTCATAACCTACCACGTCACACCCCTTCAATGGAATCATCTCAATCAGATGTCATTACAATACATACGTGTACTAAGTATCAAGTAAATACCTCAATTCTATATTATCAAACCTATTAATAATGGAGCGGAGATGGTGGTGTTTGAAAAATATTAGAAAGAAATCTGAGGCCTTGGTTCCTAGTATAACACCAAATTCCACATGTCTTACCAGCTTGATTTACTTAT
Source organism: Stenurella melanura (assembly GCA_963583905.1). Taxonomy (NCBI): domain Eukaryota; kingdom Metazoa; phylum Arthropoda; class Insecta; order Coleoptera; family Cerambycidae; genus Stenurella; species Stenurella melanura. The sequence continues at coordinate 96,339,096 of OY757316.1, forward strand.
TTTCCCCTATTTACCCCTATTTAACTTCCAACCCTTCAACGGAATGATCTCAAAATATAATGTAGCTCCAGATGTCATTATAATACATACTTGTACCAAATTTCAAATGAATATCTCAATTTTATTTTATCAACCCCTTTAATAATGGATTAAGGGTGGTGGGGGGTTGAACAATATTACTAAAGAACCTGAGGGCTTGGTTTCTAGGACATACACCGAATTTCAAGTTTATGTACTCTTACCAGCTTGCTTTACTTACTTTTCCCTATTTACTACCAATTATCCCCACTCCTACAACGCAATAATGTCAAAATATTATCTCTAGTTTAAGATATCGTTATAAGTGTAGCAAATTTCAAGAGAAAATCTAAATTAAATTTTATCGACTCTTTTAATAAGAGAGTGGGGGTGGGTGGTGTGGCAATGGAAAATATTATAAAAAAAACCTGAGGGCATCGCTTCTAGTATATACACCAAATCTCAAATTTCTATACTCCTACCAGCTTGCTTTACTTATTTTCCCGTATCTACCACTATTTAATCCCCAACCCTTCAAAGGAATCATCTCAAAATATATCTAGTTCCAGATGTCGTTATAATACATATGTGTACCAAATTTCAAGTAAATATTTCAATTTTATTTTATCAACCTCTTTAATAATGGAGGTAGTGGGGGTTGAAAAACATTATAAATAATCTGAGACCTCGACTTCTAGTATATACACCGAATTTCAAGTTTCTGTACTCTCATCAGCTTGCTTTACTTATTTTTCCCTATTTACCACTATTTAACCCCCAACCCTTCAACGGAATCACCTCAAAATATAATCTAGCTCCAGACGTTGTTATAATACATACGTGTACCAAATTTCAATCGCTTTAGTAATGGAGGAGGGGTGGTGGGGGGTTAAAAATATTATAAAAAAATTTGAGTCTTTGGTATCTAGTACATACACCGAATTTCAAGTTTCTGTATTCTTACCAACTTACCAACTTGCTTTACTTATATTCCTCTATTTATCCCTATTTAACCCCAATCCTTCAACAGAATCATCTCAAAGTATAATCTAGTTCCAGATGTCGTTATAGTACATACGTGTACCAAATTTCAAATGAATATCTTAATTTTATTTTATCAACCTTCATAATAATGGAGTAGGGGTAGTGGAGGGTTGAAAAATATTATAAAAAAATCTGAGGCTTACGCTTCTAGTCTATACAATGAATTTCAATTTTCTGTATTCGTACCAGCTTACTTTACTTATTTTCCACTATTTACCCCTATTTAACTCCCAACCCTTCAACGGAATCATTTCACAATTTAATCCAGATCCAGATGCCGTTATGATACATACGTGTATTAAATTTCAAATGAATATCTCAATTTTATTTTATCAACAACTTTAATAATGGATTGGGGTGGTGGGGGGTTGAAAAATATTATAAAAAATCTGAGGCTTTGGCTTGTAGTACATACATCAAATTTCAAGTTTCTGTACTTCGTGTAATTAAATTTCAAATGAATATCTCAATTTTATTTTATCAACAACTTTAATAATGGATTGGGGTGGTGGGGGGTTGAAAAATATTATAAAAAATCTGAGGCTTTGGCTTGTAGTACATACATCAAATTTCAAGTTTCTGTACTCTTACCAGCTTGCTTTATATATGTCCCCATATTTACCCCTATTTACCCCCAAACCCTTCACCAGATGTCTTCAAAACACAATCCAGTTCCAGGTCTCGTTATAATATATACGTACAAAAAAGTTACAGACAGACAGATCGACAGATAGACCGAACAATTTTTTTCGTTCAAATTTAAAATCTCGACGTTTCATGCATGACATTCTAAATCTATTTCAAGAAAAACTAATTTTGAAAAATTGTTTACAATTACTATACTTCCAATCCACTACGTGGGTGTGAAGTAATTATACAAAGCTTAAGATACAACCAATTTATAAAGTACATAAATAAACATGAAATAATTGCCAGCAATCAATCCAGCTTTAGAAAATGTTATAGCACTACTAATAACCTGGAGAATACGTAGAAAGAGGGCGAAATCCCGAAAATTCAGAAACCAGAATGCAAGACATCTACACCGGTCCTCCCCGTTCTAACGGACAAGGAACACGATGGTGACAGTCAATCGTTTTCTACGATTCACTAAATCACCCCTAAGTCAAAAACCACCCCTTTTATCGATATTTCGATACTAAGCAGGTGAGGGCTTGGCGGATCGGTTTTTATTACAAAGGACCCCACACAAACCTGGAAACCGGGCTTTGGTAGAATCGTCTGAATTTTTAGTATATTATAGCTTATGTCATCCTGAAGTCTCCATGGCCACACTTTTATATCGCATATTTGATTATTAGCTTTGTGTTTTTGAGGTTGCTGAATTCGAATCTAATGTCAATCAGCTGTCAATTAGCAAGGAACTACTTGGTGATTTTTTTAACCGGAAACTTTCAATTATCTCGAGTAATAAGCAATAAGCACTCTACGAAAAAACATTTCAAACGAAAGCTATAGAATTGGATGGGGTATATGTCACTTTGACTTTGGGTGAAAGGGTTAAGGTCTTTCAAGGTAAAATCCGTTTTTTAAATGCGACTACTTTTGTTCGAAACATTTTTTCGCAGAGTGCTTATTACTCAAGATATTTGTAGAGATTTGCATAATAATGGAGGTGTGGTAATTTTCTGCAGGAATAATAAACAATTTAAAGTAAGAGAACTCATATACGTAACTGAATCATCTATTGAAAAATCAGTAGAAATTACCGGTGTAGAAATAAAATGTTCTCAATATCTTATAAAACTCTTGGCAATATATAGACCACCACAAGGAAATATGAATGAATTTATAACTACTTTAGATAGGGTTTTACACAGAACTGTCAAAAAATGTGACATGATAATTTGTGGTGATCTAAATATTGACTATCTTTCTAATTCTACTAACAAAAATGAGTTGTGTGATTTACTCCAAACATACAATTTAAACATGGTAATAAATGAACCGACAAGAATATCTGTGAGAAACAAAAGCTGTATTGATTACATTTGTACAAATATCAGAAATACTCCCAAACTTACTTGTAAAGTTTTAAATGATGGTTTGTCGGATCACACCTCTCAAATATTAGAGTGCAAATATATAATAAAAGAAACTGTTGAGAAAAATGAGCGTTATGCAAGAACCTATAGTGAGGCAAATTATAAAACTTATTATCATCAGTTACGGAATGAACACTGGGATGATGTTTTTAATGCAGTGACGGTCGATGAGGGTTTTAATAATTTTATAAATATTTTGACGTATCACTATGATTCAAGTTTTCCCTATAAAAAAATAAATATTAAACATGCAAAAAATGCTTGGGTAACACCAGGCATTAAGAAATCATCAGAAAGGTTAAAGTTCTTATATCAAATTAAATCATCAACAAATAGCCCAAATAACATAAGTTATTACAATAAGTATAAACAAATTTATAAAAAGGTTATTATTGATGCAAAGAAAATGTATAACGATTCCTTTTATAGTAAGGCCAGTAATAAGACAAAAGCAATATGGTCAATAATAAATAAAAATACATGTGACAGACAAATAAATGAAATAAATGAAATAAAAATTAATAATAAAACAATAACTGAATCATCTATCATTGCAGAACAATTCAACAAATATTTTATAGATCTACCCTCCAAGTTAAATGACGAACTTGGTGTCACTCCCGAATTAAATCTAAATTCTATATCAGTATACCCCTCAATTTTTTTAGAACCTGTGACAGAAAATGAAATATTTAATATCATCATGGCATTAAAAAATAGCAACGCATCAGGAGTAGACAATTTAAGTGCTAATTTAATTAAAAAATCAGCCAATTTTCTAGTGGCCCCACTTACATATTTAATAAATCTGTCCCTAACTGAAGGAACATTTCCATCTATCTTAAAAATAGCTAAAGTTCTTCCTCTACACAAAAAAGGAGATAATTCCTTGCCTGAGAATTATAGACCCGTGGCACTTTTGTCGACTATTTCCAAAATAGTAGAACGTGTTATTTTTAACAGAATTGTAATTTTTTCAGAAAAAAATAAAATATTGTCAAATGCTCAACATGGTTTTCGTAAAAAATATTCGACTCAGACTGCAATATTAGCGTTTTTAGAGAAACTTTACGAAAATTTAAATCAAAATAATAAATGTTCTGGACTCTTTATGGATCTGAGCAAAGCTTTCGACCTAATAAATCATTCGATCCTTATTATGAAACTAGAAAAATATGGCCTTAGAGGTAAAGAAAAAGACTGGTTGACATCATACCTTACAAATAGATTCCAATTAGTAGAAGTTAATGGTACTCAATCGAATAAACTGAAAATAGAATTTGGCGTACCACAAGGGTCCGTTTTAGGACCTTTATTGTTTTTATTTTATATTAACGACTTACCGAGTTTCTTTGATGAGTATTTAATTATGTTTGCTGACGATAATTTCTATTTGTGTTGCGGAAAAACTATGCAAAATGCTTTAACTTCCTTACAAGACAACATAGTAAGATATGCTGAATATTTTAAAATAAACAGATTGTTCTTGAACATTTCTAAAACAGTATTTATTATATTTTCTCCCAGAAATTCCACATAGTCATTTAATCAAATTGGAGGGTAAATCTATACAACAAACACATTCTACAAAATTTTTAGGAATACATATTGATAATGCCCTAAATTGGGATACCCACATAATGTCTGTTGCTAAGAAAATCTCTTCCACTTGTTATGCATTGTACAGATTATCAAAATTAGCCAGTAGACAAACACTGTTAACCTACTATTATGCACACTTTCTATCAAGAATATCATATGGTATTATTTTCTGGGGTTCAACTCACAAATCGGAAAGATTATTCAGATTACAAAAAAGAGTAATTCGTTATATTTTAGGAACATCTAAATTTGAATCGTGTAAAAAGATATTTAAAGATCTACAGTTATTAACCTTGCCCTGCATCTATATTTTAGAAATACTCGTTTACGTAAAAAATAATTTTAATTCATTTTTGCCAAGTAATTATAATCATAATTATAGTACAAGAGAAGGTCACAATTTGTTAATCCCCATACACAGTTTATCAAAATATGAGGAAAATCCAAGGTATATGGGAATAATCTTATACAACAAGCTACCTCAACAATTTAAAAATATTGGCAATGTCAGAACTTTCAAGAAAGATGTTAAAACATTTTTAATTAATAACTGTTTCTACTCAGTTGAAGAATTTTTAGACATGTGAATTTTGTACTTGTTGATCTACTTATTTGTTTTATTTTATTTTAATTGAAAATTCGACGCATATTCATATTAAATGTATATATTTAAAGTTATTTGTGACAATGTAATTTTATATGTAAGTTGTCTTTGTTAGAATATTTGTTAGTGTAATAGTTTCTATTATTTTAAGCTCTTAATTATGTCATAATCAGGGGACGTTAGCGTGGTGTCTAATCGTGTGACTAATCCTATACCACTGTTATTGGTCTTTTGGATAATAAAGTATTATTATTATTATTATTATTATTATTTGAAAGTTTCAGGTTAAAGAAATCACCAAACAGTTCCTTGCTAATTGACAGCTGATTGACAGCTGCCAACTGTCAATATCATCTATTTGACATTAGATTTGAATTCGGTAACTTCAAAAGCATAAAGTTAGGTATTTCAATAATGCGATATAAAAATGTTATAAAACTACTCAACGTAGTAACTTACGATGGAGCTATGGAGCTTTAATGCTCCATAGGAGCCAAAGTACTGAATATGGAGCATCGTGACCATGGAGACTTGTATTCAGATTGAAAAAAGCTATAATATACCAAAAATTCAGACGATTGAACCGAAACACCAATTCCCATATGGTTTGTGTGGGATCCTTTCAACGAATTGAGTAGAGATTGATGACTGGAGACTCAAGCAACCCCCTCCTCCAACACTAAAATACCTTCGATTTATTACTCGCTAAAATAGAATTCTTCAGTTTCACCCACAATACTAGAGAAAAGATTATTAGTTAGTTTTTACCATCTGAATTGAAAGTATGGGAAGCTGGTGTTCTGCAAGGGTCAATATTGAGACCTGTATTATATTTATTGTGTACTGCGGATTTCAGTAATAGGTACTGTTAAGAACTTTGTTAAATATGCAATTTTTATACCGAAGACAGCCAGCTATACTATACTCAAAGGTCATACTGAGGAAACGCTTAACAGAAATAAAGTCATCCGGTTAGAAGAATCACTCGGTATATTGTAGTCGAGACCCTGAATAGACGTAGGTACACCGGTCAGTCACCAATCTTAACCACAAAAAGAAATTCAATAACAGGCCTCAAATTAAATTAATACGTATTGATTAGAAATTCAATTTGTTAAAGGCAAGAGCAATTCAATGCCTAACTAATTAAGAAAATATATGTGAATCAATTCAGATCTGCATAAGAGACAAGGGAAGTATGGTACACACCCCAAGGAGGTTTTATCTTTACTACATACAGTTACTCGGATAAATAACCCGGAAATTGAGTAAAAGTTGGGAAACAGCACCGATTTAAAACATTCCTTCTGCGATTTTTTCCTTGTACCCTCAGGATCATTCGCCATCACTAACATTTTTGCAGACGGATAAAATGGGGGTTATAGGCCCCAATATTGCCCCAAAAATTAAGTCTTGAAAAAGTAAATTAAAAATGAAAATTTCGACCTGGAAATCCCTACTCGGGGGTTTTCGAGGTCACTGATCACGAATCTGCGAAATTGAAAATGGCGGACTGTAGGTAAAGTCAATTTCTTAGGAAAGTCTTGTATCTTTTTCTAATTTGGGCCGAAAGTGGGAATTGGGGGGGATCTTCGTGGTCGCCGATAACGAATACCATATCCAATTAGGGAAAACGCGGATTGAAAATAGAGCCAGATCCTCAGGAAAACCTCCTATTTTTTTCCTTTTTTTGGGCTGAAAGTGGGAACTCGGGGGTTTTCATGGTCCCTGCCAGCGAATTCGATGTTCAATTGGCGAGGCGAGGCGAGGTACGGTGCCAGTTTAGGTGCCGAGAACTCGATCGGCGGAGTTAAGCTACGCCGGGAGAGTCCGTTACTTGGATGGGTGACCGTATCTCATTTCGCCGTCCTGGTTAAGTGGTGGAATAGCTTTAGCTAAACTTCGCCAGGACGTTAAAATAAATAAGACGTTAAAATAAAAAAAAAATAAAAAAATTAGGAGAAATTCAAAATGGCAGATCGGAAGTAGAGCCAGATCCTTAGAAAAACCTCGTATTTTTTTCTATTTTGGCCTATTTTGGCCTAAAAACAGATTTAATAGATTTAAACTTATAGAAATGAGTCATCTCAGAAAAATTATTACCGCCCTACCTAATAAGTCAGGGAGTGACGGAATACCCGCACATGTTATTAAATCTTCATTCGAAGTGATTGGTAACAGATTTTTAAATACAATAAATAGCTCACTACAGACAGGAATTTTTCCTGAAGAATGGAAGAGTTCACTCGTCACACCAATACCAAAAGTGATTAATACTGAATTAAGTGAACAGCATCGCCCTATCAACTCATTACCTATCTGTGAGAAAATATTGGAACTGACCGTTAAAGAACAATTAATAAATTATCTTGAAGAAAATAATATAATTATCTCAATGCAATCAGGGTTTAGAGGAGCACATTCATGTGAAAGTGCGCTGCAGTGTATATTAGATGATTGGGTGAAAGAAATCGAAATGGGTAACATTATTGTGGCAGTATTCTTAGATTTTAAACGGGCCTTTGAGACAGTAGACCGAGGACTACTTCTTTCAAAGTTAGAGAGTATTGGCATCAGTGACATAGTGTTAGAATGGTTTACATCATATCTAACTGCAAGAAGACAAAGAACAAAGTATAGTGATAGTGTGTCCAGTGAAAAAGAAACAGAATATGGTGTACCTCAAGGTTCTGTCTTAGGTCCCATATTATTTATCATTTTCATTAACGATATTGTTATGTCAATAGTGAACTGTAAAATACATCTCTTTGCGGATGACACTATGTTATACATAGCAGGAGAAAATGTAAATGAAATTATAAATGTCATAAATACCGAGCTAACTAATATATATATGTGGTTATGTGACAATAATCTTAAAGTAAACATTGATAAATGTAAGTGGATATGTCTCGGGAAAAAAAGTAAATTGAATAAAGTTGTGTTAACAGATTGTGTTAAATTAAATCATGAGACATTAGAAAAAGTTACTGAAGTAAAATATTTAGGAGTGATTTTAGATGAACAGATGAGCTTTAAACAAAATGCTGCCTATATTGTAAAAAAAGTCTCAAAAAAAAATAAATTACTTAAGGAGAATATCTAAGAACCTATCAATGTTTTCTAGATTAACAATTTACAAAACTATGATCGCACCACATTTTGAATATTGTTCAACTGTCTTGCTCTTCCTAAATAACAATGAAATTCAAATGTTACAAAAAATGCAAAATAAGGCAATGAGGGTAATATTGCAATGTAGTAAGTATACTCCAATACACAATATGTTAGTAACATTAGGATTTATGACTGTAAGACAAAGAATTCTATTGAGAACCCTCCAATTTATCCATAAAATAAAAAATTTGTTATTGCCGAGATATTTATATGATAAATTAACCTATGTTGGAGATAGACACGGTTACAATACTAGGCAAATAAATGATTTTTATGTAAAAAGGAATCATTCATCAGTAACTAGCAGATCATTGTTTTGTAAAGGTATAAAAGAATATAATAAGTTACCAAATGACATAAAAAATTCTATATCTATTAACCATTTTTCAAATGAGTGTGCAAAATATGTAAGGACAATACCTGTATAAAAAAAATGAAATGTGCAGTTATATTATATTATATTGTATTCAGTATTTTGTTATTTAAATAGTACTAAGACCACTTCATAATTCTACTTGTTTGATATTATTAATCAAGGATTTTATTTTTGTATCTATACTTTTGTTAGACGTAAGATGTATGTGAAACTGTATAGCTTTCATTAGCTAAATAAACGAATTATTATTATTATTATTATAAAAGCGAGAACTCGGGGTGTTCGTAGTCCGTGCTAAAGAATCCGATGCTCAATTACGGGAAGTTGAAAATGGCGGATCGGAAGTAAAGCCAGATCCTGAGGAAAACCTCGTATTGTTTTCTTTTTTGGGGGAAAAATGGGAACTCGGGGATTTCCATGGTCTCTGATAACGAATCCAATGTCCAATTAGGGGAGGTAGAGTCAATTTCTACAGAGAAATTCGTATTTTTTTCTTCTTTGGGCTGACAGTGGGGACTCGGGGGTTCTCATGGTTGCTGGTAATGAATCCGATATACAATTACGGGAAATTCAAAATGGTGGATCGGAAGTAGAGCCAGATCCTCTGGAAAACCTCGTATTTTTTCCTTTCTTGGACTGAAAGTGGACTGAAAGAAAACTCGGGGGTTCTCGTGATCGCTGATAACGAATCCGATGTTATCAGCAGTCACGAAAACCCACAAGTTTCCACCTACAGCCCAAAAAAGAAAAATAATACGAATTTTTTCTGAGAAATTGGACATCGGATTCGCGATCAGGGATCACGAAAACCCAAGTACGAGTTTTTCCTGAGAAATTGATTGTACTTCTGGTCCGCCATTTTGAATAATCAGGCCGAAATTTTCAATTTTAAAGTTTGTTCTTCGAGGCTTAATTTTCCGGACATTTTTGAAGCTTATAACCCCTATAAGTCCCCTATTTTGTCCGTCCGCAAAAATGTTAGTGGTGACGAATAATCCTGAATGTTCAAGGAACACAACGCAAAAGGAATTGTAAAAATCGGTGCTGTTTCCCAACTTTTACACATTTGGCACTTCTTTCCGATTTATTTACTGGAATAAATGGTTAGAGTGAAGATAAAAATCGAAAGGCACAAAAATATCCAAATTCCTTGAAGGATATCTGTGAGGAATTTGGTTTGGGGTTAAAAGAATTTGGACTGATGGTAGTAATATTTACTAAAACTTAGGTTTACTTGTGGCTAACTTTAGTCCCTATGGGCAAAAATATGATTTGTCAGGGCTGAATATTTGAAAAGGCTCGCTCAAAGAGCAATGTACAAATTATATGAGACTCTTCAACTTTTGCAGAAGTACTCACGGCACACGGCATACTTTCGTCTTTTTTGTGACATTGTTGCACTTCGCAATATTTAAAAATGTCCATCGGTCAAATCTTGGGAACACTATGTAACACGAAGGAATAAGCTAATAGTACCAGAGCGCTCCGCTAGTACCCTCTCCGCGACGCTACCACCGCGCGCCGACCACCCTCAAGCAGCTACGTCATGCCAACCCTCACACACTACCAGAGACAACCATGAGACGGCCCACTACCATACGGAAATTGGATCGCTTTTTGCTGGAACAACCAAGAAAATAATTATATACTTACATCCTTGTTGTACATACTGCTTTCGCATCAAGCCATCCTTGTCTCGCAGTTAGGGAAGGTGGAGTTGGATGGCGCTAGCAGCGCCTTGTTGCTATTGGACATATACCACGAAATCATGTGTCGCCATATTTGTTGTTTTGATTTTGTATTTTATCTATGGTTTTGTTAATGAATTTGTAAAGTTTGTGCCTATTGTAATTATTTTTGTGCAAAATTGTGGTTATTGCCGAAATGTGAACTGTAAATAATTTCCTACTTTTGTATATATTATTTCATTGGGACTTTTTAGTGTAGCGGTATTATGTTAGGTTGGGTTTGTTTATTGTTTTTTTTTTAAATCAATTTCATGCAAAATTGTGGGTGTTAGGTAATAATTTTAGTGCAGAATTGTGAATTGTAAAACTTTACTTTTATAAATATTCGGATCTTGTATTAATGTAGTGTTAGGTTAGTTAGGGTTATTCGTATGGTGTTCGCTGTTGATATTCTAATGCCCCAAAAACACTGTCTTGTTTTTGGATTCAGTATACATGAGGTGGAGACAACATTATATAAATTATGTGCAGCAATCTATTAATAAACGATTTATTTTATCTGTTTGTTTCATTTTCTCCTTAAAATTTAATTGAAAATAATATAATAATTAATAATAGATATAGAAAGGTATGCCGCGCATTTTTAAATCGCCTCTAAGAGTCATGCACGCCATCTATGCTCACCTTCCTACATAGCGGACCAGTGCAATATTAGCGATACCAAATTTTACATGGAGTTGGGCGTCTCGTGGTTGTCTCTGCACACTACCTCGATTTGGAAGATAAAAACGGAAAGCGCAGCCCTTCGAAGACAGTCTCTCTACCGCTCTGCTTCTGAATAGCTGGCCTACGGGTACAATTTGGACGTTGCGGCCTAGCCTACTGTGGAGTATCAGACTGCTCTGTCTCTAGATACCATACCTGGCGCACGGGTACAATCCGGACGTTGCGATCTAAGTTACTCCTGAGGCACCAACCTCGTTTCATAAGTATTGTTAGTAGTAATTAAGTGTTAGTCAATAAATTCAGTATACTTTAATTGTGAGATTTATTGTCGACTTTCGACACACCCCCATTAAGGAAGGACCCCCTGCAGAAATGTACAGTTGTAAGAAGGGGCTTACAACTATACATTTCTGTACTTTAAAGGGATAAACAATAATAAATAGTGGTGAAATAGGGTACATGCAGTAAGAAAAGTAAAATAAAGGTACGGGAAAGATAAACCCTGTACGGAGTCCTATAAAAACCTAGGATACCTGCATACACACTAGTATTGTAAGAACTACATCCGACGACAAATTATGGTTTCGTCCATCAAGTTGGCATACATTGGATTTTTTAATTAGAAGTTCCACAGAATATCTACTATTACTTTCACATTAATCATGATGTGCAACTCCGTGAGGGTGTACCGAGATAGCTGAAAACTTTTTCGTTCAAATAAAAAACGTCATCAACATCGGATCATCCGTTAGAGAGATATGAAGCCACAGATCCCTCCATTTGTGTCGTGGGTTCATTCAATTACTTCCACATCCACGTAGTGGATTGGAAGTATAGTAATCGCAAAAAAATTTTCAAAAATTTTTATTCGTGAAATAGGTTTAGAATGTCATGAAACGTCGAGATATTACATTTGAGCGAAAAAATTTTTCTGTCTGTCTGTCTGTCTGTGTAACTTTTTTTTTGTCCGCACGTTTTCTCCGGAACGGTTTAAGATATTGACTTGAAATTTTGTACACGTATATATTATAACGAGATCTGGAACTGGATTGTTTTTTGAGGATATCGCGTGAAGGGTTGGGGGTTAAATAGGGGTAAATATGGGAAAATAAGTAAAGCAAGCTTGTAAGAGTACAGAAACTTGAAATTCGGTGTATGTACTAGAAGTTAAGGCCTCAGATTTTTTTATAATATTTTTCAACCCCCCACCACCCCTACCCTATTAATGGGGTTGATAAATAAAGTTGAGATATTCATTTGAAATTTCATACACGTATGTATTATAACGACGTCTGGAATTAGATTATATTTTGAAATGATTCCGTTGAAGGGTTGGGGGTTAATTTGGGGTAAATAGGGGAATATAACTAAAACAAGTTGGTAAGCGTACAGAAACATGACATTCGGTGTATGTACTGGAAGACAAAGCGTCAGATTTTTTTATAATATTTTTCAACCCCCACCACCCCTACTCCAATATGAAAAGGGTTGATAAAATAAAATTGAGATATTCATTTGAAATTTGGTACACGTATGTATTATAACGACACCTGGAACTAGATTATAATTTGAGATGATTCCATTGAAGGGTTGGAGGTTAAATAGGGAAATAAGTAAAGCAAGCTGGTAAGACTACAGAAACTTGAAGTTCGGTGTATGTACTAGAAGCCAAGGTCTCAGAATATTTATAATATTTTTGAACCCCCACCACCCCTACTTCATTATTAAAAGGGTTGATAAAATAAAATTGTGATATTCATTTGAAATTTGGTACACGTATGAATTATAACGACATCTGGAACTAGATTATATTTTGAGATGATTCCATTGAAGGGTTGGGGGTTAAATAGGGGTATATAGGGGAAAATAAGTAAAGCAAGCTGGTAAAAGTACAGACATTTGGAATTTGGTGTATATACTAGTAAGCGAAGGTCTCAGGTTTTTTTATTAGTATTTTCCATCTCCCCACCACACCCACTCCCTTATTGAAAGAGTTTATAAAATTAAATTTAAATTTTCACTTGAAATTTGGTACATTTATGTATTATAGCTATATCTGAAACTAGATTATATTTTTACATGATTGCGTTGAAGTAGTGGGAGTAAGTAGAGGTAAATAGGGAAAAATAAGTAAAGCAAGCTGGTAAGAGTACTGCAACTTGAAATTAGGTGTATGTCCTAGATGCCAAGGCGTCAGATTTTTTTATACTATTTTTCAACACTTCCACTACCCTTACTACATTATTAAAGGGGTTGATAAAATAAAATTGAGATATTCACTTGTAATTTGGTAGACGTATGTATTATAACGACATCTGGAACTAGATTATATTTTGGGATGATTCCGTAGAAGGGTTGGGGTTAATAGGAGTAGGGAAAAATAAGTAAATAAAGCTGGTAAGAGTACAGAAATTTGGGATTCGATGTATATACTAGAAACCAAGGCCTCAGATTTCTTTCTAATATTTTTAAAACTCCACCACCTCCGCTTCATTATTAATGGGATTGATAACATCAAATTGAGATATTCACTTGAAAGTTAGTACACGTATGTATTGTAGTGAGATCCGATTGAGATGACTCCATTGAAGGGTTGGGAGGTGGTAGATTGCGAATAGTGGAAAAAAAGTAGGGTAAACTAGAAACTTCATTTTTAACGAATATGGTAGAAACCAACCCCTCAAACTTTTCTATGGCATCTGCCCCAAATATTATTAAAATTCTATGACCAATAATTTCCACATACTAGAGTGCAAATATAGTCAAGATATTTCCTTTAAAGTGACTTGGATGAAGAATCTGGATGTGGAAGTAGTGATTCCTTAGGCAGCGGTTTTTTTTTTGTTATGTCCGCGACCTAAGATACCCTGAAACTAAGAAACAAACGTTAAAGTAATAGCGAATGATTAAGCACTAAAACATAGTCACGTTAAATACAGATATTTTTACCCTGACATAATTTTACATCTCTCGCTGCCGAGTTAACGATGAATCATTTCTTGATTTTACCTATATAATCAGTGATTTGGTCTCTGATTCAATTATCTGCACAAGCAAAGAAACAAAGTGTCTCTATATTGAACAAGAAGAGATACCCATAAATCGTCGGGGCTTTTTTACGGTGACCGCATCAATACACAGAGGGTGAATAGGATCTTAAATAAATTTGTGGGTATCGTGAGACAGTTCAATTGAGTAGACTGATTGTATCGAATGAGTTTATTTCTTAACTTCAAAAGACATATTAATAAAGGCAGTAAGCCGTAATTTTTATCCAAAAGACAAACGGTATTGTCAATTAGGATATTTTGTCCTTGAATGGAGTATAATTGTCTACACATATTCAATAGTACATAAAAAACTCATAAAAACCGACCATAAATCAGTCTCTGTAGCATAAGAATATGTTTCATTACTATAAGCAAACAAATAATAAATAATTCACTTTTAAACATGATTGAAATTATACTACATGCATAAGCGGCACTTTTCGACATGTAATTGATTTTTTCTCACTTCCGGTTTCGCCGGAAGTGACACTAACTTTCGGTTATTAAATGGAACACCCTATAATATATTATTGCATTTTTGATTTCTGCATAATTTTCTGAATCCAACGATGCCAAATAAGTGATATTTCAAACATATTTTTTTTTTATAATATAACTTTTAGTTTTCCATTTAAGTGTGCCATGACGGTTCCGATTTATTCTAAATGACCCGTGTAATGCTACAATTCATAACTAGTATTCCAATATTCTTTTCTTATAATCTCATAATTGTGACTAGTGATTTTTTCAATACGCATCTGAAAATTGCATTATTTCAACAAAAAAGTTCATTACATTTAAGTGTCTGTGAGATAGTCAACAATAATATAGGAGCGTAAGGAGTCTAGAAGGCTATTTAATCTTCAAATCTAATTTGACAAGTTTAAAAATGTAATTAAAGTTATTTAGTTAAGCACAGGATACCGAATAAGTGCTACCTGCCGCGAATTATTGTAATGAACCCTGCAAATTTTGATTCTTGAATTACTAGTGTTGCTACCTTCCTATGGATATACATTGTTAGCTTACATTTTCCCAGAGTGAGTGTGCTTATGCAGCTTTATACAATGTGTGGCGTACTAATTGATTTGCTTGTTTCGGTGGACATATTACAGCCTTTATATGTCATTCTTCACTGAAGGTTTATCTGTACGACTAAATTGTAAAAGCCTTTAATGATCACTATTTACAAAAGGGGTGTAAGCTAAATATAAAATTTACACAAAGTTACACCTTTCTGCCTCCCACCACACGCCCTTAAATACGGGTTCAAAAATGACTATTTTTCAATCCGTATTTATGGCCCCCCTGGAGGCGTGAGGGGGAGGCAGAAATGTGTAACTTTTATATACCTATGTCATTTCTTATGATATCCCAAAGGCATATGCCAATTTTTAGCGTTTTCAGTCGAGAACTTTCCACTTTATAAGTGCTTTGTGAAATTTTCAATTTTTGTTTAATTCTGCACAGAGAAAAATGTGTGTGATATTTTACCACAATTGTAGAAAATTTTACTCCAAATTGGTCTTAAAATGGTGACAGGAACAATTTGTGCAAATAAATAATACATTTTTGGGGCAATGATTTTGTACATTTTATGTATTAACATTGTTTGAAATTTTTGTACAAACTTAAAAATCACATAAATTGAATTCTTTACAAATTTGAATTATGGTTGCATAAAAATACATAATTTTATTCCACTTGTGGAACAAATCTCTGAACAGATTAAGTTAGTTTCTACAATTTGTGTGAAATTTTTAAATATATTCTGAAGGTTTCCTAAACAAACATTCACATCTAAACCTCTTTATTTGTAAAACATATTTACAAAAAATTGTGCTCTTAAGTGACACAATGTTTATAGTTTTTTAAGAGAATGTGTTTTTAGTTTTCCACAATTTCTAAATGAGAAATCCACAAATTGTATGTTTATTTTGTTAACTTTGTAATTCATTTTGCACAATATATACACTTAATTCAAAGAAGCTGTTCAGTAATGTATGAACTGGGGTTAGTTTTGCACAATTTATTACTCTATAATCTCCAAATTATGTATATATTATTTGATTCACGGTGCACTCATTTCACACACTATATGTACCCACTTCATTTTAATTGTATTATTATGCAACACAGATTGTGAAATATTATTTTCAAAATTGGAGGTATTCCTAAAGGATTTCAATAAAAAAATTAAAGAATAAATATTTTATTTTAACAGAACAACGATACATCAAAGAGCATTTATATATTATCATATGGTAAGTTAATTTAAGAGAACATATATGCAAATCTGTAACTCTGTGTGAAGTACTTACCTATGTGAATGCTGGAATTAGATCTAGGAAACCCCACTCGGTTAATAAGTTTTCAACAAATTCCATCACAAATGTAAGTACTTGTATAATTCGGAAGTGTTCGTCTTCACTTAATGAAATACCACCTGGATCTGATGCGTAATTGCCTGCGCGTATATGCGTAGCGTGGCCGGCGCGGTCAGTACAATTTTGAACCAATAAACTTTACGTGAACCAAATTAAACAATTATAAGAAATTTTACAACAATATCACCAAACTGATTGTGAATAGTATGTCATTAAATTTTGCAGTTTGTGCGGGCGGCATAGATTACTATTATTGTTCAGCGGAAATAAATATATTGGAACTCCTACTTTCACAAGTTTGTCAACAATCGTTTATAAAATAAAATCACATTTTTATGTTATACAAGTTGTGCAAATCCTTTAAACGATTACTTAAAACTAATTGTAAATAGAATGGCAACAGAATATATAGTTTGAGGATACTATTAACAATTAATTAAGTTAAATTTGCTATGATTTGTTGAGAAAAAAATAAATAAATTTAACTCTAAATTTCATCAATTTGTTGGTCGAAGTTTCCAATAAATTCATCGTAACTAAATCTTTATATTGGCTAAACAAAACGCACAAGAATTATGCAGAATTAAAATGTATAAAACTATATAACGTTGTGCCTTAAAATTTTACAGTTGTTTTAAAAAATGCAACAAGACGTTGTTCCACAACATTGTGCAATATGTTCCAAAGCGATTTCTCTCTGTGTGAGTCTAAAATGGCCTTGTAACTTTTTTTGGGCCATGGGAAAATTGCAACAACTTCTTTTACATAGTCTCAAATAATTATAAACCGCAAAGTAGAAGTGGTATTCATTCGGTTGGATCGTGACCTGTACCGGCAAAAAAATTTAACTTTTTTTAATCAACTATTGTTATCTAGATATGACACAATCCAGTTCAGTATTTTGCCTCTAATTCCTAAATTACTCAACTTTGATTTAAGAAAGTTAGGATTTACATAGTCAAAACCTGTAGTTAAATCAAAAAATACAAACTTTTCTTACTTGTACATATAATTTTTTCTACCAGTTTTTGGAACAGCAATTAACTGATATTTTAAATTATCTGGATCTTTACCTAGATTAGTGTCATAAGCTTCACCCTAAGACAAAATGCCAAACGTTAACAATTACTGATCAGCTTATTAGTGAGAGTATCCCTCAAACTTTTAAATATGGACATGTAATTTTTTTAATAGTTTTGTCAAACAGTTAATTTGTACAGGCCATCTAATCAATGAATACATAGAGCTACGTTACGATCAGTTTGTCCTACGTATGAGGTACAAAGAGAAGCTATTATGTGCATATATCCTGATGTAAGGTTAATTGATATAAATTGACTTTTTCTCATGAAGTAAAAAACATAAAGTTTGATTTGGATGTATTTAGCAATTTTTTTTTAATTTTAGAAATCGAAAGTAGATCACTTTTTAAGACAATTTTCAAATTTTTTGGTTTTTATTCGAACTTTTAAGCCCTTAAATAAATTACCAAAGTTGGGTGGCACGAAAACGGGGCGGAGCTTCTCGTGACGTCATTTTGCATATGCTGATCGGGTGACAGTCGAGATTTAATAAGCGTGTGGCGCGTATTATTATGTTTCTCTGTGGAAACGGTGTTTGATTGTTAAATTATATCTTGAAAACAAACACGTTTTTTTACTCAAACGTCAGATTAACTCATTTCATGACATTAAAGTTTGACGGATTATAATGGACTACTGACTATAGCAAACTCGAACCCTTTCGCCGTAATGTTTATGCATAATGACGTCACGAGTCGACAATGCGCTTTGTACTGAAACCCAATCTTGAAGATTGAATGTATAAGGATTGGATATACTTACGAAGCTGAAATTTTAACAGCTTGTCTTGATGATCAAATACTATAGATAGATAGATAGATAGATAGATAGATATGAGAAGGAGGTGCCTGGCTGCTGGCAGGAAATTCCAACGAGCAAGGGGGGGGGGAAGAAGAAGCAAACTTGGAGGAAGATTATAAAGAAGCAAAAAAGGAACTAAGAACGGCAATAAAACAAAGTAATCGGAAATGCTGGATAGAGCTCTGCCGCTCAGTGGACGAAGATCTTTGGGGATTACCGTATAGGTTGGTTACCAAGAGACTGAAGGGCGGGCAACAGATTCCTGGACTGACGTGCCCGATAAGAGTTGGCGAGATAGTAGCAGCCCTCTTCCCGGATCACGAAATAAGACCAAGACTGTCGCAGGAAGAAGAGGAGAACATCTTAGAACCGTTTACGGTCGAGGAGTTGCGAGAAGCAAAAAAGCGACTGTCACCTAGAAAGGCACCAGGACCAGATCAGATCCCAAACGAGGTCATCGCTGCAGTCATAGATATATGGCCTAATCATTTGTTAGAGACTTACAACACCTGTCTCAGAGAGGGAGTTTTTCCAAGGAGATGGAAAAAGCAGAAGCTAATTCTGCTGAGAAAGGGGGACAAGCCGCGTGAGGAGGCATCGTCGTACCGGCCTATCTGTCTGCTAGATACGCTGGGAAAGCTTTTCGAGAGGCTCATCGCTCGGAGAATAGAAAAACATATTGAGGCAGACGGAGGTTTGTCACCAAGGCAGTTTGGATTTCGGAAGGGTCGCTCAACAGTTGACGCCATCAGGCAAGTGGTCAGTGCGGCGGATCAAATCAAGAACGTCCCGTGTAGGAGTAAAGGTTTCTGCGCCCTAGTAACGCTGGACATCCGAAATGCATTCAACACGGCCAGGTGGGACAGGATCATGGAGGCCTTGATCGGGAGGGGGATACCGGGATATTTGTTACAGATGGTGGATAATTATCTGTCGGATAGAACACTTATCTACAACACGACGGAAGGGCTTAAAGAATTCAAGGTGACGGCAGGAGTACCACAAGGATCGGTAATAGGGCCACTCTTGTGGAATGTGATGTACGAGGGTCTTTTAAATCTGACTCTCCCAGAAGAAAGCGGTGTAATCGCGTTCGCTGATGACGTGGCGATGGTTACAACAGCGAAGACAACGCAAATATTAGAGATTAAGATGAATGAGTGCATGCGCCGTGCCAGCATGTGGCTCCGTACACGTGGGCTGGATCTGGCACTTCATAAGACAGAGGCGGTACTTATAACGGATAAGAGGCTCTTCCCGACCCCCACCATGTCTCTGGATGGCGATAGAGTGTCATGGAAGAAATCCGTAAAATATCTGGGGGTGCAACTGGATGCAGGCTTGAGGTACGAGGAGCATACAAAAATTGTAGCGGAGAAAGCAGCAACATCAGCGGCAGCGTTAGCACGCCTGATGCCTAACGTTAGGGGGCCCAGTGAGATGAAAAGAAGGCTACTGAATAGCGTTGTCCACGCCAAGATCCTGTATGGAGCGGAAGTTTGGGGTGACGCGGTTGAAAGAACAACGGTAAGAAGGAGGCTGGTCGCCGTACAACGACATAGTGCCCTTAGGGTAATTTCGGCATACAGGACGGTGTCAGAGAGTGCAGCGCTGGTACTGGCAAGTACACCCTCAATGGATCTCCTTATTCGAGAAAGGCAGGAGATCTATCGAGAGTGTAATGGCACTCGAGACGAACAAAGGAGGGCCTTAGCGAAGAGAGCGGCACGGCAAAGACTCTTTGTTAAATGGCAGGAAAGATGGGATGCCGACACGACGGGCCGATGGACGTATGGACTCATTCCAAAAGTGAAAGAATGGTGCAGCCGGAAACACGGTCAGATGGAGTATCAGCTGACCCAGGCGTTAACAGGTCATGGTTGTTTCAGCGAATACCTGGCCAGGTTCAAAAAGAGGGAAAGCGCTGCATGCCTTCACTGTGGGCAAACCCCAGATAACGCCCAACATACCATCTTTGAGTGCAGTGCAATGGACGCGGAAAGAGAAGAGCTTGAGAGGACACTCGGAGTGCGTATACACGAAGGAAACTTCATCGCGTGTATGCTTGAAAACGACGAAGCCTGGTTGGCGGTGTCCACGTACATCATCGCAACGATGAAGCACAAGCGACGTATGGAGCAGAACGAGAGGATTGACGCACAAGAAAATCGCCCCTGAACCCCTAATCTCACGGAGGACGGGGGACTTGGGAAGTGACGATGAAAAAGGTGGCGCTAAGCAGGGCGCAAACGGACACCACCCCGAAGAAATGCGAAAGCGGTACCAGGGTGGCGCTCCGGTGTCAGTGGGGGCCACTTGTGGGTAGCTTGCTACTCCTACGCCCCCAAAGAAAAAAAAAAAAAAAAAAAAGATAGATTTATTTATGTTAACTGATCAACAACAATCATTACATTCGTCAATACATTAATGTACTTTACAGCAAACATGTTTTAAGACCAAACAATTATGTAAATTTAGTAAACAAACATCAGATATATACTTAGTGATAAAATTACAACACAAATATTATTGAAACATATTCTTTATAGGATTTTGCAAACAGTGGAAAGAAAAGCTATCTATGAGAACTAAAGGAAAAACTATATAGTTCTCATAGATAGCTTTTCTTTCCACTGTTTGCAAAATCCTATAAAGAATATGTTTCATTACTATAAGCAAACAAATAATAAATAATTCACTTTTATACAAATATTATTACTTATACATACGATATAAAATAGTCAATAATACAAATATGAAACATAAAACACTATATCAATGAATTACACTGTAAAAATTCAGTTGCGCTATAGAAAGCTTTTCTGACTAGTAATTCTTTTACTTTTGCCTTATACTTGTTTAGAGTTAATTCTTTGTAGTTTTTTGATAGCTTGTTAAAGAATAGAGGGCTGTAGTAATTAGTTGCCAATCGAGATTTACGTAGCCTGAAGTAGTCTATTCTAATATCATCTCCGTCTCTGGTCAAATACTGATGAACATTTTTATTTTTATTATAGACATCTTGATTAGTATAGGCGTAAACTAGACATTCATATATAAATCGGCATGGTTAAAACCCTAAGTTGAATAAATACATTTTTTACGTCATGTCTGTAGTTGATGTTAGCTACGATTCGAAAAGCCCTTCTTTGTAGAGCGAAAATGCGCTCCACATGACAAAAATGACCCCAAGCCAGAATGCCATAACAGCTTAGTGACTGAAAAATTGCATGCAATGTTTGGAGCAATTTATTATGTGGTAATAATCTTGACAAGTTTTTGAGTAAAAATATATTTTTAGAGAGTCTAGTTGCCAGTTGGTTTTCAAATTTAAGTGTTGGATCGAGATAAATCCCCAGAAATTTAGTTTCAGTAGGATTATTTTCATTTGCGATTTGCTTGAGGCTAAAAGTTATGTTGACAGTTTTAGATGTATTTAGTGACAAGGAACCAATTATTTAAATTTGTAGTATTTTCTTTCATAACGTTATTCAAAATGTCATAATTCAAATTTGAGTTCACCAAAGTTGTATCACCTGCAAAAAGAATCAACTTATCATTAGGAACTGAGGTATTTATATTATTTATATATATAAGGAACAATAAAGGCCCCAGTATAGAGCCCTGGGACACTACATGTTTTATATCTTCCCACTCTGATATTGATTTTCTATAAAAAGTTTTTTGCTTTCTTGCAGTTAGGTAACTACTAACGAGGGCTTAGCTTTTCCTATGTAATCCATAGTAAGATAATAAATACTCATAGAGTTGACTTTTTAATAAGTATTCGTATACTTTGGATAGTGCGCGAATAAGTGTTATTGGGCGATGATTATTTATGTCCGTTTTTTATCCTTTTTTTATAGATGGGTACTACTTTGTTTAGTTTAAATCAAGAAGGGTATATTCCTTTCCTTATGCTGTTGTTTATTAATTTAGTTAGGGGGATTATAAGAATATTTTTGAGCGATTTTATTAATGTTATATTCATGTCATACATATCTTTACTAGATTTGTTTTTTATGTTATCGACAGCATCCCTGACCTCTACATAGGTTACCTTTCTGAATTCAAACCGAAGATTTTTGTCGATTTCTAATTTAGATATATATATTTCATGACTCTGGTTACAATTTGGCAATGATAGTAATGTATTCTGTGCTATATTCGCAAAGAACGTGTTAAAATCATTCGCATCGAGGTCAGACTCTCCATCTATTAACCTGTTGGTGCCTCTGAAAGAATTTACCACTTCCCATGAAGATTTTATTTTATTTGTAGAAGTTATAATGTAGTTAGAGTAAGCAGCTTTCTTTATTAAATTTATTTCCTGCCTATATCTGAATCTGAATTGTTTTATATATTCGGCCGACTCCGTACTAGGATTATTTTTATGTGCCTCTATAATGCATTTCAGGGTTTCTCTCATCTGTTTTAAGTGGTTATTAAACCAGGTTATGTTTTTTTCTTTAATAGTACTTACCTTCTTGACTACAGGAAAGGCCCTGCTCATTGCATCTGTTAGTATGTTGATAAAGGTGTTAAACTGAACGTCTACTGAATCATCTGGAGTTATGATATTCCAATTCTGTGTCTCTAATATGTTGAACATTTTACATGTTCCTTTCTTTATGACATTCAGGCCTAGAGTCATTTCGAAAGTTGGCTGAAATTATTATTGTAAAGTGATCTGAGAGAAATGGGTCATAGACATTGATATCAAATTGTACGATATTTAGGAAATTTACAAATATGTTATCAATACAGCTTAAGCTTGTCGTGTTCTGAAAGACTTGTTGTGTTAGACCATACCCTTGCATCAGATCCATAAATTGATTTCTCCTTGTGTTATTTATACCATAAAAAAATTATGAAAAAAGAATTATCGGTAACAAGCCCATTATTGCCCAACCATATTGTTATAAGTATGTGGTCAGATTTTATCGAGCATCCTCCCAAGAATCAACAACATAAGCAAGGATACTCCCACAATAATATCAGTATTAATAAACAGATCATTTACATAAATTATGAAAAGTACCGGGCTAAGAACAGCGCCTTGTGGTACTCCACACGTTACCGTGGATTCTCTGCCACATTCATTATTTGTTATAAAGCAATTTCTAATTCATTTTATGGGAACTGCATCAGGCTTCGTTCAATTCCATATTTTGCAGAAACATTACATTACTAATAGTGTTAAGTGCTAAATCTAGAAAGATGGCCGCTGTCGGTATACATTTATTTGCTTCACTACATATTTTTGTTTCCAAGGTCGGAATAGCATCCTATGTATATTTGTTTGATCCGAAAAGATGGTGTATTTTCTTCAAATATTTATATAATCTAGCGGTTATTGCGTTATCAGTATTTTTTATATAACAGAGACTGTACCAATTTAATATTTGAGAAAATATTTCCGACATCATTGCCGTATTTATTAACTTGAATTATAATTGAAATCGGCAGGCTTCTTAATTACTTCACTCCAGTGTTCACATGGACCTATTAGTACACAATTAAATTAGCAAAATAATGGCAATCTTAGCAACAGTTAATTTTAGAACACTTGCGGGGGCGTTTTGTCTTATTTTTCCTATGGAACGTTTTAATGAAAGATATTCAGGGTTATTTATAATTATGAGCGAGTAGAAGTTGCAGACGAGCGTAGTCGACTACAAATATCTATTTGATTAATATAAAACTAATGAAATATATCCTATTTCCTCGACAGACTGTTGGAATTGAGAGACCTTAATTTATATCGTCTTAAATGTGATATCTAAAGAAATCCCGGTGAGTGCTTTTTTCACAGTTACAATTCTAGCATTCGGTAAGCGAGGAGAATAAGACCTCTACATAAATGTTGGTTCAAAATCATAATATAACATAATATATAACTACAGGTTTAAAAGTGAATTATTTATTATTTGTTTGCTTATAGTAACGAAACACATTCTTTATAGGATTTTGCAAACAGCGGAAACAAACACTATCTATGAGAACTAAAAGAAAAACTATATATACAAATATTAATGAAATCCTTGCATTCCCTCGATAACCTGACTTCTGGCTATGCTAGCAAGTCAAAATTCTGAAATAAATTTGTTCAGTTTCTTACGTGACATTCTGATTATAACACTAGCATCCAACATACGAGGGAATGTAAGGATTTCATTAATATTTGTACAAATAGTTTTTCTTTTAGTTCTCATAAACAGTTTTTCTTTCCGCTGTTTGACAAATCCTATAAAGTTTGTGTGTCGTTACTATAAGCAAACAAATAATAAATAATTCACTTTTAAATATGCATAGAGTGTATAGGCTCCAATACTAGTTAACCAATAGACAAGTGAAGATCTGTTGTTTTCTATCAGTCAATGTCAAATATAAATATTTCATACTTATTCATGGATATTGCCTTGGTTTTGCATGGTACATCGTTATGAGTGGCTTTGTGTCTTTCTGATGAGCTTAGAAGAAGGGCGAATAACGTTTCAAAGGCTAAGCATTTCCAAGAAACTGAATGAGAGATTTTATGAAAATGTAATCCATTAGAATGAAAAAAAATTTAAGGACAAGGTAGGTAAATGAATTAATTTCAGACCTTTGTTCTCATTTTTAACTAAATTTACATACCGTACATACCGTAGGGGGTCATGTTTAATCTGCTTAGCCGTAGGGGAGTATGTTGGAGGCTAGTGTTATGATGAGAATTTCAAGTAAGAAATTGAACAACAAAATTCAGAATTTTGACTTTCTAGCATAACCAGAAGTCAGGTTATCGAGGAAATGCAAGGGTTTCATTAATATTTATACATATAGTTTTTCTTTTAGTTCTCATAGATAGTTTTTCTTTCCGCTTTTTGCAAAATTCTATAAAGAATGCGATTCATAATTACAGGGTATTCCTTAATGACGTGCTAATATTTCAGGGTATGATTCCTTAGTATTTTATGAAGAAAAGTTCATATGAACGTATGTCCGCAATGGATTAAATTTGTTGCTACAGGATGTTGAATTTTTGTTTAATCGTTGTTTTTTAATACCTCAGAAAGTATTTTGGATACTACTTTCAATTTTGGTATATGTTAATAGCATATAAAGTCACATATTTTAGATAGAAAAGTTATATTACCGCTCCACCAGGGGCGTGCCTGCGAACCTGTTCTCTGCTATTTCTTACCAAAAAAGTGGTACTCCACTGACATTTTTCCATGTGGATATTTTTTTTGATTAGCCTGATCAATTCTACATGAAAACGGTCTCTTGCATTTCTCTCGTCAGTAAAAATTTAAGCCATTGCAGGGATATGTCCATAAGAACTTTTCTTCATAAACTAAGGAATCACACCCTGAAATGTTGGCACATCATTAAGGAACAGCCTGGCCCAATCTCATTAGGAAATATTCTACCATGCTCTTTCACACAAATTTAGAATTAAAAAATTTGTCTAACGGAAGTTATAGCGTTCAATGGGTATTCGCACTTGGCAACGTCCAACTGAAACTTTCATTCGATTTGTAATTGTCATATTAATTTCCACATCAATAACATTTTAAACTAAAATTGATATATTTTTTAAACTAAGTTATGCTCTTTCGAACCTGAGAGAAACGTCAATAGTTTCGATGGTTTGTATATCTCTGTATTTTTGTAGTTTAATCAATAACTTTGGTAATATTTTATTTTAAAATTTTAATATAATATAGCGTACATAAAACGTGGTTTAACCTTTCGATCCAAAATAGTTATCGTGTTATCAAGAAATGCTCTACATCCCACATACACACAGATACACAGACATTTTTAATTTAATTCAATCTCTTATGGAATTGATATTTATTTATTACTTCTACATCCACGTAGTGAATGTGAAGTATGGTAATTGTAAAAAAAAAATCATTTTTTTTTTAATAGGTTTAGAATGTCATGAAACGTCGATATTTTAAATTTGAGGGAAAACAATGTTCTGTCTGAGTTTCTTTGTCCGTACGCTTTCTCTGGAACGGTTCAAAATATTAACTTGAAACTTTTAGCCCAAGAGCCGATAATATCAAAAGTACTGTCATCGCGGAAGTTAAGAATTCTAATGAAAATTGACTGTAGAAAACCATACGTACAAAATGAGCCCGGTATGACGAGGTTTCTCTAGCCGGAAGTATTTTTAATTAAATTAATTAATATTAAAAAAACAATAATGTCTTACCGTTATCGCGGAAATTGATTTCAATTAGATCGTTTTTTAGGAAATTTGATGCTCTTTCTGAAAAACCTGGTATGACAACCTCTACTCTGTCGAAAATGTCTGTCATACCTATTTGAAGGAGGTGGTAGGTAACAAAGTTTTACCGTTATAGCGGAATTTGATTTCAATTAGAGCATTTTTTAGGAAACTTCATGCTCTTTCAGAAAAACCTGGTATGACGACCCCTACTCTGCCAAAAATATCTGTCATACCTAATTGAAGGATGTGGTAGATAACAAAGTTTTACCGTTATTGCGGAATTGTATTTCAATGAAAGCATTGTTTAGGAAATTTCATGCTCTTTTTAAAAAATCTGCTATGACGACCTCTACTCTGCCGAAAATGTCTATCGTACCTATTTAAAGGAGGTGATAGGTAATAAAGGTTTACCGTTTTGCAGTAGAAACATGTTTTTCAGTTTTGTTCGTTTTTGTGCGCTCTTTCAAAATATCATGGTATGACAGCAGAAAAACTGCCGGAAATACGTGTTATACCGATTTATTGCATAGCTTTGACTCTCGGAAATAAAAAAGTAGCGAAGTGAATAAATTTATTTTCAATTGCAAGAACTCTTTGACATATCTCAAAATTTTGCAAACAAAACACCACTGTTCTAAATTAATTTTGCGAGCTAATTCCCCTGTAACATATTCAATCAATATTGTATTACTTAATACATAGAACATCATTATTCTCATATATAGTATGTTCTGGCATGATTCAAATAAGAAATCAACGGAAACACACCCATTTCAATTATAACTTAGTTATAGTTGCCCCGACTTTCTCCTACCGAAATTATATTACAGCGTGACGGTTTACAGCGGGTATGTACATCTACACTCGAACAGAGTCGAACTTAATATTGTCAGTATATCATATGGAATGTCAAATTTGTCAATGCTCCAATATATAATATATTACCCCTATGTCGATACAAGCAAAACAGAGTAGGTAATTTTTTTAAATTTATCATTGCACCAAATAACTATTTATATACCAAATGAAATTGGTTCTAAATTTCTACTGCAAAATATCACAAGAATTTTAAGGGCTCTGTGGGAGGTCACAAGGTAGTTATTTATGGTCGTTATTTATGCTCTAATTGAAATCAAATTCCGCTATAACGGTAAAACTTTGTTACCTACCACCTCCTTCAAATAGGTATGACCGACATTTTCGGCAGAGTAGAGGTCGTAATACCAGGTTTTTCTGAAAGAGCATGAAATTTCCTAAAAAATGCTCTAATTGAAATCAAATTCCGCGATAACGGTAAAACATTATTGTTTCTTAATAATAATTAATTTAATTAAAAATACTTCCGGCTAGATAAACCTTGTGATACCGGGCTCATTTTGTACGTATGGTTGTCTACAGTGAATTATCACTAGAATTTTTAAAATTTGCGATGACGGTACTTTTGATGTTACCGGCTCTTGGGCTAATTTGTATGAATTAAAACGAGATCTGGAAATAGATTATTTTTTAAACATATCCGGTGAAGGGTTGGGGGGTAAATAGCGGTAAATAAGGGAAAATATGTAAAGCAAGCTGGTAAGAGTACATAAACTTGGGATTTGTTTTGTATACTAGAAGCATTTTTTATATAACATTTTTTATCCTTCCACCACCCCACTCCATTATTAAAGGCGCTGATAAAATTAAATTGAGATATAATAAAATTAAAATAATAATAATAATAATAATCGACTTTAAATTACATACTGAAAAATGCTACTAATTCCACTTAAAAATTCACTTGAAATTTGGTACACGTACATATTTTAACGACATCTGGGATTAGATTATATTTTGAGATCACTCCGTTGAAGGGATAAGTAGAGGTAAATAGGGGGAAATAAATAAAGCAAGCTGATAAAAGTACAGAAACTTGGGATTTCGTGTATATACTAGAAGTCAATGCCTCAGATTTTTTATAATATTTTTCAACTCCCACTACCACCCCTTCTCCATTATTAAAAGGGTTGATAAAATAAAATTAGGATTTTTACTTGAAATTTAGGTACATATCTGTATTATAAGGACATGTGCAATTAGATTATATTTAGAGATGATTCCGTTGAAGGGTTGGGGGTTAAATATGGGTAAATAGAGGAACCGTAAATAAAGCAAGCTGGTAAGAGTACAAGAATTTGGGATTTGGTGTATATACTAGAAGCCAAGGCTTCAGATATTATATAATATTTTCCATCCCATCCACCACCTCCACTCCATTATTAAAGGGGTTGACAAAATAAAATTGAGACATTCACTTGAAATTTGGTACACGTATACATATAACGACACCTGGAGCTAGATTATATGTTGTGATGATTCCGTTGAAGGGTTCGGGGGTAAATAGTGGTAAATAAGGGAAAATACACAAAGCCAACTGGTAACTTGGGATTTCGTGTTTATACTAGAAGCCAAAGCCTCATATTTTTTATAACATTTTTTAAACCCTCCACCACCTCCATTCTGTTATTAAGGAGGCTTGAGATATTCATTTGAAATTTAGTACACGTACGTATTATAACGACATCTGGAACTAGATTATATTTTGAGATGATTTCGTTGGAGGGGTGGGGGGTAAATAGGTAAATGTTGGAACATGAATAAAGCAAGCTGGTAAGAGTACAGAAACTTGAGATTTAGTGCGTACACTAGAAGCCAAAGTCTCAGATTTGTTTATCATATTTCTCATACACCCCCTCCCCCCCATCTCCACTTTATCCATTAAAGGGGTTGATAAAATAAAATTGAGATATTCACTTGAAACTTAGTACACGTATATATTATTATAATGACATCTTCAAGCTAATAAGAGTCTAGAAACTTCATTTTTGGCATATATGCTAGAAACCAGCACCTCAAATTTTTTGTGGCATATTAAAATTCTATGACCGAATATTTTCACATACTAGAGTGCAAATGTAGTTAATATGTTCATCTTTAAAGAGATTTGGATAGAAAATATGGATGTGGAAGTAGTGATACCTTAGGCAGCTGTTTTTTTTTCTACGAAGATGAAAATTTAGGCCATGTTAATTAATGCATCAATTTGATTAAATTAAGCGACATTACGGGCAACTCCCTAGTAGTTTTGGCATTTCGAACTGGACGATAGCCCGCTAGCAAAAAACATAACACAAGTAAGAGAGCATAGTGTACCATCTCTAGTTGAATATAAACTACCATACCAAGAGCTGCCGATGTTGGGGCAGCTTCCTTAGCCAAAACAACAAACTCATTCTCTAACTTATCAGACTATAACTACACCAACCTATTATCCTCTTCGCAAATGCAAAACGAATAGTATATTGCATATTTCTAAAATCGGTAATATCGCTCGTAGAGAGAAAAATTTTGTATTATGTTGGTGATCGTATTCTGAACAACTCTAAAAATGTCTTTGTGTCTGTCTGTCTGTCTGTCTGTCCGTCCGTCCGTCCGTCCGACTGTCTGTCACGTTTCTTGTAAGCACGATAACGTAAGAACGTAAAGTCCGATAGTGTTGAAATTTGGACAGTAAGTTAGTGTTAGCTAGTGGACGAATCTTATTGTTTTCGAAAAAAGTCTATCAATAAATAGAAAAATTATTAATTATTTAAATTTACGTTTTGTAATTAATCAAAACATAACTAAAACTATTATTATTTTAATATTATTTGCAAAATACTGCAAAGAGTATCCTATAGAATGTGCAACAATTACATAAAAGTAAGTAGTAAATCGACGAAGAGTATAATGGTTGGCTTGTTTTCAGATAAATTTTTATATACCGCTTTGGATGTTCCCCTATTTACCTACTACCATTTTAATTCACCAACGAAATCTGGTCAGTGCCTCATTTCTTTAGTTGACCTGGCCCGTGCCCTCCAGTCTTTCAATTACCATGACGCTCTATGTCGTAAATATCTATCAGGTTTAGGGCAAGAAAAAACTCTGCGGTTACATTTAACTTTGAATAAAATATCTCCTAATTAAACTGATTACATCTAATAGATATAATAGGGGATTAATTTACAACACGGAAATGTATACACAAAGTACACAATTCGGTATTTGCTAATAACACTGTGTAATCTTGTGTGAATACATGTGTTGGGTAGTTTTCAATATGTCCCGCATTTCTCATTACGATCATCTTATTTACATATAGCGGAGACGCAGTCGTTTCGATACGTACAATGTGAAAATGATTTGGTAGATGGGTTAGACATGTCGGTGTAGTTTGGAATCTTCAGGGCATTCCAAAGCAAATAGAGCCATAATCTCAAAATGTCGGGGCCATTACCAAAGTCGTTTTCCAATTTAGAACCGCAAGGAAATGGTATCTATAAAATCAAACAACACTTGTTGCGATGTCGTGTAACGATATTCAAACAAAGCAGACAGCAGTTCCATGGGTGCAGGTGAAAAGGGGTCGGAATTATTTGCAAGTCTAGGTTATTTTAAAAATTGTTTCTATTTATTTTCCTGATATTATTGCATTGTTGGTATTTAATATATAACCCGATTTTTAGTTAAATTTCAGTTCAAAGTGTGTCGAGTTCGGTGAGAGACGCATGTTTCGTGGCTCCTACGGGATATCGAAATCAGTCCAGATAAATCAGCAACAAAACGCCGAAATTGTACTGGATTAAAGCGTGAACAATTCTGCATTGATTGATATAAATTGGCACGAGTATAGCTATTTAATATAGTTGATACTTGATTAAATTATATTGGTTGAATAAAGCAACACAAAATAGTGTATACAAACAACCCAAGAAAAGTGTACTGTTTGAGTGCTTGACCGTAAAATCTATACCTAGATTCGTCCCTTCTTGAAGTGGGTGATATAAAATAAGCAACAGCCAGCCAGGTATGTGAATGAAACAGATAAGTTTTTGCTTGTGGCATTAGCATTGGTTTATTTATTAAATTTTAAACAAGAAATGGAGATCAAAATTGACAAGATATTAAACATAATATATAGGTGATGAAATGGAAAAACTGCCCGAAATTGAAACCGATTGTTTCAAGGAAACGACATACAGGACCAAACTATACCTTCGGGCCTCTTTTCTCATAACGCGCAAAAAAAATTTTACCGTGAGATAGGGCCCTTCCCAGCAACTCCATTGTAGATGGACATTTACTTGTGGAGCGGTTAATAACTTATAAAAATAAATAAATAAAAGCTGCCAGATTCAGAGTCAGAAAACTTAGAAGAAGAAAAATAAGGAGGTGACGATAGATGGAAACTTAAAAGAAGCATGGAAACTGAAAAGAAGCATCTCACAAACATCTGCACCACACACCAACCGATGATGACAAATGGAAACTTAATAGAAGCATGGAAATTTAAAAGAAGCATATTTCAAACACCTACACTTCCCATCCTACATTCCCACCCCATGCGTCATGCGGCTCTCGCTGCTGACAACAAGCATGTCCAATGTCCAACCCGGCGCTCCGGCGATATATAAAACATCCGAGATTTGGTTCTGGCACGCGGTATCGCCGTCCGTTGGGCGTGTTCGACGGACGACTGTTGCGTACATCTGGCAACTTTAAGTAATTTTATTAAATTCTATTAAACAAAATGAATTTTTGAGCAATATGTACAGGTATTTGTCATATTCTAGTAACTAAAACACCAGACATTAAATTATCGTAGGTAATCTGTTTAAATTTAGGAATGTACATATTTATTATATTTTCATATTTCAACCATTTAACTCTTTTTGTATTCCAGTTTTTGCTAACAGCTCTCGTAGAACACAGAGGCTTCGATCGAATAGTAAATATATCTGTATTTCACAGCGCCTGTTTCTTAATTATTGGTTAAACCAAATATACTTCAGGAAGTTTTGTGGGTTGCATAGAACAACGCAGACCCAAATTCTTAGTAATTTTTAGTTTATAGTATGGTCATATGTTAATTGAGACTTGAGAGGGGATATCTCTTTTATTTAGCTAGCTGATAGCAGAATTGGCCATTTCTGTAGCCAATTCTGTAGCAGCATACACTTTGACTTAAAGTTTTTTTTGATAATCATTCAGTCACGAGTTGTGTCACTTCTGCTGTTATCAAACTTTCTCATAGTGATTTATCTAATAAAAGAGTTTTGCTGCCAATTAATAGCTGATTATATAGATAGATAAATAACTGATTATTTAAATAACTGATCAAATAGATAATTATTGATAACATAGATAATAGATAATTAATAAATAATTATTTAAATAAATACACATAAATCTACACAGATAATCTACACAAATAACTTATCTACATAGTTTAGATAATTTAAATAATTAATTTACCTAATATACACGAGGAAAAACACTTCTTTCGTTTGATGGTTAAATGCCTGCTAGATTTCATAAGACGGATAGTCCAGTCAAACATAGTTTACTCAAGTTCAGCATAGTCTATTGAAATTCCGTTTAGTCAAGTCCACTTTAGTCCAGTCAATCCAAACCAACAGCAAAACCCTAGCGTTATACAGGTTAGCAAGACGTCAAACCACGCCGAGGAGTCGTCTGTGTTCGGAGAGGCTGTTAGGAAAAGCTACCAGAACTCACCAGGAGCCCTCATCCACTATCTATCCATCGTCAGGAGGATTGGTGAGATTCTGAGAATTTCATTGATTTTTTTTGTTGTGCAATATTTACTATATAACTTTCATTGCACAAGATATTTCTTTTCTTTTAATGATAAATTAATTAAGCTATAAATATTTTCCTTTGGAAATTGTGATAATATTATTTAATATTTCTATTTCATAATTGATAACATTATTTTATACTTTTTATATTGATTAAATTCGTAGATTTGTTCTTATATTGATGATTTTTCTGAAGTTATTAATAAATAAGTATCTTTTACCGTAAAATTCAATTTTTCATTTTTTTGTTTGTCTGTCCGCCATAAGATCAAATCTTTCCACGGCGGTTGGTTTCACCATTACAGGGGTAGCAGTAACTCTTAAATTTTCCGTGGATGGCGCTCATAATTTTTACATCAGTTTAAGCTACCTCTGAGTGTTGGAACAAACTAGCTAGGTAAAATATCACAAAAATATTGGTTCACCCTCTGGCTGATTTAAAAAAATATATATTAATTAAACCCACGAAATCCCAGCCACGCACCAGATCAGCTAGCCGTTCGCCGTCACTACTTGTGTGTTGGTTGAATTGCCTTTGGTTATCACCTTAACCGGTGATATCATTGTTAATTTTTCTAGGGCCAAGTAGTGATGTAACACGACCAAGCTGCGTGTTGGAGCGAACCTTCATGGATGCCCAGAATCGGCAGCAATGCCCACCTTACGCTGGCAAATCAATCAATAAATCAAATCAATCAATCAACCCGATTTTTATTTAAATTTAACAATGTTGCAAACCAAAAAACTGCTGCCTAAGCAATCACTCCTTCCGCGTTCCGAATTCTCTTCCAAGTCTCTTTAAATAAAACATCTTGATACTATATTCGCACTCCAGTATGTGAAAATAATATAATATTTGAAACCCTCTGTCCCAAGGTGGTAATGGAGACGGCTGGTGTCAAATATTAGGGATCGACCGATACCGATATTGATATCAGTACATCGGCCATATCGGTGTTGTGGGCGATTATCAGTATCGGTCGATATTGGACTGTAATGTCGGTGCGATATCGGTGTCGGTCAAAAAATACTTTTTATTTTAAACTGTTAAGATTAAGAACAAGTCAAAACGTAATAATATTAATATTTCATTAATCATTTAATATTTTAAGTTAAGTTTAGATAAATTATGACGTAAGAGAATTATATTTTCTGCTCGATCTGAATTTAATCGGTTCCTTGTAGATTCATAAACGTTACCAACTAAAGAAAATAATTGTTAGCTGTAACCCTACTTGTCGGAGGTGCCAAATACATTACGGCTAATTGATACAGACAGGAAAACATGTCACTCTTGTTGGCCCACCAAGCTAAAGGATCTTTAGTTCTGGCAATCGGAGGTAGTTCTATGCATATTTACATTTTCAATATTAATCAATAAATCTATCTTTGTAATTTTACTTGGGCCTAATTGCTTTTCCCCACACCCGTAAACTATTCATATATTCATAACTGCGTCAGTACACGTCACAAGCAACATCATTATTATTAATCTGGTTATTGGCGTTATTGTTGTTTGAAGATTGTCTAACAATTTTTTCCAATGGAAAATCATCACTGTCATCTACTACTAAACAATATTGTGCAAAATATACCTTAATTTTTTTCAGGGCAATAAATAAACTCTATTCTTTCACCAACGTTTCGTTTACTCGGCGTAAACTTCCTTAGGGCTTACAACAAAGTGGGAGGAACTTTTACGCCGAGTAAACGAAACGTTGGTGAAAGAATAGAGTTTAGTTATTGTCCTGAACCGACGATATTTTCCTTCCATTATTATATTTAAAGACACAATTTTCCCATTGAAAATAAATGAACTTCTGCGTTACATCTCTCTCACTATAACATACATATAAAATCACGCATAATTTTTACCCAAACCCCAACCCAACCACATCAAGTATTCACCTGTGAACTTTACTTAATTAATATTTTACAACCCAATAAGTAAAACTTTCCCTATACGACTGCATTACATAAGCTTATGCTGCATTAAAGATGAAAGCGCCATGGGCTCCCAAGTTTCCCAACTTAATAAGTGTAATGGTCTCCATTCCTCTAATCTTCTTGATAATGTTGTGATAATGGCAAGTGGGAAACCTCTACCAAAACTTTCAACTTAGCGGTGTAGACCTAGTCTTGATAACATTGAAATTATATAACAATTGGTCCAACTACAATAGTGCTAATTCGGTTCTCCAAATATTAACCGATTATACTTGACGAGGAATTCGAGGCCAGGAAATGGGAGCCCGAGTGATATTTTAACCGGAATGGGTGTTATCTGTAGGATCTGGGATATCCTCCGGCCGTTAATGTAGTCTCGAGCTTCGTATTTTTAAAGCGTTAAGTTTGATAGTAGCCAGTTTCAGAACTTAACGCAATTTGTACATAGTTTTATCAAGACGCGCCGCGTCTATTTAGCAATCCATGAGCTTGAGAAAGACGATCTATGCTTCATTTTGATTTTAATACTGAAAAACGAACATTTACTTTTTCCAATATCTGCTACATTTACTTTCACATCCACATAGTGGAGTGGAAGTACCTATAGTAATCGTAAAAAAAAACATTTTTTTGTGTGTTGAAGTAGGTTTAGAATGTCGCGTAAAATTTGGAAGAAAAAAAATGTCTGTCTGTAACTTTTTCTTGTGCGCACGATATCTCTGGAATGGTTTAATATATTAACTTGGAATTTTATACACATATGTACTATTATGAGATCTGGAACTGGATTGTTTTTTGAAATTATCTGGTGAAGGATTGGGGGTAAATAGGGGTAAATATTTATCGCCTTTTCTTGTGTTGGTCTTCGGAATTTTTGTGTGTTGCCGAGAGTGGTATGACGCTTTGTCCATAACAATTACATAAGTTGGTGGGATATTTGGTAACAACTGTTCCTTTGCCCGCTTCTCAAATAATTCGGCTGTCATATCCTCTTTATAGTCGGCAGAGGATTGTTTGATATTTTTAGCAGAAAACAACAACACATTTGGAATAAAACCGTTTTTACTTCCACCATGTAGAATTATAATTCTTTATCCTCTAGAACATGGAGCACTTAAATTACACTTTTTGGTGTTATCTACTCAACCGTATTGAACTACATCATGGGTGTCAAACCATGTTTCGTCAAGATACATTATGTCTCTATTTGCATCTCGGTATTCTTTTATTTTACGCGCACTCGTGTCGGTGATCAACGATGCGTGCTGATTCCATAACTACCATTCGTTTGTCCAATTTTTTGTACCTAAAACCGCAATCGAGTAAAACGTTTAGCAAAGTATCTAATGATTTATAATTATAATGTAAATAGTCGCGTAACTTTTCACTAATCATTTCTAATGTGGGCACCTTCTGTTCATTGTAAATGTCATACACAAATCGACGAATGACGTCTTTGGACGCGTTATCAAGTTTTTTAAGTTTTTGTCCAACTCTTTTCCGTTTAACAGAATGATCAACTACATCCCCGGCTCTAATAACCCTATAAATTGTAGTACGGCTAAATTTGGTTAGTTCACAAATCCTCTTCACAATTTGATTATATGAAGAATTAATATTTTTGCCTTTTAAACACGAGTAAATAACCCTTTGAGTTTGAACGTGTAAGAATTTATTTTGAAATTCCGCTTGTATAGGCTCTGTATCAGAATCGTCCGTTTCGTTGTCACTACTATCAAAAGGCCTCCAAAATGCCGCTTTAAACAATTAATTGCAAAAAATCACTCAAGCTCAGTAATAAAACTAATAACTTGATCAAATATTCGCTAGAATTAAGTAATTTATAACGCTGCCTGGCTGTATTGCACTGCCTGGTACAAATCATACGATACAAATAGTTTATTATGGCATGCAAAAACTGTGAACAAGGTGCTGACAAATCAAATTCGCTAAGCTAAGCATCTAATCCCACCTATATTTCTATGTGACAGGCGGATCAAGTCCACGTGGAGTGTAGACGAGGAGTGGTTGTTACATCACTACTTGGCCTTAGAAAAATTAACAATGATAGCACCGGTTAAGGTGATAACCAAAGGCAATTCAACCAACACATAAGTAGTGACGGCGAACGGCTAGCTGATCTGGTGCGTGGCTGGGATTTCGTGGGTTCAATTATTATATATTTTTTTAAATCAGCCAGAGGGTGAACCAATATTTTTGTGATATTTTACCTAGCTAGTTTGTTCCAACACTCAAAGGTAGCTTAAAATGATGTAAAAATTATGAGCGCGATCCACGGAAAACTTAAGAGTTACTGCTACCCCTGTGATGGTGAAACCAACCGCCGTGGAAAGATTTGATCTTATGGCGGACAGACAAACAAAAAAAAACGAAAAATTGAATTTTACGATAAAAGAGACATTTATTAATACGTCTA
The DNA here is from genome assembly GCA_963583905.1 of Stenurella melanura. Lineage (NCBI taxonomy): Eukaryota > Metazoa > Arthropoda > Insecta > Coleoptera > Cerambycidae > Stenurella > Stenurella melanura. Next base: position 96,377,008 of record OY757316.1, read on the forward strand.
GAAAAATCATCAATACAAGAACAAATCAACGAATGAAATCAATATAAAAGGTGTAAAATAATGTTATCAATTATGAAATAGAAATATTAAGTAATATTATCACAATTTCCAAGAGAAAATATTTATAGCTTAATTAATTTACCATTAAAAGAAAAGAAATATATCGTGCAATGAAAGTTATACAGTAAATATTACACAACAAAAAAAATCAATGAAATTCTCAGAATCTCACCAATCCTCCTGACGATGGATAGATAGTGGATGAGGGCTCCTGGTGAGTTCTGGTAGTTTTTCCTAACAGCCTCTCCGAACACAGACGACTCCTCGACGTGGTTTGACGTCGTGCTAACCTGTGTAACGTTAGGATTTTGCTGTTGGTTTGAATTGACTGGACTAAACTGGACTTGACTAAACGGAATTTCAATAGACTATGCTAAACTTTACTAAACTGTGTTTGGCTGGACTATCTGTCCTATGGAATCTAACAGGCATTTAACCATCAAACGAAAGGAGTGATTTTCCTTGTGTAAATTAGGTAGATTATTTGTACTATGTAAATTATTTATTAATTATCTATTTGGCAGCAAAACTCTACGTTTGGGAAGAAGAAAAAATATTATCAGCAAATGTTTCAGAATTATAATTGTTTAGTTAGCAGAAATGAAAAATATGGCTAAAGGCCGTTAAATACCAATGAGAGGAATCAAATAAATAAATGTAATTACCTTTTATTAGATAGATCACTAAGAGAAAGTTTGATAACAGCAGAAGTGACACAACTCGTGACTGAGTGATTATCAAAAACTTTAAGTCAAAGTATATGCTGCTACAGAATTTGCTACAGAAATAGCCAATTCTGCTATCAGCCAGCTAATAAAAGTTATATCCCCTCTCCAGTCTCAATTAACATATTACCATACTATAAACTAAAAATTACTAAGAATTTGGGTTCGCGTTGTTCAATGCAACCCACAATACTTCCCGCAGTATATTTGGTTTAACCTATAATTAAGAAATATGTGCTGTGAAATACAGATATATTTACTATTCGATCGAAGCCTCTGTGTTCTACAAGAGCTGTTAGCAAAAACTTGAATACAAAAAGGGATAAATGATTGAAACCTGAAAATATAATAAATATGTACATTCCTAAATTTAAACAGATTGCCTACGATAATTTAATGTCTGGCGTTTTAGTTACTAGAGTATGATAAATACCTGCATATATTTCTCAAAAATTCATTTTGTTTACAAGAATTTAATAAAATTACTTAAAGTTGCCAGATGTACGCAACATGGTGAATATAAATCTGCAAAATTCTGTGCTCTCTCATTCAATGTGAAGCGATATATTGACAATAACCCGTAAGATCCTCTAATTCCGTGCTGTTTCAATTAAGTTCGTAAATACCATACTGTTTTTGAAATATGCCGATCAAGTGACTATACACATTATTTTCGTATTTGTAAAAATTATAAGAACATAAATATGTACCCTTCTTAAACATCAGACACTCTGGATTAAATAAATGTAAGCCAATGATCGAGTATCCGTATGTTCAATAGCAAAGTGCATTACTGCTCTACCAAAGACCACCAATTAAGTTCGGTGCTAGGGAACAAAACAAAACAACAAATATACGCTGTTTTCCCCAGCACCCTCACCTGCGGTAATAATGGAGAACGATAATGATTCGAGTAGCGTGAGATTTAATTAAAGGAAAATTGTCAGGAGTAATTAATAATAGTGAATTCGGATGTTTCACAATTAGACGATTCCAAACGAGCGCCCAATAGCTTTATGTTTAATAAAAACTGATCAAACGGCTCTAATTCCATTCGGTGGCGCAAAAGAGTGATTAAAGAAATCGTTCTGCCCCACCCGATTCCTTTAATTATCATTGCTCCAGTGTAGACCATTTATACTACCAGGGTTTAGTGCTCTTCCTTCAGGATACTAGGCTCGCTCGGTGGCTGCGTAATTAACTCCACCTCGGCGGTAATAGCATTAGGATGAGGTTTAAACAGTTCAACAAATAAAAGAATCATGGAATACTTTCGAAAAGTAATGCGCGTATTATCGGCGTATTAATCTGTTTAAAGGGGGAACTTCCGGTATTTTCAATTTATTTCAATCGACTAAAAAAAAATGAAAAATTCGATTATGTACGCCTCAAAATCACGTAAGAAAATTCATGTAATGAATAACGGATCGTAATAAAGAGAAAAATATTTCTTCTACGACCATTTAATGATTCATTTATAATAGATACGTCTTTAAACTAGTAATGGGGCTCATTACTTACAGCCTGGGTTGTAATTCATTATTCAATAGGCCAGAACCAATCACAAGAGTTAATTTTCATTATTCAACAGTCTTGAACCAATCGCAGGAGTCCATTTTCATTATTCAACAGTTTTTGTGGTGCAATCACGAGATGATTTAAAGTTCAAAAACATCGTATATGCCATGGCCAACAATCTGTAATGTAAATGCCGTTTTGTTTTAATCTTTAAGTTACTAATTTGTATAAGCAAAATTGGGTGAAAATAATTTCAAGTGATGACGAAGTAACTGGCATGCCACTATATATTGCCGAAACTGCCAAAATAGCATCAATCAACTTTTGCCTGAGAAATCGCGGAAGAAATATGAAATAATCTACTAAGCTTTCATGGATTGGCGAAGCCAAAAAACCGCCAATTCATTTTCGGAGAAAGTTTATTTTGAAGAACTATCTCATAAGTATGAATTTTCGTCATTATGGGCACGGTATTCCATGCTGAAAGGTGCCAATTAACATTTCAAGTGATGAAGAACTGGCAACAAAGGTAAGAAGTGATTTAAATTAACTTGTTTGTTAATTTTTAAATTAACTATAATCTGTCAGTTATTAGTAATACTTTGTTTGATAGCATAGGCAAATAGGCATGTTCTTTAAAATTAGTTAAAGCGCCGAATTGTGTTAAAATATGCACGTGTCGTCGAGAGTTCGAATCATAGTAGTGTCGAACTTTTTGTTTTGTTTTAAATAGTTTGTTTTTTATATCTTATATTATTATTACATATAATAGTAATAAACGTCTTTATTGAAACAAAAAATACAGTTTCGTAGGCGAAGCTTAGCATAGAATATTCTACCAAGTAGTTGACCTCACACAATACATAATTATAGTATTTTTGCAAATACAAAACGAAGAGTATATTGCATTCGATCGGCACATTTCTAAAGCCGGTAATATTGCTCGTAGAGAAAAAAAATTTCATATCGCTGTCGTGTTGGTGATCGAATTCTGAACAACTTTCAGAATGTCCGTCCATCTGTCCGTCTGTCTGTCTGTCCGTCCGTCACGTTTCTTGTAAGCACGATAACTTAAGAACGAAAAGTCCGATTGTACTGAAATTTGGAAAGTAAGTTATTGTTAGCTAGAGGAAAAACCCTATTGTATTTGAAGAAAATCGATCTATAAATAAAAAAAATATTAATTTTTGAAATTAAAAAAAAATTGTTTTGTTTTGTAATTAAACAAAAAAATGCTTAAACTAATGTCATTTCTAAAGAAATGAAAGAAAGAAAATCTAAACCTTGGCTAACTCAGGATCTAAAAAATTCATCTAAGCAGTTAAAAATTTTACACAAAAAATGTTAGCAACGAAATCTGAAACTGATATCCATAATTTTAAAAAATATAAGAAAGTTTATAAACTTTAAAATCTCAGGCAGCTTGGAAAATCAATGAAATAATAATAGAAAATAGTAGTGAATCTGATCCTTTTAAAATAGCAAACATATTTAACAACCATTTCATAAATGTTCCAAAGCAGTTATATAATCAGCTAACTGATAATGACCATAATTATAAGCCATCAACAAACATTTACTATCCAACATTATATTTAGAAGAAGTATCTGAAACAGAAATTTTTAATATTATTTGCCCAATGAAGGGATCTAAACTCGAGGTATAGATAATATTTCATCGAATTTGTTAAAAAAGTATATTAATTTTTTGTAAAGCCAATAACATATTTAGTTAACTTGTCCATTAATGGAGGTGTTTTTCTCGATATTTTAAAAACTGCGAAAGTTATCCCTCTCTACAAAAAGGGGGCTAGAAATGAAGTGGATAATTATAGGCCTATATCCCTATTATCGACTTTATCCAAAATCCTGGAAAAAGTTATTTTCGCTAGAATTACAAATTTTCTTTTAAAATTCAACATACTTTCACCTTGTCAGTTTGGTTTTCAAAAAGATAAAAGTACCAAATTAGCGGTAGTAAATTTTTTAATGTCTCTTCACGAAAGTTTGAATAATAAAAATAAATGTATCGGTATATTTTTAGACCTAAGTAAAGCGTTTGATCTTGATAATCATGAACTCCTGCTTGATAAGTTGAATATGTATGGTTTACTAGGTAAAATAAATGAGTGGGTCAGTTCGTACCTTTCTCAAAGAAGTCAAGTTGTTGAGATTCATGGTTACAGATCAAATAAGTTAAATACTGAATGCGGTGTACCTCAAGGCTCAGTCTTTGGACCCCTATTATTCATTCTTTACATTAATGATTTAGCAAATATCGTTGATAAAAATAGTTTAACATTATTCGCTGATGATACTTCTTTTCTTTGTTCAGGTCAATCTAAAGATGATGTTATATTAAGTAGCCAAAGTATTCTAAATGTTTTTGTTGAGTGGTTTAATAAAAACAAACTATTTTTAAATATCTATAAGACAGAGTTTATTTTGTTTAAGTCTAGGAATTTTCCAGAAACTGAGAGCCAACTGATAAAAATAAATGGAACATCTATAAAACAAGCAAACACTAAAATTTTTAGGTATAAATATTAATCAGTCTTTAAATTGGGAGGATCATATACGATTTGTGTTCAAAACTATCATCAGTTTGTTATGTATTCTATAGACTTAAATTTTTAACTAGCAAGCAAATATTATTTTCTTACTATTACGCCCATTTCTATTCTAGAGTAACGTATAGCATTTCATTTTGGGGATCTTCATATTCGTGGATAAAAGTTTTTAGAAGGCAAAAAAGGGCACTATGTAATACAGCAGGTGTAAGCAAAAGAATAATGTATTAACGGTACCATGTATACATATTTATGAAATACTAAATTATGTTAAATCTAATTATTCTTTATTTGTGACTAACAATTTTAATCATAATTATGACACTAGGAATTCCAATGCCTTGATTATACCACAACATAATTTAGCATTATATGAAACTAATCCGATATATGTAGGTATTAAATTCTTTAATAAACTTCCTAATCATATAAAAAGTATTGGAAGTGTGAAACAGTTCAAAAACAGTTTATATTGATTCTTAATTCATCACTCATTTTATGATATTGACGAATACATGAATTTATAAATATTTTGTCATGTCTGTCTTGGTAATTTTTAAATTATATTTTTCGTTTTTTGTAAGTATGTATCTTTTAGACCAGTCCTACACCATATGTACATTTTGTATTGGTAACTTTTGAGACAATAAACATTATTGTTATTATTATTATTATTATTATTTTTTTGTTAAAAACCAGTCACCCTTCTCTGTGGCTCCGATTCTCACCGAGGGGAGCTGGTAGTACCGGCAGCCACTCCCCACACCGTGGGGTAAGTGACTACTGGGGCCGGGAATCGTGTGCCCTGAGTAGCCGTAGCGAACCGAGGATGACGGCCTTCTGCATCCTACCGGCTAAGATCTCTGCCGAGTTTCGGCATGCCGGTATGATCTTCAGTTCCGAAAGCAGTGTGTGCCTCGTTCCACCTAGAGCTCCTATGATCAGTACCACCAACTTAACATTATGGTCCGGATAAAGTCTGCGGAGTTCGAAGAGCAAGTCTCGATATTTTGTCCGTTTTTCCTCCTCCTTCAAGACAATATTGTTTTCCGCGGGAGCCGAGAACTCCACAACAAACATTGTCTTGAGTTGGTGATCGAGGAGTACTACGTCAGGCTTGTTGGCTTATATTTGCCTGACGGTGGGAAACGAGTAGTTCCAATAAATTAGACACTTCTCATTCCCCACAACGGACTCGATATCGCCCGGAGCATAAGGCAGCACTGGTGTCTCGTCTATCCCATACGAGTGCCTTAAATGGTAATAAAGCACTCGTAATGCTCCGTCGTGCCTTTGGATATAGGCCGAGACTGCATATGTCGGGCAAGCCGACAGCAAGTGCATTACAGTCTGTGGCGCCCTGCGGCAGGCCCTGCATCTGACATCTGGGACCTCAATACCCATAACACGACTTCGATAGACCAGAGTGTTGAATACACCATCCTGGCAAGCCATTATGAATCCCTCGGTCTCAGACTTCAGCCCGGCTGACCTTAAAAATGCAAAGGTCAGCCTTTCGGATAAGCCAAGGTTTTCTATATTTTTTATAAAAGACTCCGTGCATTGGCTTATCCATGTGCAGCTGCAGAAAGATGTTGTGTTCTGCAGCTTTAATTCGGGCTTTTCGTCGAGCAAGTTCCAACTCGGTGATAGAGTCGCGATTTACCCGCTCGACGTCGAAGGAGAGACCAAGTTCATCAGCGGCTCTCTGTGCTGCCTTAAACAGAAAGGCTCCTACCCCTGCATTTTCATGATCCCGGACCATGCAGAGGAGGGGATCTGAACTCCTGATGATCTTACAGGCTCCATCCAGAACCATCCTGTTGTGGAGACTGTCCAAACTTAAGAGTCCACGCCCTCCTCGATGTCGCGGGAGGTATAGCCGTGGAACGGACGATTTGGGATGTAAACTCCTATTGAGATACATGTTCTTGCGGGTTCCTACATCGAGTTGACGCAACTCCTCTCGAGTCCACTTCACTATTCCAAAGGAGTAGAGAAGGATCGGAACGGCAAGCATGTTGGTTGCAGACACCTTGTTCTTCCCCGACAGTTCTGAAGACCCGATCTGTCGGAGTCGGTGCTGATACTTGCCACGGAGAGCGTTTTTCACTACACTTACTTCTTGGGTAGAGTGTTGCTCGACACCTAAGTAAGTGTACGACTCTCCGGCATCTAGATGATGTAGGATGCTTCCATCTACGAGCTGCGCGTCCTCTCCGTAGTCTCCGCATCGTCCTTTCTTAAGATGGACCAGTGCACATTTGTCTACCCCGAACTCCATACCGACAGCCTGCGTGTACTCCTGTACCACCCTGAGGGACTGGTGTAGGTCCCTTTCTCCGGAGGCATAAAGTTTAAGGTCATCCATATAAAACAGATGGGTGACCTTATGCCTCCTGTCGCCGGGGGTACCGCAGTTGTAACCACGGATTTTCCGGAGCGAAACGGATAATGGCAGCAGTGAGATGCAAAACAGAAGGGGGCTGAGTGAGTCTCCCTGAAATACTCTCCTTCTGAATGTTACCGGCTCTGTCTGGACTCGATTGTTACCCGATGTAATGGTAAAGCGAGTCCTCCAGAGCGGCATCAGTTCTTCAATACACCTCACTACGGGACCAGGGACCGCAAGACATTATTATTATTATTATTGTTATTATTATTATTATTATTATTTACAAAAAAACTGCGAAGAGTATCCTATAAAATGTGCAGCAATTATTTAACAAGTGTAGTTAATCGGCGAAGAGTACAATGGTTAGCTGGTTTTCCTTATTTTAGGTTGCTCTAATAATGGGTGTAATGGGAGCTTGCCATATACTTGAATTACATCTAATAGACATTACGCATCTTGAAGAATTATGAATCGATAATTCACCTCAGTGAATTATAGGTACGATTTTTCACCAAAAAATGCTAATAACTATCATATAATTAAATAAGTGTATAAAAAATTATTAAATTTATGATTTAATTTTCGTATTATTACACATTATTATATTATATCCAATAATTTGGCATATTTGCCATTATTTATACAACATAACCTTAAAAGAAAGCAGAATTAATATTAGTCTGTCACTGTCCGTAAATAATTGTTCATAATAATAGTTGTAATAGGATAGTACACAATAGAGATATGACGGCGATCACATGTTCTTTCAACTGAACAATCGCTAATAGCGATTGGTGAGAAAACATCTAGCGAACCAAAGAGTGATATATTCACTGCTACTAAATTCAAGCTGCTCTATTTATGTAGAGAGTAACGTCACATTCATTTTTTGGTGGTGAGTAGTAGTTTGAATCTAAATTTCTTTTAAAATTATTTAAAAACATTTTTCGACTTAAAAAAAGTGCACACGCTTTATTTTTGGTTTACCAATATCTCGTCTACTGGCTTTCTTAACTACAAGATAATCAAGACCTTAAAATTAACCAGGCATTGTGAAACAGATTTTTAAGGTTAATCATTTGTCAAATCCTAGCCATCAGTTAACCAACGATTGTGAAACTGGCTGTCATATTTTATAAGTAGACATTGAAGTCTCGTCTGCCACTGTCAATGTCCACTGTCATCTGGTGGGTCAAAATTCCAGTCTAATTATTATAAGTCTAATATTCCAAATGTTGATACTTTTTATACCAATAATATTTGTTACAATTCTGGTTATGGTAGTATTGACGCTTGTCAGCTTGTCATAATCGTTGATTATGAGTTGAAATGTAGTACCCAATTAGAAGAGCTGGTATTTTATTTTCTGGTAGTACCAACAATTTTACTGACTTTGAAATACTATAAAATGGTCTTTACTTCCGTGTATTTATTCTGCAGGGTAGGTAAGTTTTATCTCAAAGATAATGAAGAAATGGGTATTATCACCTACAAATAATTTGCATAGATATAAATTGTTAATTGTACTTTTACATTAATTTTTCAGATTCTTTGATGATGATAGGAAGACCGAAACTTATTAGATAAATGTGAAAAAAAAATGTAAAATCAAGTGATTTTGTTTAAAAGCATGTTTCACTTAGAACCAACCTCTCAAAGTATACAATTTGCTTGAAATTATCTATCATCCATAAATAAACATATATACATATATATTATACTATGTATCTCAATGTAACAGTAACACGTAAGTAAACATGTAATAAAAATAAGAAAAATTATTATTTATTTGCAAAACTAAAATCTTTCTAGTTCTTTAGATTTAAGTGAAATCGTTAAGTCTATTAACTTAATTTCATTTTCATGTTCTTTTTGTGCCGCTCTGTCGTTTTTTTTTTTCATACAATTAATTTGATTCCTAAGAAGTAACTCCAATATTCCCTCTATTTTTTATTTAGTGAATCCTTGCCAGCTTTCTTTCGAGTTAATGCCGGGTGCTCTTTCGATCTTAACATTGCAACTGACCAGCTTTTCCAGGAACAATTCATTAGTTTACCTTTCTGACAGCTTTCTGGATTTTCTAATTTGCTTAATTCAACTTCATCGATGTCGACATCAAAATTTCTCAGAAATTTTCACAATAATCACTGGAGGATCACAATCTTCGACATACTCAGTGACCGGAGGGACAATAATATAACTCTATTTCCAGGTCAAACAACAAACCGGACAAACCGTTAGCTTATCCTTACATCTCCATACCTCACCAGTTTTTGTTGTTCGTGGAAGTACACGGTTTGAGCCATATTTGGTGGATAAACCACGAACTGAGAAGCTAAGTACCTGTTATAATTCTTTTTCTGCCCACGTAGTCGCGCTTTCCCCCACCCGTTTTCATTGTCTCTGCTTTAATTGTTTACTTTCTTCTTTAACCCCTTCTTAAAGCCATCATATTTCGGGGAGACTCCACCGATCTAAATGTTTCGCCTAAAATTAGACATTTTTACTACCATATCCACATAGCGGAGTGAAAATATAGTAATCGCAAAAAAAAAAACATTTTTTTTTTTTAAATAGGTTTAGAAACGTCGACATTTTAAATTTGAGCGAAAAAAAATTTCTGTCTGTCGGTCTGTACATTTTTTTGTGCGCACGATATCTATGGTTTAAGATATTGACTTGAAATTTTATACACGTACCTATGTATTATAACGAGATCTGGAACTCGATTGTGTTGTGAACATATCCGGGAACGTTTGGAGGGTAAATAGGGAGAAATAAGTAAAGCAAGCTAGTAAGAGTACATAAAATTGAAATTTGGTGTATGTACCAGAAATGGAGGCCTTAAATTTTTTTATAATATTACCATTCCCCGCACCCCCCCCCCCCCACTCCATTATTAAAGGGGTTGATAAAATGAGATTGATATTCACTTGAAACCACAACTGGAACTGATGGAACTGATTATAATTTGAGATGATTCTGATGATGGGTTGGAGATGAAATAGGTGTAAATATTGGAAAATAAGTAAAGCAAGCTGGTAAGAGTACAGAAACTTGGAATTTGGTGTATATACTAGAAGCCAAGGCCTCAGATTTTTGGGGAATATTTTTCAACTCTCCACCACCCCCACTCCCTTTTAAAGTGGCTGATAAAATAAAATTGAGATATTCACTTGAAATTTGATACACGTATATATTATAACGACACCTGGAATTAGATTATATTTAGAGATGATTCCGTTCAAGGTTTGGGGGTTTAATAGGGATGAATATGGGAACATAAGTAAAGCAAACTGGTAAGAGTACAGAAACTTGGGATTTGCTGTAGCTATATACTGGAAGTCAAGGCCTTAGATTTTTTTATAATATGTTTCAATTCCTTCCACCACCCCCACACCATTATTAAAAGGGTTAATAAAATAAAATTGATAACGACGTCTGTAATTAGATTATATTTTGAGATGATTCCTTTGAGGTTGGGGTTAAATAGGGACAAATATGGGAAAATAAGTAAAGCAAGCTGGTAAGAGTGCAGAAACTTGGAATTTGATGCATATACTAGAAACCAATTCTCAGCCTTAGATTTTTTTTATAACATTCTTCAACCCCTCCACTAACCCCCACTCCATTATTAAAGGAGTTGACCAAATATATTTAAGATATTCGCTTGAGATTTGGTACACGTACGTATTATAACGACATCTGGAACTGGATTATATTATGAGCTTATTCCGTTGAAGGGTTGGGGGTTAAATAGGGGTAAGTAGGGGAAAATAAGTAACGCAAGCTGGTAAGAGTACAGAAATTTATGATTTGGAATATATACTAGAAGCGAAGGCATCTAATTTTACTTCCACATCCACGTAGTGGATTGGAAGTATAGTAATCGCAAAAAAATTTTCAAAAATTTTTATTCGTGAAATAGGTTTAGAATGTCATGAAACGTCGAGATTTTAAATTTGAGCGAAAAAAAAATTTCTGTCTGTCTGTCTGTCGGTCTGTCGGTCTGTCTGTCTGTCTGTCGGTCTGTCTGTAACTTTTTTTTGTCCGCACGTTTTCTCCGGAACGGTTTGAGATATTGACTTGAAATTTTGTACACGTATATATTATGACGAGATCTGGAACTGGACTGTTTGAGGAAATCCGGTGAAGGGTTGGGGGTTAAATAGGGGAAAATAGGGAAAAATAAGTAAAGCAAGCTTGTAAGAGAACAGACACTTGAAATTTGGTGTATGTACTAGAAGTTAAGGCCTAAGATTTTTTTATAACATCTTTCAGCGTTGAAGGAGTGGGGGTAAGTAGAGGTAAATAGGGAAAAATAAGTAAAGCAAGCTGGTAAGAGTATTGCAACTTGAAATTCGGTGTATGTCCTAGAAGCCAAGACCTCAATTTTTTTAACAATATGTTTCAACCCTTCCACTACCCTTACTGCATTATTAAAGGGGTTGATAAAATAAAATTGAGATATTCACTTGTAATTTGGTAGACGTATGTATTATAACGACATCTGGAACTAGATTATATTTTGGGATGATTCCGTAGAAGGGTTAGGGTTAATAGGAGTGACTAGGGGAAAATAAGTAAATCAAGGTGATGAGTACAGAAATTTGGGATTCGGTGTATATACTAGAAACCAAGGCCTCAGATTTCTTTCTAATATTTTTCAAACTCCACCACCTCCGCTTCATTATTAATGGGATTGATAACATCAAATTGAGATATTCACTTGAGATTAGTACACGTATGTATTGTAGTGACATCTGATTGAGATGCCTCCATTGAAGGGGTGGGAGGTGAATAGTAGAAAATAAGTAGGGTGAACTAAAAACTTCATTTTTGACGTATATGGTAGAAACCAACTCCTCAAACTTTTCTATGACATCTGCCCCAAATATTATTAAAATTCTATGACCAATAATTTCCACATACTAGAGTGCAATACAGTCAAGATGTTTCCTTTAAAACGACTTGGATGAAGAATCTGGATGTGGAAGTAGTGATTCCTTAGGCAGCGGTTTTTTTATAATATTTTCCATCTCCCCACCACCCCAACTCTATTATTAAATGGGTTGATAAAATAAAGCTGAGATATTCATTTGAAATTTGGTACATGTATGTATTATAACGACATCTGGAACTAGATTATATTTTCAGATTATTCCATTGAAGGGCTGTAGGTTAAACAAGGGTATATAGGGGAAAATAAATTAAGCAAATTGGTAAGGGTACAGAAATTTGGGATATGGTGTATATACTAGAAGCGAAGGCATCAGATTTTTATAATAGTTTTTAAACCCCCTCCTCCTCTCCACTCCACTCCACTCTATTATTAAAGGGATTGATAAAATAAAATTGTGATTTTTCATTTGAAATTTGGTACACGTATGTATTGTAATGAAATATGTGATTGAGATTAATCCGTTGAAGGGGGAAGGGAGTGGTAAATCGGGGAAATAAGTAAACCAAGCTAATAAAAGTCTAGAAACTTAATTTCTGGCGTAGATGCTAAAAGAAAAAATCTTAAATTGCTTCGACAGCCACGTAGTAAAATGGAAGGACAGGAATTGTAAAAAAAATATCAATTTTTACTTCCACATCCACGAAGTGCATATGACTTTCACATGTTTCCTTTACCGCATCTTAAGTTGGCAACACCGGCTCTGCAAAGTATGTAAAATGTTATCCATCAGATTGTTAACCGATGGATACTAATTCCTTTTTCTGAAATAATTTCAATTTAAACTGAACATTCCTTATTCACCGAGACAACTGTTATATTGAACCTCCGATAATCTCCGAAGTAAGTGCAACAAAGCCCCGCACTTAACATCGAATTGATGTTTTTCTACTTATAATAACTCTGCAAATTAAATGATTATCCCAACCGTCCTAGAAATTATCTCCGCTTGATTAATCTTTGGATTGGTATTAAAGCTTAAGGCTTCCATTTGTAAAACAATATGCCATTTAGATTACCATGCCGCTTAATAAATCTCACTTTCCTCCTAGACGTTTCGGATTTATGTTTTGGAGAACATTGTATAACATATGCGAGGGCAGATAAGAACCAATTACAAATTGGTAGTTGCTTGCGAGAGATACATGGCAGTACATGTACAGATGCTGTTGAAGATTTAATAACCACTTAAGATTGGGCTGGGGAGGACTGATATTTTATGAGTTTACTGCTGTTCTGAAGTCGGTTGTGTAATTAAATATCGTGTACGGGGAGCAGAGTACATCAATTATTATTTTGAGGAGCACAATGCGTGTGGGTCATGGAGATTTACATGCGAGTGTGTTATAGAAGTTGTAAATTATCCTCTGCGGTGGTTAAATTAAGTAACCCGCGTGGTGACTAATAGGGCAGTCTTCATTTATTTAAACATGGAGAAAACTGTATACAGATTATTTTTTCATGAAATAGTGTTGGTAGTTTGGGTGTTATATTTAGAAGCTTCTAGCCGTCAACAGTTTTCATAACATATTCTTTATAGGATTTTGCAAACAGCAGAAAAATAACTATCTATAACTAAAAGAAGAACTACGTGTAAAAATATTAATGAAATCTTTGCATTCTTTCGATAACCTGAATTCTGGTTATGCTAGCAAATTAAAATCCTAAAATGAATTTGTCTAATTTATTATTTGACAATTCACATTCTAACACTAGCATCCACACAGTCCCCTACGACCATGCAGATTAAACTAGTATCTACATAACCCCCTACGATTATGAAGATAGGTGAAGTTGTTTTTATCAGTCAATGTCAAATATAATTATTTCACACTTATTCATAGAAATTGTCTTGGTTTTGCATGAAACATCTTTATGAGAGGCTTTATGTCTTTCTGATGAGCTCCAGAATAAGGGCGAAAAACGTTTCAAAGGCTAAGCATTTCCAAGAAACAGAATGATAAATTTCATGAAAATGTATTCCATTAGAATGAAAAATTTTTGAGACGAGGTAGATAAATAAATTCATTTTAGGCCTTTGTTCTCATTTTTAACTGAATCTTCATAATCTTCATAATACATTTTTAAGTATAATACAGTTATCGTATCTTCATCATGTTCCTTAATTTTGGATGCTCAACAAGTCTCTAATATTATTATGCTTCATTTATATTACTATAGCAATATGAATTTCTCCTATGTTTTTTAAATATTATACAATTAAAATGTCAATTACTTCCACATCCACGTAGTGGATTGGAAGTATAGAAATCGCAAAAAAATTTTCAAATATTTTTATTCGTGAAATAGGTTTAGAATGTCATGAAACGTCGAGATTTTAAATTTGAACGAAAAAAAATTTTCTGTCTGTCTGTCGGTCTGTCTGTCTGTCTGTCGGTCTGTCTGTCGGTCGGTCTGTCTGTCTGTAACTTTTTTTGTCCGCACGCTTTCTCCGGAACGGTTTAAGATATTGACCTGAAATTTTGTACACGTATATATTATAACGAGATCTGGAACTGGATTGTTTTTTGAGGAAATCCGGTGAAGGGTTGGGGGTTAAATAGGGGTAAATAGGGGGAAATAAGTAAAGCAAACTTGTAAGAGTACAGAAACTTGAAATTCGGTGTATGTACTAGAAGTTAAGGCCTCAGATTTTTTTATAATATTTTTCAACCCCCCACCACCCCTACCCCATTAAAGGGGTTGATAAAATAAAGTTGAGATATTTTCATTTCAAATTTCGTACACGTATGTATTATAACGATGTCTAGAATTAGATTATATTTTGGGATGATTCCGTTGAAGGGTTGGGGGTTAATTTGGGGTAAATAGAGGAATATAACTAAAACAAGTTGGTAAGAGTACAGAAACTTGAAATTCGGTGTATGTACTAGAAGCCAAAGCGTCAGATTTTTTAATAATATTTTTCAACCCCCACCACCCCTACTCCAATTTGAAAAGGGTTGATAAAATAAAATTGAGATATTCATTTGAAATTTTCGACACGTATGTATTATAACGACATCTGGAACTATATTATATTTTGAGATAATTCCGTTGAAGGGTTGGGGGTTAAATAGGGGTAAATAAGGGAAAATAAATAAAGCAAGCTGGTAAGACTACAGAAACTTGAAATTCGGTGTATGTACTAGAAGCCAAGGTATCAGATTATTTATAATATTTTTCAACCCCCACCACCCCTACTTCATTACTAAAAGGGTTGATAAAATAAAATCGAGATATTCATTTGAAATTTGGTACACGTATGAATTATAACGACATCTGGAACTAGATTATACTTTGAGATGATTCCGTTGAAGGGTTATTTAGGGGTCAATAGGGGGAAATAAGTAAAGCAAGCTGGTATGAGTACAAAAACTTGAAATTCGGTGTATGTACAAGAAGTTAAGGCCTCATATTTTTTTATAATATTTTTCAACCCCCCCACCACCCCTACCCCATTAATGGGGTTGACAAAATAAAGTAGAGATATTCATTTGAAATTTCGTACACGTATGTATTATAACGACGTCTGGAATTAGTTTATATTTTGAGATGATTCCGTTGAAGGGTTGGGGGTTAATTTGGGGTAAATAGAGGAATATAAGTGAAACGTTGGTAAGACTACAGAAACTTGAAATTCGGTGTATGTACTAGAAGCCACAGCGTCAGATTTTCTTATAATATTTTTCAACCCAACCACCCCTACTCCAATATGAAAGGGGTTGATAAAATAAAATTGAGA
This sequence comes from Stenurella melanura, assembly GCA_963583905.1. Taxonomy (NCBI): domain Eukaryota; kingdom Metazoa; phylum Arthropoda; class Insecta; order Coleoptera; family Cerambycidae; genus Stenurella; species Stenurella melanura. Next base: position 96,392,981 of record OY757316.1, read on the forward strand.
TATTCATTTGAAATTTGGTACACGTATGTATTATAACGACGTCTGAAACTAGATCATAATTTGAGATGATGCCGTTGAAGGGTTGGGGGTTAAATAGGGGCAAATAGGGGAAAATAAGTAAAGCAAGCTGGTAAGACTACAGAAATTTGGGATTCGGTGTATATACTAGAAACCAAGGCCTCAGATTTCTTTCTAATATTTTTCAAACTCTACCACCTCCGCTTCATTATTAATGGGATTGATAACATCAAATTGAGATATTCACTTGAAAGTTAGTACACGTATGTATTGTAGTGACATCTGATTGAGATGACTCCATTGAGGTGGTAGGTTGTAAATAGTGGAAAATAAGTACGGTAAACTAGAAACTTCATTGTTAACGTATATGGTAGAAACCAACTCCTTAAACTTTTCTATGACATCTACCCCAAATATTATTAAAATTCTATGACCAATAATTTCCACATACTAGAGCGCAAATATAGTCAAGATGTTTCCTTTAAAGTGACTTGGACCAATAATCTGGATGTGGAAGTAGTGATTCCTTAGGCAGCGGTTTTTTACTTTAAAACACCGAAATCACATTTAATATGAATATTGGAATTATTTATTTTACTATGTTACACTGTACATCAGTAATATATTCTTAACGCAAATTAAATATTAAAAGTATTTACCATTTCTATAGAAAATACGTAAAATTTTAAAAATTTAGAATTTTGGAGCTTCGACCTGCTGTATTTTTAAAAAAAGCTACCCGTTATACTCTTCGCCAATTTACTGCACTTTTTATATCATTGTTGCACATTCTATAGAATACTCTTCAGTTCTTTTGAAAATAATAATAGGTTTAGACATTTTTCATTTAATTACAAAACATAAAAAAATATGTAATTTTTTCTTTAATTTAAAAAATGTATAACTTTTTTTTTATTGATCGATTTTGTTCAAAAACAATAGACTCTTTGCTCTAGCTAACACTAATTTATTTTCCAAATTTCAATACAATCAGACTTTTATTTCTTAAGTTATCATGCTTACAAGAAACGTGAAGGACGGACGGAAGGACGGACGGGCGGACAGCTAGACAGACGGACAGCCAGACGGACGGATGGACGGACATCTTGGAACTTATTGTTCGGGAGCATCCATAAACTACATGAGGTATTTGAGGGTGGGGTGGGTCTCTGTTAGAACAATTATATCTTACAGTTTCTTACATTGGGTTTGGTGGGGGGTCAGAAAAACGTCAAAATTCATCTTACGTAATTTATGGATGTTCCCTTATCTTGTGCCTCGGAGCGTCGTTGGGGTCGCCTGTCTGATCAGCCTGTCTGACCAACGGATTCCCATGATGACTTCAGTTACCGGGATGTATTCCAGGTCTCTGAAGATGTCGGCGTTTTTGACAAACCATGATGCATCCACGGCGCACCTAAATGCGGTGTTTTCCACAGCTTGTATCCTTTTCAGCTTGGTATCCCCAGGTAACGGAGGCATAGGTCAGAATAGGTGTAATGAGGGTCCTGTTAAGCATGAGTTTGTTCCTTAGGTTGAGTTGGCTCTGTTTACCTGTGTCTACCTATCATAGGATAAAGTTGAGTGTTCCGTGTTCTGTCTCCACGTCAGACTTCGATCCATGATAACGCCAAGGTACTTGACGTTATCGTGCCATTGGATGTTCTCGCCGTTCAAGGAGACATGTCCTATGGGAGTTTGCTTCCTGATTCTTCTGAAGAGGATGACTTTGTCGTCTGCGTAGAGCGCCAAAGAGGTCCTTGCGGTTCTTGGCATGTCGGAGGTGTGGATGGTGAATAGGTGGGGAAAGAGTACCGATCCCTGCTGTACCCCTGCTTCCATGTGCCTGCAGTTCGAGAGCTTGTCGGCAATCTTCACACGGAGTTGCCTCCGGTGAAGGTAGGATCTCACAAGCTTGACGATACCGACAGGGTATCCCATCGATAACATCTTTGCTAGGAGACCTTCATGCCAAACCCTGTCGAAGGCTTTGGCTACGTCTAAGAAGATCGCTCCTATGACTTGGCGGTGGTTGAAACCCTCCGTATGAGGACAGGAACAGAACTATTTAGCAAAAAGATGTTTTGGTATTCACTAGTGTAAATCTGTCGGTGTAGTTTTGCTCTTGCCTTATGCATTATAAACATATGTGAATAAGTAGTATAACCAGCAGTGTATAGTTATTAATTTCGTTGTTTTATTTCAAATATAATATACCTTTTTACAGCACACTTCTCTACTTCTTAATAAGATATTATTATTATTATTATAATTTAGAGCAAATTGACTTGTACGTATTTTCAAATATGTCCTGTTCATAAATATCCTTATCCTGTCTATACATCCTTCGAAGCGTAAATGAATAAATTTATTGTATTTATTTCTATTTCATTCTATAGGCTCATGTTTAGATTTGGTAGAATTTACTTTTATGTGCCGATATTCGCACACTTTCATATTAAAGTCAGATTTGTGTACTTTCCAAAACCCTTTCGTGAATTTGTATTTAAAATGGAAAATATTGTCATTCACCAACCCCTATACTTTCAACTTTGCAGTAGTTTTATACAAAGTACAAGTTTGATCAGAATATAAGGTTCGGATTAACGTATTCAAAAAGCAGGGCTTCTGGACCTTTTGCGGTTACACTAACTAGACTGCGGCAGTGTGCCACGGAAACCTTTTTAAGCTCCCCGGAACTGTATTTATTATAACCTCAAAGAAGGGTCTCTAAAGCCAGTGCCCCTCATGGACTGTTGGCTATGGAGTTGATTAGCTTTTTACAGGAAGATTAAAGTAAATTATAGCACACCGTGATAACTGATATATTTGAAGAAAATAACAAAATAATAGCGTAATTTCTCTTAATGTCTAATTAGCTGACAACACACAGAAAATATCTTATTTAATTAATGATATATTAATTAATAAACAACAATGGTGACTCCAGGTTTTCTTCAGCGCATCAGCATGGAATATATTATTATACATATATTATTATACTCTCACAAATATGAAAACGAGAAGTATATAACCTTTGGTTGGCATATCTCTAATACCGTAAATATCGCTCGCTAGCTTGATTGATTGATTGACTGATTAGCCAGCGTATGATAGGCATTGCTGCCACTTCCGGACATCCAATCTGGATGTTTTTATATACCGTGGATTGGATATGGGACAAGCTTGTTGCCAGCAGCGAGAGTCACATGACGCATGGGGTAGGAATATAGGATTGGAGGTATAGGCGTTTGTGATACTTCTTTTAAGTTTCCATGCTTCTTTTAAGCTTCCTTCTATCATCATCTCCTTGTTTATTCTCCTTCTGAGTCTTCTGTTTCTGAATCCAGCAATGTACACTTCCTCCTACCCGCTTGTAGGGAAGTTCCGATACCTCAAAAGTATCCATACTTAGTATCAATACCGGTATTATATCGGAAAGAAAGTATCGATACTTGTATTCAGAAATTCAAATTTGTCTGTTAATACCTACTGTTAGAAAAAAGTTATCGAGTTGTAGTTTTCACTGACATCTGAAACTTTTATTTCCCTATTTTACCGTGTAAAAATGAACATATCATTTCATTTAAATTTTTTCAGAAAAAGCGAGATATTTGTTGACATGTCAATTAACTCGCTTTAGCGGGGACGGTAATAATCAAATGAAACAGCGTAAAGCGTCCTTCATAGACTAAGAAAAGCACTTTATAATGAGACGAAGTTTGTTATATTTCGTTTAGGCTAATCGGAGTAATCGACATTTAAAAAAAAGGTTGTCTTGGCATCTTCCCACCATTTTATTCTTGAAGTTACAAAAACATTGAAAACTAAAGAGATTCGAAATTGTCTTTGGATTACTATGCATATATTTTCAATGCCACTTAATTGAGCAAAATACATAGAAAAACCTAATTATCCATTCGATTATTGTTGTTACGTTCAAAAGCGGCCATTTTATAAACTCGAAAATATTTTCCAGTTATTTTCCAGGGTCACTTTACTCAAGGTAATTTTTTTCCTAAACTCGTGCGATGATTGGTTTCTGAAATATGGCCAGCCTCCATTCATAGTTGCTCAGTCCACCACGTGGATGTGGAAGTGAGAGTACAATCAATGGAAGGAGAGTATATTATTTGTTCTTGGTTGTATTTTTTCCCCCTGTATCGATTTATATTTCTGCCAAAAATCAGATGTAACATGACGTCTATTTCACACGGTATTTGGAATATTTACTTAAAGATTGCGGTCATTCTATTATGAATTAGTTTGCTAATCAAAATTAAAACGCATTTTTCAATGCACTTCCGCAATATGCAGCGGTGTCCTGTTCGGAAATGACACTATACGCTGCTGGAACATCGTTATTGGTGATTTGATGATGGTTTGCTCGTGGCACGTATGCAATTATGCGATAATAAATTAGCTATCGTTGTTGCCAACAGACGGGATAATATCATAGTTCACTTGATAGATGATCTACAGTTACAGGAATTAATCTCTATAGCTATACACTGTTTCTATGGATATAATAGGTGTTGACTAGATTAATTGGTAGGGTGGTCGGGGTTGAATAGGACAAATACATACAAATCTGCTATGATATGAAAAGCGTACAAATGTGAGTGCATATCACATAAATCTTTTGCCTTTTATTTCGAGTTATATTATCATGTCAGCATGAGAAAAAAGATAACAAAACAAGCTAAAAGTTATACTCTTCGCCGATTTACTGAACTTTTTATATAATTGTTGCACATTCTATAGGACACTCTTCGCAATTTTTTGTAAATAATATTAGTTTTGCTCAAAAACAATAGGATTCTTCCTCTAGCTAACACTAACTTACTGTCCAAATTTCAAGACAATCGGACATTTAGTTCTTAAGTTATTGTGTTTACCAGAAACGTAACGGACGAACAGACAGACCGACGGACGGACGGACGGACGGACATTTTGACAGTTGTTCAGAATTCGATCACCAACACAGTGATATGAAAATTTTTTCTCTACGTGCAATATTACCGGTTTTAGAAATGTGCCGATCGAATGCAATATACTCTTCGTTTTGTATTTGCGAGAGTGTAATAAGATAATAGGTATTAATTTCTAGCTATTCTTAAATACGCAGTCGTGTACGTTTTTTTGTAGGTTTTAAGTTTGGATAGGACGGCCAATTATATAGACTAGAATCTAAAATCAGGAATATTATGCCACATTCTTTTATTACTTAGGTTAATAAAACTGGTTTGATATATATCAATCCGACGACGTTAATTTGGGATTTGATCATTTTATTGACACCTTCAAACGTTATATATCACAGGTTCTCGAAAAAAAAAAATAATAAAAAATAAAATAAAGTTTCTTAGATTTGTTGTTGCACGGTGTTTATAAATTTTTTCTCAATACTTAATGTCACTAACTTCTTTATATTTGGAGGTGAGTCTGCTGCAGATCAGAACATATTTCTATGAAGCATCTACTCAGAGTACTGTGCATTTGTTTTGGTTCCACTCTAGAGAAAGTGCTCAACTTTTGATAAGTACGAGCATCTCATCTATGTTGTTCATGTATAACAGACGATTATTTACTTCAGAAATGTAAATCAGAAGGTGTTAAATTAAATTAAACTAAGTTGTAACGGATCACTTTTATTCACTTAATAATAAAAGTAATTTAATTAAAATACCGCTTTTTATGTAGTTCCAAATTACAAAAGTAAACTGTAAATACTATAAGCTCTCTAGATCCTTTTCTGAATTTTAAATGGCCGACACCATAAACAACGTTTGCTAACGTGTTTCGTTAGTCATGATCTTGTAGTTCCTGGAAGTCGGGTAACTAGAATTATAATTTTTGGACGCATCCTGTTATTAACATTTATTTTTCATCGATGATTGCCCTGAAAACTAATTAGTGAAAACGTCACGAGTATCGCATTTTCACCTCAGCGTGTTCTCAAGTAATACTCTTTCATAGTGTGCGAAAATATGTTAGTTCGACAACTAAAATATCGAATATTAACTTATCGGTTTCCTTTTGTAACTAGCTTATAGATTTCGATATTGTTGTAAAACTTGTGATCATTTATCTTTTGTTTCTACAATAGTAAGACATTTATTTTACGCGGAAGTGGCCAGATGCGAATGTTTGAGTATATATTTTGTATTTCCATTTAATAATTTTTTGTATACGTATTTATTGTTTTTGCTATATTATTTTTGTACATTTAAAGAAAGCGTTTTATTATTCACTCGCCCCTGAAGTTTCATGCTCATTTAATAAATAGAGTTATCTGTAGTTTGTTTTTTTTTGTTTTTCTTTCTTCCTCAATTCTTTGGGACTTGTATTTTTTCTTTTTAAGCAGTGCTCGGGGAATCTACAAAATATCACAATTAACCAGTATGTTACTGGTAAATAACCTCTACGCCTGTGACTTTTACGTGAAAGGATCAGTTACATGTTGCTTTTTTCCAACTAAATAACACAGATAAGTATAAAAACTTGATATTAAATATTCCGCCGACGTTTCGGAAATCTAATCCGTTTCCTTTTTCAAGGCTTTTTTGAAAAATCTTTTTTGCTGGGTATGTTAAATACACAGCTTTAAGAATGTTTGTTATATTATATATAAAAAATGCCTTGAAAAGGGAAACAGATTAGATTTCCGAAACGTCGGCGAAATATTTAATTTCAAGTTTTTATACTTATTTGTGTTATTTATTTAAAAAAAGCAACCTCTAACTGATCCTTTGACGTGAAAGTCGCAGGCGTAGAGGTTATTTACCAGTAACATACTGGTTAATTGTGATATTTTGTAGATTCCCAGAACACAGCTTAAAAAGAGAAAATACATGTGGCAGGAAATCCCAAAGAATTGAAGAAGAAAAACAAATTGAGATAATGCCACAAATAACATTTAGACAATATTTTAGTTTGTTGTTTCTTTTTTTTTATATAAATTTTCAGGTATAATTAATTGGCAATTTTCTTAAGATATTATTAATTACAGGCTTAAAACCTTTTACTACAATATCTCTAAACAATTTTATATTAAATATTTAAAATATTGCAAAATAGTTATGGAAGTACTTGAATGAATGAAATATGTAACAGTTTCGCAACATCCGACTTCGCAAAATATTCATTAAAATATTATAATTAATTAAGTACCTTTCTTCAAATACAAAAGTTCAACATTAACCAGAGCGAGATAATTCCACTCCGGTCAATCTTCTATTAATTATTACTCGAAAAAATGCAATTAAAACATTTTAGCATCTTTAAATAAGGATTTAAAAAAATCAAGTTAAACTTAATTGAAGCTGGAAAGTAATTTAAAAGGCTTTTATCCGATCTCGGCTTTTTAGAACATTAAAATGATGGGGAACTGTTATATTGTTTCGCTGGAATGTTTTCATCTCGCAATCTTTCAGTCGGGAGTTCCACTAAATTATTATATCCTTCCACTTCACCAAGACTTCATGCATTTTTAATAAGAGTTGGTGTAGGTCTCTAAAATAATACGTGGAACTCTTAAAAATGCATAAGAGCGGTGCTTGAATTGTTTCGGTGAAACGGCTTTGTTCGCCTTGTTTACATCGTCCTTAATTGAAAGTGGGCAAAGTTCTGTATTTGTGATTTTTTTAAAGAAATAAAAACCTGGTTTTATATACATTTGTTTACGACTTCTTTGTATAATTTTGTGCCATTTTATTTGTTAAAATTGAAGTATTATTTAAAGAGAAGTTCTTGAATGAAATACGACTTTTCGGCACTTTTAACACATCCTCAGGGTCCTACAAAATATTATACATTATGAGTATATAATATAATATCTAATACCTACAATATTTCCAAAAATATGAATTCTGTTTAAGATGACTGAATCTTTATATTATTCAAGCAATTGTGATATTTAATTTGTTGGAAATTTTAATATCCCAGAATATAATTAAGTCAATAGGGAGTTATCGCGAGTGCGTTTAACGTTGATTTCTGTTTTTAGTTACCGCATACCTCCGGTTATTGGTTATTTTCTTGGTATTAGATTCAAACTATAGACGGTGGTACGAAGCATTTTTTGCTACAAGACATAACCTTAAAGTTGAGTCACGTCCATCGTGTGAAGAGTGAAAAATGACAGGGTGTCCCGTAAGTAATTTTACACAGAGCAATTGCAGATTCTTTACATCAAAATATTACACTTTAACCAAACTCACCTTAGTCCAAAAGTTGATAATAACAGAGATACAGGGAGTCAAACCTGATTTTTTTTTTTTCGTTTTTTTTAAAATAATTTCTTTAAAAAGTTAAATATTTTAACAAAATTTGGCGATTGGGAGTTTTTTGACGCAAGGGATTCAAATCTGTTCATAATTTTGCTGTTGTTTGTAGAGGGCGCCACCGACGGTAGTTTGAGTGTCGTTTATACGTCATATATTTTTGGCGATTAAAAAAAAAATCGGTAAAGGTATTTACACAGAACTTCCCTCGTTATTTGTGCATGGCGATCACTAAAAAAATATTAAATACGAAATGACATTGATAATAATAATGGAAATATAGTTATTGTAATTATTACAAAGAAATCCTGATAACTTTTGGTCAAAAAAATAGTGCTTATCCAACAGCAAAAGTTCAATATTAAATAACAGGTCTCCCATAAATTATTTCTTGGGATGACCACCCTGTATATTTTCCAATAAAAGTATAATAGCATATGTCAAATAGTATTGCCATTAGACAGTTCCACATTCACGCAGCGAAGTGGAAGTATAGTGGTGGTTAAAAATTTAATTTTTTTTTTGGAAATTTTTCAAAACTGTTGGTTAAAAATGTTCACTCCTTTTTCTTCTGCAATAGGTTCAGAATGTCATGAAACATGAAAATTTTAAATTTGAGCAAAGAAAAAAAAAATTCCATCTGTTTTAGTGGTTAAGAATTTTTCAAAAATGTGTGAAAAAAATTCTTTTTTTCTGAAATAGGTTTAGAATGTCATGAAACGTGAAAATTTTAAATTTCAGCAAAAGCAAAAAAAATCATCTATTCTATAGTAAGTAGTGAACTAGATTTTATCATTTTTTTTTTGTTTGAATAGGTTTAGAATGCTATGGAAACGTTGAAATTTTAAATTTGAACAAAAAAAAATAATAATTTTTTTGAAATTTTTCCAAAATCTTGGTTAAAAATGTTCAACATTTTTTCTTCTGAAATAGGTTTAGAATGTCATGAAACGTGTATATTTTAAATTTGAGCAAACAAAAATTTTCCGTATATTCTAGTGGTAATTTTTTTTTCAAATATGGTAAAAAATTTTACAATGTCATGAAGCGTGGAAATTTTAAATTTGAGCAAACAAAATATTTTCTTCTATTCTATAGTAAGTACCTACTTAGTGATGAATACATAAATTTTTTCAAGAAAATTTTTCGGAAAAGTTTTTAAATTTGTTTCAATAAGTTTAGAATGCCATGGAAATGTGGAAATTTTAATTTATTTTTGAAATTTTTTTTTTCTGAAATAGGTTTAGCGCGTCATGAAACGTGGAAATTTTAAATTTGAGCAAAAAAAATTTTTTTCACTATTTATTCCGTTTAGACGGTCCACCCTGTATATTTTCTATTGAAATTTTTTTCAAAAATGTTGCAAAAAAATTTTCAAAAAATTTATTTTTCTGAAATAGGTTTAGCGCGTCATGAAACGTGGAAATTTTAAATTTGAGCAAAAAAAAAATTTTTCATCTTGGTAAAAATTTTTTCAAAAATGTTGCAAAAAAATTTTCAATTTTTTTTTTGTGAAATAGGTTTAGCGCGTCATGAAACGTGGAAATTTTAAATTTGAGCAAAAAAAATTTTTTTCACTATTTATTCCGTTTAGACGGTCCACCCTGTATATTTTCTAGTGAAATTTCTACCATGTCTTCGCTGACAGTAGCGTCAACTATCTACCAAATTTGACTGCTATCCTTCAAGTGGTTTTTTAGTAAATGCACCAACAGACAGACAGACAGACAGACAGGCAGACAGACTGACAGACAGACTGACGGAATTGAAAAACCTATATTTTCGTAATCTACGTGTTCTGAAACGTCAGAATCCGAAAAAATCTCGGAGGGTGATTTTTTCTCGAATACAATACTTCCCTTCGGTATGCGAGGGAAGTAAAACTCGTATTTTCCTGTCATTTTTACGTAAAATAGGCATACCTTCTATGTCGCTGCAAGTAACCGTTTTCGAGATATTTGGTTTTAAAATATTCAATGCAACCAATTTAAATTACGATTTAGGGATGTACGATTGTTGTACCCAAATCTAAGTGACTTGTGTCAATTACTCTTTAAATGTCATACCTAAAAATTTGGTTGTGCTGATGAATGCAATTTAACGATTGTTGTACATAAATCTAGGTGACTTGTTCAATTAGATATTATTGTATTGTGTTGGCTGGATTTAGATAATCACTGAGTTTTTAAATATGTTTGGATTAATCAATCCTCGTCACAACAACTTTTCAAACAGTGAAATATGGTATGCGTCAACGCACAAGAAAATTGTTGTGGTAGACATGCCCACCGTACATATCTACGATTATATCCCAACAGGACCCTACCAAATCATCAAACATTTAAAAATAACTATGACAGATCAGAAGGATGAAATTTTACTTCGAATTGCTGAAGATCATAAACTTTCCACACGGCGATTGTCTGCAATTACTGGAGTAAATAAATCTTCCATATTTAGAATACTTTACAAAGAAGATTTGAGACCATTTCATTTTATCCCGGTACAGAATTTATTACCTAGGGATCTTCCCGCACGTGCAGAATTTTCACAATTTCTTCAAAATAAACAAACAATAAATCGTAATTTTATCGAAAATCTTTTATTTACGGATGAAGCAACTTTCACCCTATGAGGAGTATTTAACTGGAGGAACTCCCATTACTGGGATCTGGAAAATCAACATACATCTAGGGAATCACATTTTCAACAAGAATTCAAAATTAACGTTTGGTGTGGAATTAGGGGAGATCAGTTATTGGCGCCGTATGAATTACCACCAAACTTAAATGGTACTTTATATCTGAACTTTTTGCTAACAGAATTTTATGATGAAATGAATACATGGCCCAGAAACATAAGACAGAATGTATGGTTTATGCAGGATGGAGCTCCACCTCACTATTCCCTTGCAGTCCGCAATTATTTAAATTTGCCGTTTCCTCATAGGTGTATTGGAAGGGGAAGTGAATTTCGATGGCCAGCTCGTAGCCCTGATTTCAATCCTATGATTTTTACTTTTGGGGACATATGAAGACAATGGTTTATTCACAAACAATTAATAATCGACAAGAATTATGGCAACAGATACAAAATGCCCACAGTTTATTAGCAATCAACCTGCCATATTTTGTAAAGTTAGACAATCTTTAACAAAAAGAATAAGGAAATGTATCGATGTTGCTGGAGCGTATTTTGAAAATTTATTAAAGTAATTATGTAATATTATTGTCTAATAAAATGTATTGGCTGTAATGACTGATTATTCTAATTAATCACGTACTGTGTTTTTACTTCTTTAATGGTTAATATCTCGACAATTATTCAGTTTATTGGTTCTTAACAAGAATGCATATGTTACGTATAAGTCATTGAAAAATATGAATTAATTATTTGAAATTAATATTCGCACAGTGGCGTAATATGTAATTTAGGAGGGGTGAAGGGGTTTATTATTTATGTTTGTATGCCACTGGCAAAAGCGATTTAACATATTGTTTTTGTTTTAATCAAAGCCTACTTTGAAAAATGGTACATCCCTAAATCATGATTTAAATTGGTTGCATTGAATACTTTAAAACCGAATTTCTCTCGAAAACGGTTACTCGTAGCAACATTTAGAAGGTATGACTTTTCACGTAAAAATGACAGGAAAACAGGAATTTTTATTTTTAAAAAATTTTAAAAACCTCCAAAAAATTGTGACGTGTAAACGACGCGCAAACAACCGTAGGTGGTGCCTTCTACAAACAACAGCAAAACTATGAACAAATTTGAATCCCTCGCCTCAAAAAACCCCCAATGACCAAATTTTGTTAAAATATATAACTTTTTAAAGAAATTATTATAAAGAAAACTAAAACAAAAATTAATTTTGACAAAGACAAAAACAGTTACCAAAAAACTTTAGAAACTTTCATATACACGTGTTTCGGTATTCTACACCAAGGATACACTCTTCAGTGCTACTTCTTTCAAAGTTTAAAATGAACTGAATAGTCATTTACCAGGCAAAAATTATTTATACAATAATTATTTATGGTTCTAACGAACTGAATATTCCAAAATAGATTTCGAAAAATTACCAATACAGGTACAATTGTAAAACATAATTAAATGCAGATGAAAATTCTCTACAATGTAAGAACAGTCTAAAATAGTCTGAGGAAATAAGTATATTACTTACTAGCAAAAAATACTCGTAATTATTTCAAACTCTTACTAAAGACTTATCATAGATAAGTATAGAAACATAACATATATTTCTAAACAAAATACTTTGCTGGCTATATTCCACGAATAACATTGTTATTTTTAATTTTAAATTATCCTATACAACAAAACCAAAAAACAACTAAAGACTAAAAACACTTACCAAAAAACTTTAGAAACTTTCACATACACGTGTTTCGGTATTTGGTATTCGATTATAAAAATTGAGTAAATTTGGTTATCAGTAGCACAATAATTAGATTTCTTCTATTCATATTATATGTAGAGAATAGGCGTCAGAATGTGGAATAACGTGGTTTCCCGTCATTTGATGTGGCTCCATCCGGCGTTTTCCAGGGATCCGTTCTGGACGCGCTTATGTTTATAGTTTTTATAAATGGTGCTGTAGCTAATCTGAATATAGACAGAATTTTGTATGCAGATGATTTGAAAATTTATTGTGTAATAGAATATGAACAAGATTGTGAAAAACTCCAAAATAACATAAACATAATAATTAATTACTGGTCCATCTAATCACTTAACTCTCAACTTATCTAAATGCATTACGTTTACATTTTCTAAAATGCATAACCCTACCGAGTACAATTATCACATAAACGGTCAAAAGTTGCTGAGGTCTGATAAAATAAAAGAGCTCGGAGTTATCTTTGATAAACATCTAAGTTTTAAGGAGAATATTAATTTTTGTAATTTTATATAGACCCATAGCCATGTTTGACTTCAGTTTTTGTCATATGTATGAGATAAATAATTTTCAGAGAATAATACAGCAGACTTGTCCAGGCCGAAGTTACTTCATCTCTGAGTTTTCTACTAGACTGGTCATCGGCCAAGTCTGGCACACCTTAAATGTTGTGTAATTTATAAAAAGCTTATTTCGTTTTCCGGAAGAACCAATATCATTCTATTAGGACCAGTTGAAATATAATGCAGTGACAGTTTGCTTTTCACACACAACGCCTTAATAAAAACTTACGACACCTTGATCATTTGTATCTTTCCGTTCTAAACACTTGACTACTTTTCAGTTTATAGAGCTGCCAGAGATGCCACATTTATCATCATAATAATATTTACAGTTCGCAGGCAAGGAGGAGTAACGGAATGTTCGTTTTCCATTTGTCTTTCTCAAGATTGTCATTAAAGGTGTACGTCTGCCACGGCCATCATCTTCATAATGTTGATATTTATTTATGAAATGTCTGTGTTTTATTGGGTCGGAGTAATTTATGAAGTGTTTGGGACAAAAGGAGTACAAAGTGTGTTTATTACTTCCACATCCACGTAGTGGATTGGAAGTATAGTAATCGTAAAAAAAAATTCAATTTTTTTTTCTTGAAATAGGTTTAGAAAAAATTCCGTCTATCTATCGGTCTGTCTATCTGTCTGTCGGTCTGTAACCTTTTTTGTCCGCACGTTTTCTCCGGAACGGTTTAAGATATTGACTTGAAATTTTGTACACGTATATACTGTAACGAGATCTGGAACTGGATTGTTTTTTTAACATAGCCGGTGAAGGGTTGGGGGGTAAATAAGGATAAATAGGGGGAAATCAATAAAACAAATTGGTAAGAGTACAGAAACTTGAAATTTGTATATGTACTAGAAGTCAAGGCCTCTAATATTTTTATGATATTTTCCATTCCCCCAGCACCCTCCACTCCATTATTAAAGCGAAAAACTATAAAAACAGAACTATACACTGTAAAACGCATATTGGATAATTTTAGAATATCCGGGCTCTGCCAAGGCAGGAATTCTAAGGAAGAGGTCTATTGTTGATGACAAAAACATAGAAATAGGAATTCTGGGGTATTTTCGGGCATTTCCAACTATGTCATTAAGGCAAGCTGCTTTGGAGTCGGGATTATCCAAGAATTCAATTTACAGAATCTTGTCAAAACATAAATCCAGTCTCGTTTTATATTAACAATTAACAATTAACAATTAAAAGAGGCAGATTTCCTAATGAAAGAAAATGTTTGTGAATTTATTTTAATACGCATGAAGCTGACCATTATTTTTTGGAAAATATTATAGGGACAGATCTAAATGTACAGAAATGAACTTTTTAATCGATACAATATCGATCGATTCAGTTCCCGGTGGGACACCCTGTATAACCCACAGCGTTAGTTTTTCAGTTTATTCAAAGATATAACTGAACCTATAAATTATAGACCAATATCTGTAATTTCCAATATCACCAAAATCTTTGAAAAAATCCTGAAGAATAGACTAACGTCATTTTTTTAATAAATATAATATTATATCAGAGAAACAGTTTGGTTTTCAGAAAGGTAAATCCGCAGAAGATGCCATAGCGTGCCTAACAAGTTATGTTTATGATGCCTTAGATGAAGAATCACCATGTTTATGTATATTTGTGGATCTTGCAAAAGCATTTGACACCAATCTCTTAAATAAACTAGAACATTGCGGTTTGAGAGGAAATGCATTTAATTTGATAAAAAGTTATTTGTCTGAAAGAACACAATATGTAAAAATACATGAAACCATTAGTGACGCAAAAACCGTCTGCTATGGTGTTCCACAGGGAACAGTTCTAGGACCGCTTCTGTTTGCCGTATACATAAACAACCTACTTTCGATGCGAACTGTCACAGCTAAGATATTGAGTTTTGCTGATGATACGGCAATACTTTTCAAAGCAAATTCATGGAAAAATCTGAAAAAAACTACAGAAAAAGAATTCAAAGAAATAAAAAAATGGTTAGGCTACAACTTACTCACAGTTAACTTTAAAAAACTAGTTACTTACCATTTACTTCGTATATAAATAATCTACCTAATTTTGGTCCATTAAATATTGAAAGCCAGCTAAAAATCCCAGAAGCAGATTCAGTAAAATACCTAGGTATCATCATTGACAAACATTTTAGATGGGACCTGCAAGTAAAACATGTAACACAAAAAATTCGAGGACTACTACATCGATTGTACCTAAAACCATACCTAGATATAAAACATTTAAAAACGCTCTATTATTCCTTAGTAGAATCACATTTAGCATATGGCATTATCGGCTGGGGAGGTGTCTGAGATTCTTACTTAAAAAACATAAACAATCTACAAAAATGGATATTAAGGATAATTTATAGTAAAGATCGTGGTTACCCCTCGGACGAATTATACAAAGCTAGTGAAATATTCGATTTAAGGCAATTATTTTCTCTAAAAATTCTATTATTCAGCTTTAAAAATAAAAAAATGTACAAACCTATTCGGCACAAATACACAACAAGAAACAAAGAAAACCGATATCAAAATTCAAAAGCAACAAAAACTATCGGACAGAAATGTTATACATACCTGGGATCAAGATTATACAACAGATTACCTAAACAAACAAAAAATACGAATAAATTGCACATATTTAAAAAAAAATTGAAAAGTGGTTAAGAGAACATTCTAGGTCTCAAATACGCAACCTTATTAATCAAAATTTAATATAAATTAAACAATTCAATTCAAACAAAATTCAATACTCAAATAAAATAACACTCTCTGATTATGACAAAAAACCCGAACTAAGTAAAAAACCTGTCAAATTCTGACAGAAAAACCAAACTGAACGAAAATCTACCTAAATACAACATTTATAAACCACAAGAGACAAATATATTTAACCCGCCACGAACAAGTAGTGTTAAACTACTTACGTGATTACTGCACTGTTTATTTACAATATAGCGATACGGAATGAAAATAATTAATACCTATTAGATAAGTATGTAATGTAATATTTTATTGTTAAAATATTGGAAAATAAACACATTATTATTATTATTATTATTATTATCGTTCCATTGTACTAGATAACAAATTACAGTTTTGTTTTCACCGATGCGGAAACATGAAGTTTAAAAGATTTCTAGGGTTTTAATATAAATCAGAATAAAACTATATGAACTGTGGAAATTTAGTCATTTAACTGACTTTAAAAACATTTAAAAAGGAGAAGGTTTTCAATTCGACCAATTTGTTTTTTAATCGGCGATTTCTCTGAAATAGCTCAAGAGATTTCTGATTTTTTTTTTGAAAAATGTAAAGTAATCTCGACGATCTATCCCATTTTACTTTTCATCAAGCTATGAGGAAAAAGTCGGAAAGAAGTACTTTCTGTTCGAGAATATACGAAGATGTTCAAAGTTGTGGCGGATGTGCCGGGTAGAGTAAGTACTTTCCATTAAAGGATATTCGAAGTTGTGGCTAAAGAAGTGCGGTTGGAATTAAATAGTCAGATATTTTAAAAGTAGCCTATACTGAATTAAAAACTGGCGATTCCAATAGGGCTAACATAGATGCATATCATTTGTAGATTTGCATGAGATTTTGCCACTGAAAATCGTAAAAAAAAATTCTTTTTATGGGGAAATTGATAAATTGATAAAATAAAATTGAGATATTCCCCTGAAATTTGGTATACGCATATATTATAATCTGGAATTAGATTATATTTTTGGAGTATTCCGTCGAAGGGTTGGAGTTAAATAGGGGTAAATAGGGGAAAATAAGTAAAGCAAGCTAGTAAGAGTACAGACGTTTGAAATTCGGTATATGTACTAGAAGCCAAGACCTCAGATTTTTTTATAATATTTTTCAACCCCCCACTGCATTATTTAAGGGGTTGGTAAAATAAAATTGAGATATTCACTTGAAACTTGGTACACGTATATATTATAATGACATCAGGAACTAAATTATATTTTGGGATTAATCTGATCAAGGGTTGGGGGTTAAATAGGGATAAATAGATTTTAAAGGGGTTGATGAAATAAAATTGAGATGTATTTTGAGATGATTCCGTTGAAGGGATGGGGATGTAATTATAGGCAAATAGGGAAAACTGAGTAAAGCAAGCTGTGTAGAGTACAAAAACTTGAGGTTTGGTGCATATACTAGAATCCAAGCCCTCAGATTTCTTTATAGTATTTTTCAACGACGCTTGCCAAATTGCAACTTCTGTAAATTATTTTCTGACATCTGCCCTAATATTATTTAAATTCTGTGACCAATTATTTCCGCATACTAAAGTGCAAATATAGTCAAAAAGTTTACCTTTAAAGAGACTTGGAGGAAAATCTGGATGTGGAAGTAGTGATTCCTTAGACAGCGGTTTTTTCTATTGTTTTTGAAGTAGACGTTTATTGGGGACGTATTTCTTTTAACTCGTTCCTCGAGAGGCTGAATAAAAAAATTGTATGCAAAGCTTATTTTCTTAAATGTGTAGCGACCCTCTTTACTTTTCTCGCTTACCGAAGGAAAGTATTTTAATTCTGGTAAACATTTTGTTCTGTTGGTGCCAAGAAGAAATAACAAAACAATGTTACAGATTAGAATTAAAGGCTCGTGCATATGCACACGGGTTTAGTTGCTGGCACAAGTAACTATGGCAAGTCACTGGACTGTCTTCAGTTTCATTAAAGTCAATGTTCGCACGTAAAAGTGTTAAAATTTTACATTAGTACCTTTCTTGTGGTAATTATGGATTTTTCGAATGCAACTTACTACTGGCCAATGTGTTCAAACGAATTTACTCATAGTAGGCCGGTCATCGTAAAGTTAAAATCATCGATTATGGTCAAAAATTTAAAACAGTAATTTTATCGACTATTCTTATAGAAAAAATTGCGCTGAACACGATGGTGACATTAAAAAATTCATAAAACACAGGCTTCATTGTTAAAAACAATGGTTTTTAGTGAAAATTCTCATTTTTTGATGTTTATTGACTTTTTGAGAAAAACGGTGCATCGGATAAAAAAGTTCAGATATAAGAAAATTAAGATTTTATCAATACGCGTCGTTTGAGACTCCTAGCAACCGTTTATCTTCGACTATTCAATTGTTATAAACAAATTAAGGGTACTAAATTAACAATTTTTTTCATGTTGAACGAAAGGCAAAACTACCATTTTTGTGTGGTCTTGCCCCCTTTTTCTTTGTTTTTACCCCCGCCAACGTTTTTAAAAAATTGTTTAGTAAACAAATGAAATATCTCGGCTCGAGAACGTAGTAGTGCAATGGTCGGAAAGTTAAAGATAATAAAAAGAAGAAAATTTTGAACCTAGATAGACCTCGATCAGTTAACTAGAACCGGAGATATAGACCATTTTGCGTTTACGAGTTAGTTCAATTGCCACACAAATCCATTGATATTTCTTACATTTTATGTGTTTATAAAAATGGCTTTATGAACGCCGTACACCGTTCTTTAGTGTTTATGCTCCGGGCGACTTACGCAGTAACGACTTTTTCAAATTTAGTTGCTATCCATAGAGCTGTGTGTTTATCCAGTTTCTGCACATACAGATGAACAGACGGACGGGCATGTAAAACTCGCTTTTTCAGTAGGTACCATGATAAGACTTAAATTCGTCCAAATCTTGAATTCATTTATTTCGCCATTACGAAACTTTAATCACTTTCTGGGAGTCACACAAAAGAAAAATGCTAAAATCCTATTATAAGTGACAAATTAAACAAATACACGTTTACTTTATAATTATTCAAACAAAGAAAACGCAATAGAGCAGTAGCAGCTGATGTCACAACATGGCCGCCACAGCTGTTTGGTTGACAATAACCTAGTTTTGCATTTGTGACCATATAAAACAATTTGAGTTTTTAAAGAGTTTTTTGTGCTTTTTTAAACGTTTTTCTTGTGTAAAATTTATTGTTAGTGTTCTTTATCTATTATACATTTCGTGATTTGCTGAACTGATTTTTATCTAATGCTTTATTTATATATTCAAATAGTCATGTCATCTTGTTCACATGTCAAAAGTTATTTCTTTTCCATATGGTAAGTGAATTTTAGTGAATTTATTATAATTTTATTTATATTCTACATTTTAGGAGTCCCCTCGTAACATTTCTAAGTTGAAATATATTAATAGAGTTAACCTATAGGATTTAAAAGTGGATGATTCATACTGCTTCCAACATAGTGTTGAATTAATGAACCATTGTGACCGTTCTCGGAAATAAAAATGCTATCTAAACTATAAGACTATTATTATTCGTACTTACCTTTATTATTATCTATAATGTGTACGATCTTAAACATCCTATTATGGTTGATGTTTATAAGCATCATTTTGAAGAACTTTATTTAACTCCCGTTAAAAGTGTGTTATTTTCTAAGTTCTGTCGCGTTTTAGCTCACTTACCTTCATTGATATTTTATTTGTAAGCATTATCAATATTTTAAACATCTGTGATTATTATTGTAAGAATCAAAACAAATACGAAACTAGGTAAGTATACTTATACCTATAAAGCATTTCGAGCATATTACGTTGCATATTTGTTTATGATTTTAATTAAAAATGGAAACTGAAACGGTTTCACAGTCCTATCTTTATATCAGATTTACTATTACTCCTGCATTTCACAATGCAAACCTCTGATTTTGTTATTAATGTGTTAAACAATTAAACTTATTAGAAACTGTTGAGCCAAATGAAAGTAAGATATAATCAATAAAAAGTTGATGGGAAATGGTTTGAATTGTCTAAAAACGTAAATTTCACAACAGGTTTATAAAACCATTAATATATGATTGATATGTTGACATGAATCAATGA
Organism: Stenurella melanura; assembly: GCA_963583905.1. NCBI lineage: Eukaryota > Metazoa > Arthropoda > Insecta > Coleoptera > Cerambycidae > Stenurella > Stenurella melanura. Next base: position 96,413,133 of record OY757316.1, read on the forward strand.
ATGTTGTGACAACTTTTAACCTATGTTTAGCTGTAACTGAGCCTGTATTAATTAAACATTTATTGAAATATGTCGTGATATTACATATGTACAAAAATGTTCAAAACTCCAATATGGTCTTTATTTTCACTACATTATGGGTTCACAAATGTGTCAACGTATTTGACATCAAATGTTACACTTGTGGAAACAACACTAATAAAGTATATATTAAATTCCTTCTCACACTAGGCTTTTAAAAAAACATTAACAAACATCACTACACAGAACTGATATTCAGAAATCCTCCACTTTAATTTTTATCAAGCAAAAACTGACACCTAATCTTATGTCAAATTTCGGAGTTTGTCAACCAATCACGTGACAGCCGGCATAACTGTGACGTCACTGCTAGTGCTCTATTGCAAAATGCCTGGTATAAAAATCTGGGTACAGTAATATGTAGATTTATGGCTCCTGTTTTTAAAAAAGTTTACTTCTTGTAAAGTCGGTTCTAGCAAATGGAAATAGAGATCGGGCACATTGCAGTTTTGATATATGCATTTTATTACGAAACGTTTTTGCTAATTCGCCATTTTCTCCATCTGCACACGCCGGTGACATTTATGAAAGAAAGATGCAATATAAGCGTTCATGTATACATCATACAACATTGAGTTGCAAGAGCAGCCGCCAAGGCACACTAATATAATTTCATTCTATGCAAATGCTTGATTTAAGACTTATAACCTGTCACAACAACTTATAAATTACACACTCGCCTGGAATTAGTAATTTCAAATTGTACTCGAAACATACATTACTCATCATAGACAGATGATCGTTTTACACTAAAAACCACAGAATTTTGTTCTCGAGTTATAGTCTAGACAAACGAGCCAGAAAAGGTCTGTTTAAAAAAACCAACAGCTGAAAATTAGTGCTTTTAGTAAAACTTTGATTTTCTAATATAATTTTAATTAGAGTGGGTATGATATCCATATCGCAGGAGAAAGAAGATTGAGCATGACGCCGCCTGTAGGCAGAGTGCCTCAGTCTCTCGAGTACGATAGAGTGGGGTACAGTTTAAGCTGACTTGTGTCATGGCCGCTAAAACGTCTGAACTAAGATTTTATTTGATGTATAAGAAATGCCAGTAGTTCTCAAACAGTTCTCGTCTGTAACAGCAATGTTGTCGCTAAATAATTATAAAATAATAGGAAAGATGTTATCATAAAATGTTAAGATTATTAATTTAGTAACATCGTTTTAGTGGAATTCTGATTATGCAGTGTCTGCCATAAAGTTGGCTACATATGGGAAAAATTGTATTATTGACATTTCTAAAAAACTATATTGGGGGTTTGTTTATGCATGTTCGACAACCAAAAATTACATTTTGGCACATGTCATGTGATCACCGGTTTGGCAGGACTGTAAAAAAATAGTTGACGGTGGTACCGAAAAAAAATTGTTAAGATAGTGAATAATTGTGTTAAGAAAAAGTGCATAGAATACAACAAGGATCCCATATATCAATTTTGAAGCAGATACGAGGAAAATAAAAAAGTGCAAATTTTACCCATACCATTAATTACTATATTATGAAAAATCATAAATTCTTATATCTATTTCACAAATATTAAGATTAGTTTCGATAAAAACTTTATGCATTTTAGTTGAATAAAGGTATTTGCATGTAAAAAAAGGAACGAACCCCCAATATAGTATTTTTCAGAAATCTCAATAATGCAAATTTTTCCCATATGTAGCCAACTTTATGGCGGACATTGTAGGTATGTACGCTCGGGCACAAATAAAACTGATAACAAAAAATGAATTGCCCAATACAGTCAATGAAAACCGCTGCCTAAGGAATCACTACTTCCACATCCAGATTATTCGTCCAAGTCACTTTAAAGGAAACACATTGACTATATTTGCACTCTAGAATGTGGAAATTATTGGTCATAGAATTTTAATAATATTTGGGGTAGATGTCATAGAAAAGTTTGAGGAGTTGGTTTCTACCATATACGTTAAAAATGAAGTTTCTAGTTTACCGTACTTATTTTCCACTATTTACAACCTACCACCTCAATGGAGTCATCTCAATCAGATGTCACTACAATACATATGTGTACTAACTTTCAAGTGAATATCTCAATTTGATGTTATCAATCCCATTAATAATGAAGCGGAGATGGTAGAGTTTGAAAAATATTAGAAAGAAATCTGAGGCCTTGCTTTCTAGTATATACACCGAATCCCAAATTTCTGTAGTCTTACCAGCTTGCTTTACTTATTTTCCCCTATTTGCCCCTATTTAACCCCCAACCCTTCAACGGCATCATCTCAAATTATGATCTAGTTTCAGACGTCGTTATAATACATACGTGTACCAAATTTCAAATGAATATCTCAATTTTATTTTATCAACCCTTTTCATATTGGAGTAGGGGTGGTTGGGTTGAAAAATATTATAAGAAAATCTGACGCTGTGGCTTCTAGTACATACACCGAATTTCAAGTTTCTGTAGTCTTACCAACGTTTTACTTATATTCCTCTATTTACCCCAAATTAACCCCCAACCCTTCAACGGAATCATCTCAAAATATAAACTAATTCCAGACGCCGTTATAATACATACGTGTACGAAATTTCAAATAAATATCTCAACTTTATTTTGTCAACCCCATTAATGGGGTAGGGGTGGTGCGGGGGTTGAAAAATATTATAAAAAATCTGAGGCCTTAACTTCTTGTACATACACCGAATTTCAAGTTTCTGTACTCATACCAGCTTGCTTTACTTATTTCCCCCTATTGACCCCTAAATAACCCCCAACCCTTCAACGGAATCATCTCAAAGTATAATCTAGTTCCAGATGTCGTTATAATTCATACGTGTACCAAATTTCAAATGAATATCTCGATTTTATTTTATCAACCCTTTTAATAATGAAGTAGGGGTGGTGGGGGTTGAAAAATATTATAAATAATCTGAGACCTTGGCTTCTAGTACATACACCGAATTTCAAGTTTCTGTAGTCTTACCAGCTTGCTTTACTTATTTTCCCCTATTTACCCCTATTTAACCCCCAACCCTTCAACGGAATTATCTCAAAATATAATCTAGTTCCAGATGTCGTTATAATACATACGTGTAGAAAATTTCAAATGAATATCTCAATTTTATTTTACCAACCCTTTTCAAATTGGAGTAGGGGTGGTGGGGGTTGAAAAATATTATTAAAAAATCTGACGCTTTGGCTTCTAGTACATACACCGAATTTCAAGTTTCTGTACTCTTACCAACTTGTTTTACTTATATTCCTCTATTTACCCCAAATTAACCCCCAACCCTTCAACGGAATCCTCCCAAAATATAATCTAATTCTAGACATCGTTATAATACATACGTGTACGAAATTTCAAATGAATATCTCAAATTTATTTTATCATCCCCATTATTATTATAAAAAAATCTGAGGCCTTAACTGATGTTGGTGAAAATAAAATATTTCATATAACAAAAAAAAATCTGAAATCTCTATGAGAATAACGAAAATAAATTATTTTTTTAGCGGTAATAAATAACAATTCTGGTTGACAAAATAAATATTAAAAAAATTAACAGTAATTTTAAAACAAATAAATTAAAACAATTCTGAAAGAACAACGCATTGACACGTTTTCATAAACACTAAAACACTTAAACACTACACTTGAACAATTTACAACCCGTTTTCATAAACAATACAACACTACACTTGAACAATTTTCTACTCGACGCACGTGTTACCATGCATGTATTATTTTATAACGTAAGAAAGTTGATTTTATTAACGATAAACACGTGCTAGTAGTAATAAAAGACACATTTTTGGAGAAAATAAAGTTTTAACAAAACTCGCTGCGCGGTTAAATAACATAAAAATTTTAGAAGGAAAATTATTACCTTTTAATAGAGCTTAATCGACTAAAAAAAAATGTAGAAGTGAGGATCGAACTCGCAACCACCCCATTTAAATTTATTGCAGCTCAAGTATCTTATCGATTGAGCTACGCGATCCTATTTTCATTCTATTCTAAAACGTGTAATATTTACGTACCTACTAGAAAATTGTAAGAATTAGTGGTTTGACATTGTTCGTTTGACGGATGAATATCCACTATTTACCACTAAAAATACCTTAAATATTTCATATACAGACGTTTTTCATATTTAGGGTGGTGTTAGTTCATGAAAATAAATAATATTCGTAGTCAAATTATACAGTTTGAGAATCGCTGAGCTTATGATTATGTTTCTCACTCCTCAATGTACAATTCATATTTCCGTCTCAAAAGAAGTGGGAGAGAATCTTGGTAGACATACACTGACAATGTCTTTAGGCTGTTGCTTTAAGTTTGTGTGCAATAGATAGTGAAAACGTACGCACAATATTAATTCATACATCGGTTATTTTAAACTAGACCCGACTCTATGAATAATCCACTAGAGTTGTACAGTGTAGTTTTCTACGACCAGCTTAATAAAAAAACTACAGAATTTTAGAAGATTTATTAAACGAATAGTTGGCTATGTGCTTAATATAGGAACTGACTTTGACAGCTCACGCACTGACTTGAATTTTTTTAAACGAATAGTTATCTATGTACTTAATACACGATTTCATATCCATCTTAGATAGGATATGAAATATATCCTTTCAAATCAAATAACTGGAATGGCCTACTTATCCATTCTACAGACTATACAGAAAACAGCAAATATACATAAGGAAGCAGAAAAAAAAATTGAATGTCTGAATAATTTACAACTCTTAAATATGCCCTACTATTAGCTTTCGGTAAATTAATATCTTCATTTAGAATTGAGGAAATGAATATATTACTAGCAAAAATACTCGTAATTATTTCAAACTCTTACTAAAGACTTATTCAAAGATGGATTATCCTGTTCGTTAGAACCATAAATAATTATTGCATAAATACCTATTGCCTGGTAAGTGACTGTTTAGTTCATTTTCAACTTTGAAAGAAGTAGCACTGAAGAAGTATCCTTGTGTAGGATACAGAAACACGTGTCTGTGAAAGTTTTCAAAGTTTTTGGTAGGTGTTTTTGTCTTTAGTTGTTTTTTGGTTTTGTTGAACAGGATAATTTAAAATTAAAACTAACATTATTGTGACAGTTTTCTGTACGTAATGTGCATATTTCTTTCTTATAATTCAATGTTGTTCGTGGCATGTAGCCAGCAAAGTATTTTGTTTAGAAAGATATATGTTTTTGTACTTATCTTTGAATAAGTCTTTAGTAAGAGTTTGAAATAATTACGAGTATTTTTGCTAGTAATATATTCATTTCCTCAATTCTATTTTAGATTACTCTTACATTGTAGGGAATTTGCATTTGCATTTGATTATGTTTTATGATTGTACCTGTATTGGTAATTCTCCGGAATCTGTTTTGGATTATCCTGTTCGTTAGAACCATAAATAATTATTGCATAAATACCTATTGCCTGGTAAGTGACTGTTTAGTTCATTTTCAACTTTGAAAGAAGTAGCACTGAAGAAGTATCCTTGTGTAGGATACAGAAACACGTGTCTGTGAAAGTTTTCAAAGTTTTTGGTAGGTGTTTTTGTCTTTAGTTGTTTTTTGGTTTTGTTGACCAGGATAATTTAAAATTAAAACTAACATTATTGTGACAGTTTTCTGTACGTAATGTGCATATTTCTTTCTTATAATTCAATGTTGTTCGTGGCATGTAGCCAGCAAAGTATTTTGTTTAGAAAGATATATGTTTTTGTACTTATCTTTGAATAAGTCTTTAGTAAGAGTTTGAAATAATTACGAGTATTTTTGCTAGTAATATATTCATTTCCTCAATTCTATTTTAGATTACTCTTACATTGTAGGGAATTTGCATTTGCATTTGATTATGTTTTATGATTGTACCTGTATTGGTAATTCTCCGGAATCTGTTTTGGATTATCCTGTTCGTTAGAACCATAAATAATTATATTGAAACATTCTTTATAGGATTTTGCAAACAGCAGAAAAGATAACTATCTATAAAAGAAAAACTTTGTGTAGAAATATTAATGAAATCTTTGCATTCTTTCGATAACCTGAATTCTGGTTATGCTAGCAAATTAAAATCCTAAAATGAATTTGTCTAATTTCTTATTTGACAATTCTCATTCTAACACTAGCATCCACACAGTCCCCTACGGCCATGCAGATTAAACTAGTATCCACATAACCCCCTACGATTATGAAGATTCAGTTAAAAATGAGAACAAAGACTTAAAATGAATTTATTTATCTACTTTGTCTTAAAAAAAAAAAAAAATTTTCATTCCAATGGATTACATTTTCATAAAGATTTCATTAATATTTCTACACAAAGTTTTTCTTTTATAGATAGTTATCTTTTCTGCTGTTTGCAAAGTCCTATAAAGAATGTTTCAATACAATTATAAGCAAACAAATAATAATTCATTTTTAAACATAAATAATTATTGCATAAATACCTATTGCCTGGTAAGTGACTGTTTAGTTCATTTTCAACTTTGAAAGAAGTAGCACTGAAGAAGTATCCTTGTGTAGGATACAGAAACACGTGTCTGTGAAAGTTTTCAAAGTTTTTGGTAGGTGTTTTTGTCTTTAGTTGTTTTTTGGTTTTGTTGAACAGGATAATTTAAAATTAAAACTAACATTATTGTGACAGTTTTCTGTACGTAATGTGCATATTTCTTTCTTATAATTCAATGTTGTTCGTGGCATGTAGCCAGCAAAGTATTTTGTTTAGAAAGATATATGTTTTTGTACTTATCTTTGAATAAGTCTTTAGTAAGAGTTTGAAATAATTACGAGTATTTTTGCTAGTAATATATTCATTTCCTCAATTCTATTTTAGATTACTCTTACATTGTAGGGAATTTGCATTTGCATTTGATTATATCTTCATTTATATTCAGTCTTGAGCTATATACATGACTTATCATATTTCTAAACTGAACACTTTTTTTAAATAAAATTTGAAGTAGATGAAATGAACAAACCTGGTAGATCCAACTATTCGTTCTAAAAAATTCAAGTTCGTGCGTAAGCTGTCAAAGTCAGTTTGTATATTAAACACATAGCCAACCATTCGTTTTAAAAATTTCAAGTAAGTAATTATCAACGTGTGTGTGTTAATGTTTAATAAATCTTTTAAAATTTTGTAGTTTTTTCTTAAGCTGGTCGTAGAAAAAGTATACTGTACAACTCGAGTGGATTCCATAGAGTCGGGTCTAGTTTAAAATGACCGATGTATGAATTAATATTGCGCATACGTTTCCACTATCTCTTGCACATAAACTTAAAGCAATAGCCTAAAGACGTTGGCAATGTATGCCCACCAAGATTCTTTCCCACTTCTTTTGAGGCGGAAATATGAAATGTACACCGAGGAGTGAGAAACATAGTCATAAGCTCAGTGATTCTCAAACTGTGTGATTTGACCACGAATATTATTTATTTCCGTGAACTAACACCACTCTAAATATGAAAAACGTCTTTATATGAAATATTTAAGTTATTTTTAGTAGTAAATACTGGATATGCATCTGTTAAGCGAACAATGTCAAACCACTAAGTCTTACAATTTTCTAGTACGTAAATATAACAGAAAATGAAAATAGGGTCGCGTAGCTCAATCGATAAGATACTCGAGCTGCAATAAATGTAAATGGGGTGGTTGCGAGTTCGATCCTCACTTCTGCTTTTTTAAATTTGATTAAGCTCTATTAAAAGATAATAATTTTCCCTCTAAAATTTGCATGTCATTAAACCGCGCCGCGAGTTTTGTTAAAACTTTATTTTCCCAAAAAATGTGTCTTTTATTACTACTAGCGCGTTTTTATCTCTAATAAAATCTACTTTCTTACGTTATATATTAATACACGAGTGTTGAAACATGCGTCGAGGAGAAATTTGTTCAAGTGTAGTGTTGTATTGTTTATGAAAACGTGTCGTAAATTGTTCAAGTGTAGTGTACAAGTTAGCGTTCAAGTGTTTTAGTGTTTATGAAAACGTGTCAATGCGTTGTTTCCTTAAGCAGAAGCTCTGCCGGTTACATTCTAGGTTTATTGAAAATCATATTTAAGATTCTTTCTGTAAAATTATCAGTGGGTTTAAAGTTGATTTAATTTAATCGGTTTACACTCCTTTTAGTAATATGTTATGTAGTATCTTAAATGTAGAAGAAAATATTCATCGATTACATTTTTTAACATAAAAAACTAAAAATTGCTGAGCGCTGTAGTTTTTCCCATTTTTTAAAAAGATTTTATTTATTTGTGTTGTTGTCTGCCTGTCTGCTACAGCTTGCAGCCAAAACTTCGACTAGTACTAATTAAGCTCTAGAGCTTTGAAATATTGCACACGGGTATAAATTCGATAACAACGCAATCTATCTAATATAGTTCTAAATTTAATATGGCGGATTACCTTTCTCTTTTTGATATGGTTATCAGATGAAAGAGTTTGATGCGCAAAATACAATAAACTATATAACGTCATTATAAATCTATTATGGCAGACGACCCAAGATAGCGGGTTACTTTTCTCTTCACAACCCCCCTTGACATGGGTATCAAATGAAACCGTTTTGTCTGTCTGTAAAATAAGCAAAGACCAAAAAATACACAATAAAATTTTATATAAAAAAAGTTTTTAAAACAAAGCCTTTATTTGAAAAAATGTAATAAAAAGTAAAAGATAATTTTTAAATTCATGCATCAGGAAATTAAAAGCTTTAGGAGCTGTCAATTGAGCCATGAAACTGTACAATGGTGTTATATAACTACTCCCAAAGCTTATAGTTTCCAGATGCATGGATTTAAAAAATATTTTTTTAGTTTTTAATTTTTTTTTTTTATAATTTTTTCTTTTTGAGGTTATGAAATTCACTTAAAGAGTTGAATCCTACACAGTTTTGAAGTGAACTTTGTCCCGAACAATTCAGTTTTGATCCATTTCAGCCTGACCAATAGAACCTGAGAGAGAGAGAGCAAAGCGGAAAAACGAAATGAAGGAGCTTTTTCAAAAAACTCTAAATGGCGTCCGGTATAGACTTAAAAATCTTGCTAGTCCTATTTTACGAATATTTTCTCTTATTAGCCTCCACTAATGCACCACAAGCTAAACGCAGGCCAAGTTGCGTTTTTCTTAATATTTGATTCTATTCCCATAATCGCAGTTGGTTACGATACCGTCAGACGAACAATGTAATTAAATTGGGAATACTTATTACTGGAATCTGGACAAGGCCTTATAAGTCACCCAGTAAATTTCGCATTTAGCAGTTGTTGCAATTCATGTTACCTAATCCACCTTTAATTCTGAGCACGTTACAAACATATATCGAAAATCAGACAATGACAAAGTTATTACGCCAGTACATTAAATATGGAGGATACAAAATTAAACAACAGCAAGTCAATTAATTATTAGCATTTCCTGTATTCGTGTTTGTCAAATAACAGCACAAATATGCGTATCGCCGTCATAGATCGCATTAATCCCCGATGACATGCACATTAGTGGTTTACTGTAACAGCTTTGTACCAATCAGGGACACCATACACCCTTAGCATTCCATAATGTATACGAATAGCTGCGGTTATCCTGACTGCGCGTATTCTAAGCAGCTTAGTTTCCTAGAACGCCACTCTGAATCTAGCTCTTTGATGTGTTCACGGTCAATCATACATGGATTAGATAATTATTAACTGTACCAGTTCACGAGGCAAATACCAAATAACTATATATGTTAATCATCTGGACAGATCTATACATTACTCTACTTGGCATCCCATTGCTGTATGGTGCGTCTGACAGCATCATGCCATCTGTCGCGCTTTTCTGGCACGCGCACGGTCCCACCAAAGTTCTTTACTCTCAACTACTTGATGACATCAACATAAGATTTTAAAGGGCGAAGATCTATTGTGAATGACAATTAGTTGTTGTCCAGGACTTCCAAGCTTTTTGCAAAGCTTGTAATTCTCCTGGGTGATAATTTCTCTATGACTTCAGGCGTTAATTCCACCTTTTCTAGGTACTTCATTAGCCTAGTGTGGACTAGCATCTTGCAATCGCAATATTCTTAAGATCATATCTTTCTGTATTGTCCTTTCTTCGGTTGACCTGACCAAGAACTGAGAGGATTCGAAACATCACGGCTGTAGTGTCGCTTTGGGGACGTGTTTCTTGGAGTATCGAACTGTTCATGCTAAGGCTGTCCAGTGAATTCTTAACAAACGTCTCCAGATCCTTTTTTATGTAGGGGGCATACATAGCAAAGTCGTAAGCTATGATGAAGAGATAACCGGTGACCATCAATGCGGCTTCTGCAGTGGAAGATCTCACAACAAACGATCAAATCTTCATACTGAGGCAAATTATAGAAAAGACAACAGAATTTTTGGTTGACACATACCACACTTTTGTTGATTTTAAAGCCGCATATTGTAGCATAAATAGAAAAACACTATGAGACGCGATGCAAGACCAGGGAATTCTGACTAAACTGGTAAGTCTTACAAGACTCACAATGAAACAAGTAGTATGTTCACTCAAGATTCAAAATTAAACATCTAAGTAATTTAAAACGCAAAGAGGAGTGCGGCAAGGAGATGCATGCACACTATTTAACATAGCGCTTGAAAAAGTAATGTGAGACTCAAAAATTGGAATGTCTGTGTTTTCACGAAATCGGTCCAAAATTTGGCATACGCAGACGACATCAACATTATAAGTAAAAACACAGACTTATCGGTCTATATCGGTCAGAGTGGTAGAAGTGTTGTGAACAGGGTAAAAGAACATACAAAATCTATCTTAAATAATAATAAAAATACAGGAATATCAACACACTGTATTGAAAACAACCATTTCATAGATACTGATAACATAAATTTATTTCATTCAGAAACAAAAGGTAAACGTTTAGATCTGCTAGAACAACTAGAAATCAAAAAATCTTTCAAGTACAACCCTTGTACCATGAACGACCAACAAAATTTCTTGAATACCCCTATAATAAACAAATTGATAGAACTATCCATTGATTTATATAATTAATTTAGATCCACTCCAAACGTTCCCATAATTAAGGATGTTAAATTAAGTCTTAAATAGATTAGGTCATAAATAGATTAAGACATAAATACTTTTAGGTATAAATTAGAATAAGCACGTCGGAAACATTAGTATTCACTATGTAATACTCTTGATAAAGGCCTAATAAGCCGAAACATATGTAGAGTATTTATAATATATTGATTGATTCATCTAAAAGCAGTGTTTAATTTATAATTAACAATTATTTTCAAGATGTTTCACAATGTACCTACCACAAATTCAGTTTAGTGTATTCAAATAAATTATGATACATACTAGAATAAATATATCAAATGTGAAGGAAAGTTAAAAATCGGCATAATATTTGCTTCTGTAAGAGATTAATACATTAGAAAAATGTATTAAATTTTGCCAATTAAATTGGACGGTTTACTAATAGAGGGCGAGGCAATAGCTGTTCGAAGTGATAACACTGCTGCAAATCACTAAAAACAGGATCGGAGTTATTTTTTCTTTTCTCTAGCGTTTGAAATAGAGTTTAAAAGAAGTTTAATTTATTTACTTACTGAATTGTTGCATTATCATAAGAACTATATAGCTTACCAATTGTAAGGTTCCTGTTATATTGGCATAACTATTAGTTCGCCTTCTATTATATAATTTACTGTGACATGCAAGCGCACTCTTAACTGACGATATCAGGATTATTATTCACAATAAAAATGTCCATGATCTCGTTCAGTGTACAAATATATTAGTTCAATAAATATTGAATTGGTTCGGTGCAAACAAGTAAATTGTGACAACACAAACTATTATTCTTCAGGTACTACACAGGAGATTGGAACATGTTAACATATTTACCATGAATGATGGCATCAAGTTAATGTAGTCATTAACGTTTCTTAGAGTCCAAATTGATAATTGCTTGAATTGGTTAGAACACAGAATAATTTTAATAAAAAGCCCTTTGAAAATCAATGTATGCAATAAATGATAATAAGATTTACAAAGTTAAAAATTCAAAACGACGGTATTTTCTTTCACTTTGTAGAGACTGCATAAGAGACCACTAAAAAGATTGAAGTAAAAAATGAAAAATATGAATCGCCTTTTAAAACACGGTAACTTAAATAAAATGAGTAAAGTTTCTTTTTAAGCTAGTTTATTACAAGCAATACATTTACTACACTTTTTAAATATGACTGAACTATTTATAAACGACCCCAATACGCTTTCCCGTTGGAATTTAGAAATACTAATCCTGTTGTCAGATTTACTCAGATTATTATCCCACTTGGTGGATTACGGTCAGTATTTAAGTATTTATGGAATTGACCAATGTACCGGAGGCATCTGCACCCGCAATCCTTTGAGGGTTGTTAATATTGGAAAGGGACAGATGGCACTTTCCCCGGATATAAGGAATGTACGTTTCCTATTTAACTGCCGGAACTAAATTTTGCCCTGCGGAAAGGCAATTTGATTTTGATAGGTGAATTAAAGGTAAATTATTTATGGGTTTGCTGGGTTTATTGTTGGCCTAATCAAGGGCGCATTGCTACAAACTAAATTAAATCATGCATCGAACATAAAATCTACAACTAGATACACTATTCAAGTAAAACACTGGTATTGGACTAATCTAGATTTAATGTTCTAACAATGTTAGCTCAAAGTAAAGAACTTAATATTATATCAATAATAAATGTGGACATTTCATTATATTGAAAAAATATTGGTTAAACCTTATTATTGAGAAACTATATCTTAATATACAGGAAGATCGAGAGACTTGGAATGCGCCGCTCCCTAAAGATTTTCGTGTGCCACTCACACTATTTTGTGATATTTTCAATATTTGCACGTTGACGACAGGGACTTAGTGATTTATATAGGTCGTGTGCGCGCGACCTCACAAATTTTGACATTCGCCCATAACAAACCAAAATTCCTAAAGTTTTAAATGGCAACTAACCGAACTTTTCATTAAATTACTACTTTTGTGAACATTATATTATTATATATAATTGTGGAAGTGTGGCAATACGGAATGACGCCAATTTTTATCATCGATTTTTTCAACTAGGAAAAGTTGAGGTTGGAATACGTCAACTGAGTGCAAGCAGCAAAATAAGTGATTTTACAGGATTATTCCAAGCATACTAAATTGTTGTATGTTAAATGTAAGAATTTTGTTCTTAACGTGGGTTTATATTGTAGGGCATACTGCTGTGTTACAAGACAAGAGTCAAGTTAGGTTTCCTCTCTTAACATGAGATGCAACTTAAAACCCAGATATGAAACCGAAAGTGGTTGTGATAAAATAAGTGCTATTGAAGGCTTGACAAATACCTTGATAAGTCAACAAAGACTAAAAGATAATTTAGTTTTAATGTAAGTTCTTGAAGGCCTTTTAAAACTTTCTTTAAGACAAAACTATCTTTTTAAGTGCATTTGACATTTAATAAATCTGGCATAAATGAGTGGTTCATGAAGTGATCATTACATAACACCGATAAAACCCAAATAAATCTAAAAATAATTTAAATTGTTATTTGGGAACGCCAATGATAATTATTATTATTTTTATTTTCCGCATGAAAGAATATAATCAATTATGTGATAAATAGTAATTGAACAAGTAATTCTCCAAGAAACACGTCTCCAAAAGCGACTCTCCAGCATCATACTCTCTTAATTCTCTCATTTTTTGGCCATGTCAACCGGAGCAAGGACCCTACAGGATTGTTATAAGTTCAAGGGAACCAAGATGGTAAGAGGCAAGAGGGCGATCTGCAAAACGTTGTTACTAAGGAGCTGATGGGAAAAATATTCGGTGCGGCCGTGCTCCTACCAGGCAACCACGACAGGTGGCATGTTACAGTAAATTGTGGCTAACTAGAATACATGGATAACAAAATGTCTGGCAAGACGTTGTGAATGAGAGAAATAGGAACAGCAGCAATAAAAATAAATATATTGTTTAAATTGAGTTGCTCAACCACCTAATTTTGGATATGCTAGTAAAGCAATTTTAACTATGTAATTAATATACAATATAGATAAATTATTTTGATATCTTATTCCGACTGATTACACAAATTGATGATTAGACATATTTTCTTCCAATATTGATTCATTTTTAATTCATTATTTACTTTACTATTGATATCTATTAATGCGTTCAGGCACTTTTCAATTAAAAAATATTACTAATTTAATATTGTACCTTATAGCATATAAATACTGTTACTATCGATTTCTTCTGATTATAATGTTAAAAAATGTAAGAACTTATACCGACCTGGGCTCAAAAAGAAGGTAAAAACCGCTTCCTAAGAAATCACTACTTCTCATTCAAGTTTCTTTATACGATCAACAATTTCTCATGGAGTTTTAATTATATAATATTTGAACACGTCTGCCCCACCAAATAACAATTGTAGTTTTAAAATAACATAAGTTATCCGAAAAACTTATTTCCAAGACTACTTATAAACGTAAATAGTTTGGAAAGACTCTCTGAAGCCAATTTAAAACCTTTATAAGAGTACTTACAGGAGCCCATCTAGAGAAGGGCAAATATGCCTCTTTTTAAAACTATACTATTAAAACTTCCAACTTTTAATCGATTATCTAAAGCTTTACCCAGAGAGCATCTGAAGAGTATTATAAAACCATACTTGGTTTAGGATAGGCACTATATGCTGACCTTTTCTATTTAACGAAGTAAAAATAAATGCAAGTAAATCCATTCTACACTGTGGACCGCTATAATTATAAAATGGACAATCGGTGACTACTAAGAACAGTTCAGAGAAATAGTTAAAGATGGACTACTTATAATGAATTGATGGAACTACTGATAGTGGGCTAAAATTTTCAACGAGGCTAAGTTTACTGTAATACATGCATTAGATAGTTCTTAGAAATTCGTGCGCTCCACAATTTAAAAAAATGTATAAATAATTATTTTTTTTGTGACTTAAAATGTACAGCTTTAGCAGCTACCCTTAATATGGTTTAGTATATGTAAATTGTTTTTATAAAACATTTCTGTTAGATACAAATTGCATTTTTTTGTCCAATCTGGGATATTCCCAATATTCCTCGACGGTTGGAAATTGTTAATGTTTTAACTCAACACCTTCCCTAAAACATTACATTTTAGTTATCATTTCTAATCAAATATCATATATAATTAAAATCATTCACAAGAGTTTCCATAGACGAACAAACTGTTCTTTATTCGAAAACGGTTTAGTCAAAATACCAGCCACCTGCAATTGAGATGGAACATGTTGAACAAGAATGAGACCTTGTTGCACTTGCTCACGAATGTAATGATATCGAACATCTATATGTTTCGAACGTTTATGTAATTCCGGATTCTTTGTTAATTTAATAGCACTGGCGTTGTCTATGAACAAAGTTGGAACTTCTTCAAGATTGCTTATCTCCTCAAACACTTTCTTTAACCAAACTGCCTCCCGTGCAGCCTCACTTGCTGCAATGTATTCAGCCTCGGTAGTTGATAAAGAAACACTCTGTTGCCTCCGACTCGCCCATGAAACAGCTCCACCTGCATACTTGCTCACAATTCCACTGACTGATCGTCGTGTAGTTGTGTTACTTGCATAATCTGCATCACTGTAAATTTCCAGTTTCCCCATTCCTTCTTCCGAGCCATAGCTGATACCAAGTCCTTTGACTGAATCCCCTAACAACGAGACGTGCCTTGAATCGACTGATGTTCCCTTCGCTGTCACGTTTAACCACGTGATAGCTCTCCGGTCTATTGGTAAATCAACCAAAGTCCAGGTAGAATTTTTCTTCAAAGATGCCATCTCACTTTCCATCGCTTTCTTCCAATGTACTCTTTCATCAGACTTCATAGCTTCGTTGTAATTCTTCGGCTCCACTACTTCTGAGATCATCATAAAACATAGTCTGTCTGGTGGTTGAAGTTTTGTTCTGTCTCTAAGAACACGTGACTCTCCCATCATTGGTTCGTCTTGATCAATTAATTCTTGATAACCAGTTCTTCCGTCTTCTTCCCCAAGAACAGATTGATCTCCAACGGGTATCACTTCTCCTTTAACTGGATGTTGAATTCCTTCATCCGGCAATACTTCTTCTTCAACCATATGTTGAATTTGTTCATCTCTAAGTTCTTGATTTCCTTGGTTACAATTTACTTTCGGTCCAAAAACTGCTAAAGTCTTCTCAACTTCTTCTGGTGCAAACACAACCTCTCGACTTCTGATCATATGATTTCCTGGCTGCATCAAGACAAAGAATTTTCAAAAGGAAAATCATGACAAAGTAAAGAAGAAATTCCATTCTAAGCCTGAGGAGAAGAAATCAACATTCAGGTGTTACAAATGCCAAGATATAGGTCATTTTCGTCGAGATTGCCCATTTTTGAAGTCTGGAAAAGTTAAGATACAACATACCAGCGATCAAGCTTATATAAGTGAATGTTTGACTTCAGAAGTGGATTCGGAAGCATGGATCGTTGATTCTGGTTCGACAGATCATTTAACTCGTCAGCGAGAATGGTTTTCTACATTGGGAGATGGTAAAACGGATTTTAAGATATGTTAAAGGTACAGTTAATGTTTTAACTCAACAGAAATAAAATGGCGGCTGTATATATAAAACCAATAAGCTAAGAATAATTCTACTTCAAACATGTTTTGTCTTAAAATGCCCATTACGTTACCAATTGCTCTTTAAGTATGTTGATGTATCTTGTAAAAGTAAATTTTAAGCCTCATCAGTATTAATATATTTTTTAAAACTTGTAGGTGTATTTTAAAACCAATTTAAACCATTTGAGCACATAGCACAACCGCTTTAGAACCTATTGAATTTATGGTGTTCGGATAATATAACCTAAACCGTCAGTTTGCCAAGACCCATCCACAGACACGTCATATATAAACAAAATGCTGACGAATATGTATATAACAACTGAATTTTCCAGGTTTTCCATAACCAAAAATATTAATTTACATGTATCTTTTATAATTAAGTAATTAAGTAATTTTTAATTTGACATAAAATAATTCTTTGAATTGGATAGAATCAGTGAAAATTCTTAAGAACTCTATGGTTTTCCATATCGAGACCCAGATTTCCCTGATTTTTTTATACAATTTATAAAATTCCCTGATATTTCCAGGTTTTTTTAATCAATTTTAAATTCCCTGAGTTTTCCAGGTTCTCCAGGTTTTCCATATGAGTCTGAACCCTGTATAACTTATCACAGTTTTAAAACTACCAATTTTAAAACAATATAGTCTGGACAAAGGTAAACCAAACCCTTTTTTGTTTAAGCATAATTTATTACAGATGTTTGTTTGCTTCATTAAAACTCTAGCAAGCAGTTGGTTTTATAAAAGTTCGACCTGAAACTTAGTGATTTCAAAGCATATTAGATTTATAGCCCAGCATTAACAACCACCTCAAATTAATTTCATAAAGCAGTAATAAAACCACAACATTTGCTTAATCTCTATAAAACTTGATCCTCCTAACTTAAACTTAACAGCTATATAGTTTTATTGAAGGCTTGACAAATACCTTGATAAGTTAATCAAAAGCCAATAAAGTCTAAAAGATAATTCAGTTTTAATGTAAGTTCTTGAAGGCCTTTTTAAAACTTTCTTTAAGACAAAACTATCTTTAGGTGTATTTGGTATTTAATAAATCTAGCATAAATCAGTCGTTCATGAGGTGGCCATTATGAAACACTGATAAAACCTAAATAAATCTAAAAAGCATTTAAATTGTTATTTGGGCAGGGTAGTGGTGGAGGTAGCTGATGCATTTTTTTTAACTATTGTTCCCGTACACACACTAAATTAAAATTTTATTTTGTTGGGTGACCAAGGTGACAAGGTGAATCCTAAATTCTGCTGCTAGATGGCGCGGGAACTACTGTGGTTATTTAGTTTGTAATTCATAATTTCTTTACACTGCGGTACACGTCTGAAATTCACTAAACGTAAAAGAACGTCCATTTTTTTTTCGTTCGTGTGGGCTCGAAACTAACATTTCTCGGGTGTAATTTACGATGAGTCTTAAACGTCATTTTCGATCTTTCGATCGCGACATAAGGCGGCCTTCAAGGTTGCGTTAAGAAAGATCCGGTCGATTGCAAAATTTGTGTTTCTTGCTCTTTGTCGCCTCATTTTAAATTTTAAATTGTATAGAAGTGGTTCCATCTACTAATACAGAATTGTACTAAAATTATGATTGTTAATAAGCTGTTTTTGGGAAATTGGGTGATGTCATTAAACTGAAAATAGGTGTAAGTTGTACATAAATATATGCTACGGGATTGTTGAAGAATATTTTTTGCTAAATTCGGCTTATTAGGGAGATCTCTTTTCACTGGGAGCGTTACCCCTTGTTCCCCACTAATCTTGCCGCCTTGCTCAATCCTGACTGCTTTAATGATGAAGAGGAGATGGTGGTGGACTCTTACAATTTGGTATAGAAATTGACAGTTTATATTGGTTTCACTGATATATTTCGTATCTAAACTTGAGTTGAACGAAGAGAAAAATGTTCCAGAGATAACCGTTTTCAATATTCTAATTCTAGAGGAACTTCAAAGAAAAGCTACAGATTGTATACAATCTGGTGAAGTTTATAAATTAAGAATGAAAGTTGTCATCGATGATCTGCGGACTAAATGTATTGGTTTAAAGTGTATATTGTGGATTGTTTAATATTTGAAAACGAGTATGATCACTGACTTTAACCCACTATGACAGTTTTGTAATGTTAAACAAAGGAATTGAGCAGTTTTTAAACACCACACGATTTATATTTTAAAACAATACATTCACTCGCGAAACCATTTGATGAATTGTAATTAAGTGTAAATGCCATTAGAGTTATGCTACAAATGTTAAACTTGGTGACAATAAATAATTGTATATTTAGTAGATGTACCTATATTGTTTTATTCTCATTTACAATCATGTATGTACAAGTTCAGGGTAGTGGGCATTCAACCTACTGGTAACGATAATAGTAAGTGATAAATAAAACAATAAAAAGAAACCAGAATATTTAATAAAACATATAAGTTAGACAATAGTAACATTAATACGACATGATAAAGAAAGCTACAGAAATTACAATGGTTTACACAGCTCGGTGCATAAATATACCATAGACGAAGGGTCAACCGCTAGATAAACTGTGTCTACCTTACTATAACTTTAAGTCCTTTCTTTAATTTGTTTCTTTATTTATATGAGTATCTATTTCGCCAAATCTACACATCATATTGCACAACGGTTAACTGCCTAACCATAGCCATTTTTACTACTACAAAACTAAAAGGACTGACGTCTCATCACCTCACTATGTACCTTATAAATTGCAAATCGGGCTGGCGAACTTGCTCTACCTGTACCTGCAGCAGAATGAGTACTAATAAATCATCTAGATCCGCAATAATCCAAGAAATAAGGTTTTTATTGACAATGCTGAAAGTCCATAACCTGAAAAATGGATCTAGGTGTTAGTAATTATTCATAAAACATTTAATTATGCAAGTACATGGGGAAAATAATTTATAATATATATCTAATCCTTACCTTTGCGATTAAAAGCTGTTGTTCTGTAAATTTTTCGGAGAGAACTCTCTTCACCCACCCACTAACAAACGGTTGTAATCCTCGACTTTTGAATGCCTTGTACTCATTCTTATAACTATGCACTCCTTTCTAAAATCATGTAATTACAACATATGTATGTCTAATATTCGGAAATACATCAGCATCTGTACTAAAGTCGTCTCTATTTAATAGGAATTTAAACTGATAGCACCAACTTTTTTCCATATGCCTATCCTGTACATCATAATTCGTAAGACAATTTCGTAAAATATAAACTCGTCTTCATCTTAACAAACAAAATTCTGATAATTGTGGATATTAAATAATCCAAAATTAAGTTTTAAAATATCACATAATCCGTAAAATATACAATTAAAACAAGGCGTTCTATCAGCTGATCACACAGTGGCGGCCATTTGCACTTCTTCAGTATTTCCTGAACTAGTAACATACGAAATTAGTTTTAGGAATAGAAATCAATTTTGATAATCTTAGTGACTTTTATGAGTCACGTGACGTTCATTCTTTCTCGATTGCATTGTATTAGTACAATATAAATTGAAATATAAAATCTTTGGTATAGTTCACTATATCACTATATTTAAAGCACATAAAAACGCCGCTTACGTATAGATGGGAGAGCGGAGCATGCTCTAATTTTGTAGAGAATGTTAAATCATAAATATAAAGTATTACTTAATACATAGAACAACATTGTTCTCACGTAAAATATGTTCTGGTATGATTAAAATAAATCACACTTGTTTGAATCATAATTTCAAATTATTTTGATATAGTCACCCGGCTCCCTCCTACCTAAATTATTTTAGTATGAAATGGTTTACAGCAGGTATGTAAACCCTACCGACGACAGAGTCGAACTTAATGTCAGTGTATCATGAAATATTGAATTCGTCAACACTCCACAGACATATAAGATATTATTCCTATCTTGACACGGGCAAAACAGAGTAAAATTTTTAATTTATCACTGTACCAAATAACTATTTATTTATCAAAGACAACACTTCTTAATTTCTACTGTTATTGTACACAAAAATTTTAAGTACGGCTCTGTGGGATATAACTTATGCTAACGAGACAGTGATTTATGGTCGGTTTTTATGACTCTTTTATGTGCGTTAGATATGTGTAGTCAACTATAAAATCAAAAGTATAGATCTCTGAAGTTTCTACACTTATTAAAATTCGACCTATCAATAGATCCGTATAGTGATAATAAGGTAAAAATTTCGTTTCGCTAATAATTGTGATCTGTAGAGTGTACACATGATTGCATGATTTTCAAATTTAGATCAGCCATTTTGAATCCGCCATTTTGTTACTTAAGTTGTTCTCATTACACATTTTCACTTCCCTCGCATACCGAAGGGAAGTAATGTATTCGAAAAAAAATCACCCTCCGAGATTTTTTCGGATTTTCAGGTTTCAGATCATGTAGATTACAAAAATATAGGTTTTTCAATTCCGTCTGTCTGTCTGTCGATCTGTTGATGCATCAACTAAAAAACTACTTGACAGAGAACAGTCAAATTTGGTAGATAGTTGATGCCACTGCCACCGAAGAAATTGTTAAACTTTCACTGAAAAATATACAGGGTCTAAAGGGAATAGATAATGAAATACTAAATAGAAAAAATATTTGAAATTTTGCAAATTTTGTATAAAATCGATGATGCAAAACAATGTTTTGCTCAAATTTAAAATTTTCATGTTTCATAGCATTCTAAACGTATTTGAAAAAATTTTTTTACTTGAAAATAATAAAACAATGCAAAGATTTCATTAATATTTTACATATAGTTTTTCTATTAGTTCTCATAGTTATTTTTTTCTGCCGTTTGCAAAATGCTATAAAGAATATGTTTCAATATAATAAAACCATTTTTAAAATTTGTTTACTACTACCTACTATAGAACAGATGATGGAAAAAATATGTTTTCCTCAAATTTAAAATTTCCACGTTTCATGACATTCTAAATCTATTGAAAAAAATTTTTTTTGAAAATAGAAAAAAAATCGATAAAGGTATTTACACAGAACTTCCCTCTTTATTTGTGCATGGCGGTCACTCTAAAAAATTAATAATTACGAAATGACATTGAAAATAATAATAGGAATATAGTTATCACTATTATTACAAAGAAAACCTGATAAGTTTTAGTCAAAAAAATATACAGAGTGCTCATCCAACAGCAAAAGTTCAATACTAAATAACAGGTGCCAAATATGGAAGGCTTGCGTCCTTTACAAATGTCACCAATACTGAATTATTTCTTGGGATGACCACCCTGTACATTTTTCAATAAAAGTATAATAGGTGCATATGCCAAATATTATTTCCATTTGTCACATTTTCAATTCCACATTCACGTAGTGGAATGGAAGTACAGTGGTGGTTAAAAAATGTCATTTTCTTCAAAATTTTTTTCTTCTGAAATGGGTTTAGAATGTCATAAAACGTGGAAATTTTAAATTAGAGCAAAAAGGAAAGTTTCCTTTTATTCTATAGTAGTGGTATTTTTTTTTTTTTTTAAATAGGTTTAGAATGCAATGAAACCGGGAAATTTTTAAATTGAGCAAAGAAAAAAAATCTCTATATATTTTTGTTCTAAAAAATTTTTCAAAAATGTTGGTGAAAAAAATTTTCATTTTTTTTTTTTCTGAAATAGGTTTAGAATGTCATGAAACGTGAAAATTTTAAATTTGTGCAAAAAAAAATTTTTCCATCTATTATATTGGTAAGTAAAACTTTTTTCCATAATGGTGAAAAAATGTTGCAATTTTTTTTTTTCAAAATAGGTTTGGAATGTCATGAAACGTGGAAATTTTAAATTTGAGCAAAAAAAAAATTCATATATAGTAATAATAGATCGTAATAATAGATCAAAATTTTTTTTAAATATTTAAAAAAAAAATTTTAATTTGCTTGAATAGGTTTAAAATGCCATGGAAACGTGAACATTTTAAATTTGAACAAAGGAAAACATTTTTTCCTTCTATTTTAGTGGTAAAATTTTTTCAAAAATGTTGGTAAAAAAAATTATAACAAAAAAAATAAATTGTGAGTCTGTGTATGGATAAAAAATCGTTAAACAATATATTTTAAGAACATAAGAAATGTAAAGTAAATACAGATCATACAATACTGTAAAATTAACGTTCATATATATTTATCAATATTGTTGGGTAAAACAATGTTTCATAAACATATGTATAGCAATGATTTAATATGAATATTTATTAACACTATAGCCCAATATATTTTATGGTTTGAATGTATTTATTTATACTTACTCAACTTATACCAGGACAAACAAATAGTAACAGCAAAATGTATATCAAATGGAAAAAATTACGTAATTAATGAAAATTAAATATAAGGAAACCTTTTCTTTCTGTTATTTGTTTAAATGAAGACTTACTCAAAGCTAAATTAATATACTAGTTAAAGCAAAGAACACGATTTTTCTTTTTACTATTTTAAGAAAGAGCAAGTGTAAGAATAAACTAAATAAGATAAACCAATTACTTGTACATCTTGACACAAAATATTAAATTCTAATTCTACTAACTGTGCCAGTCTCTAAAGGTTTTATAAACGTATTAATTAGAACTAGGTATATTATTGTGTTATTGGGTGCATTTCAATGTTAATTGAATTGATAGATATAACATTGAGAATCATCGTTATATATCTTTAACATCGTCAGCAGCATAAATATTTGAAAAAAATCATTAAAAAGCGGCTGTGTGATTATTTAGAAAAAAATAAAATTGCATCTGAAATGCAATGGTTTTTTTATTTACAGTTCGATGTATAATAAAAAACCGTGTTTGGGCGTCTTTGTCGATCTGACAAAAGCATTTCATACTGTCAGTTACAGGCTTCTGCCAGATAGACCTGAGCATCTTGGCATATGGGGTAATGTGCTGGACGTATTTATTAGATACTTAGAAAATCGCAAACAAATAGTAGAAATGAATGCTCAGCGACGAGGAAACCGTGACCTATAGAGTACCACAAGGAAGAATCCTCGGACCCATATTCTATTTAGTAAAAATAAAGACCTAGTTTAATGCGAACAGTGAATATCAATAAGGTTATACAATTTGCTTCACAGGAAAAGTACTTTCCAGGCTTTAATACTATATGTTTTGGCGGCCAAAGCATTCCAATGTCAAATACCGTGGTATATATTATATTACTTTTTAAGATGAGATGCCATGCGAGGTATAATTCCTAAAATGTATAATCAACTTTGCTACATTCTTTCGTTGAGCCAGGTCAAGATATTTTGTATTATGGCTTGGTTGAACTAATTATATAATATGGAATAATGCGTGATGGGGTATAAAAAACTAATTTATTAAGTACCTTTAAAAAAATAAAAATAGAATATTCAAAATTATGTATATTAAGGCATTAAGAAAACCTTCCGATCGGTTATAAAGAACCGAAACCAAGATTCCTTGAGCAAATTGATAAGTTTGCAATGTGCTCTGAAATTGATAATAATTTATGGTCAAATGTCACTCCTCGATCAGAGAAGTATTCAAATCTTCCAAGAATTGTTTCATTCAGATGATTAGTGAAATATAAAACATTTGATCTATAGTAAGAGACAACTCCGAACTTAGCAGTGCTTAGTGGCAGAGTATTACTTATGGCCACTCCCGTAGCTTTAAATTCTTTTAAATTTTCTCACAGTTGTCACCAGACACTGTACTTCCATACAGTTGTAAATCATCAGCAAAAAGCAAGCATGATATATCTATCGAGTCAGCTATATCGTAAATAAATATAACAAGTAATAGTGGACCCATATTAAAGCCCTGAGGTGTACCGAAATTGACAAATATCTTTTTAAGGTTATAAATACATTATTCAACATACCTTCTTCGCATACAAAGACAGAATTTTTAAAAACTGTAAAGAGTGAGGATGGAATTGTTAAACTCATTCAAAAGATTGTCATGTCTCAAGAAGTAAGTCTATATCACACCAACTTAATTAGTACCTACATATTGAGAGATACATCGTGTTAAACAACAAAAGTTAAAAAGTTTTTTACTGTTGATCTTCCATGTACAAAACCATGTTGGCTTGGTGTAAGCTGCTCTTGTACGCTATAATAAAGTTGCTGGTCAACGCTAACAAAACTACAATCATAATTATTGGGCGACAACTTTCAATTGTTAGTTTTTGTTCCCTTCTCCGTAATGCGACAAAGCTTCCAGATTTTCGGAAAAGTACCAAGTTTCAGCGATAATATAAAAGTAAAATTATGTGGTTTTTGAGCCTCTTGATTATGTTATCAACTAAAATTAGAAACCGAGATATAAATATGTAATTTATTTATTTATTTATTTATGTATATATTTAACAATACACTACCCAACAGAGCATTCCAATTACAGGGTAGGAAATAATAAGTACATACAAATATATAACGTATGGGAGTAGAAACAAAAAAATACAAAATAAGCAGATGAAAACAAATATAAAACAAACATTTTAAATTATGCAGCCACATTGCAGTGGAATATGTCAAACTGGTCGTGTAAATTATGGAAAATTTCTGGACGTTAGCTCTGGGAGTCGGCAAATAGAATTAATCAGTTATACCTAGAGCTAAGATAGCCCCGCAGTAACTTATATTATCCATTATTTTAAAAAGAAATATATGCTGTGAAATAATTCGGCGAGTCTCCAGACTCGAGAGAGAAAATCTATTTAACAGTACAGTCAGAAGAGATCCAATAACAGGACAGACACCATCTTTCTTATGACTCAAAGTCTTTAGAGTAGTAGAGCTATGCAGGTTCTAGCGCATGTACGTCAGTAAATAGGCAATGGGGAGACTTCGATGGCATGTGGACATCCGAAGCGACCGTGGATGTTGGGGGGTGGTTGGGCGAAGCAGAAGTGTCCAGTGGTTGCTGAAGGTGCTTTAAAATGGGTCTACAAACAGATCTGTTCAAGTTTAAAAAGGTCTTAAACAGCTTTAAGATAGCTCTGTATAGGCTTAAACAGGTCTTAAACTGCTTTAAACACCATCTGTTTAAATTTGTACAGACCTGTTTACAGACCTATTTAAGACATATTTAAACTTGAACAGATCTGTTTACATACCTGTTTCAAAACACCTTCAGCCTCTGGACACTTCGCCTCCTTCGCTCAATTATCCCCCAACACCCACGGTCGCTCTGGATGGCTACAAGCCATCGAGATCTTCCCACTAACGTAAATGCGCCAGAACCCGCATAGCTCTACTACTCTTTAGAAAGCGCCTCTGAATTCTCTCTATTGTCTACATATGTATGTTATAATGGGGGACCCAAATAATGGACGAATATTCTAATTAGGATCGAATAAAACATTGATATAGAAGTTTCAGTGTGTTGATGTCGTTAAAATCGCGAAAACATCTATTATGAATCCTAGTGTCCTAAAACTTTCATTAGTGATGGTATTTGTATGGCAACTAAAATGATACTTTGCAGTCAAATGTTACATCTAGAAGTCGCGAAATTTTGATGGGCGTGTAAGAACTGAATCTTCTATATGGTAATACGGTAATTATATTCTACATATTGGTGTTCATTAATAAAAATTAGAGCATTACACTTCCTTATGCTCAACTGTCAACTAAATTTGTTTAAATTACACCATTCATTAATTATATCAAGGGCTCTTTGTAATACCACACAATCACTCACACCATTTACTTTATTGTATAACTTCATGTCATCCGCCTATAAAAGACAATTAACACCCAATTCCTGTGCGATGTCATTGAGGAAGATATTAAAGAATAATAGGCCTAAAACAGAGCCTTGGGTTACACCCGAGGTAGATACGAATTCCGCAGATCGTTGTCTACGAAATTCCATTCGGTGATGTCTATTTTCAAGATATATGAAAAATAATAACAAGTCTTGAGTAGCCAAATTTTTGAAATTTGGAACATAAAATAATGTGATCTAGTCTGACAAATGCTGAGTAAATTGCGTCAACCCGTGAGTTAGCTTCGATAGCATTAGATATATGTTGAGTTATACAAAAGAGATTAGTTGACGTAGGTCTTCGTCCCATGAAGAAGCCGCGTTGGTATTCAGAAATGCAATTCTTTGCGTAAGAAAATGTTTAAAAATGAATTATTATTTGTTTGCTTATAATTGTATTGAAACATATTCTTTATAGGATTTTGCAAACAGCAGAAAAAATAACTATCCATAACTAAAAGAAAAACTTTCTGTAAAAATATTAATGAAATTTTTACATTCTTTCGATAAATATAAAATTAGACAAATTCAGTTTAGGATTTTAATTTTCTAGCATAACCAGAGTTTAGGTTATCGAAAGAATGCAAAAATTTCATTAATATTTTTACAGAAAGTTTTTCTTTTAGTTATAGATAGTTATTTTTTCTGCTGTTTGCAAAATCCTATAAATAATATGTTTCAATAAGAAAATGTTGGTTCATATAACAGAAATTTTTGACAAATTGTTGACAATCGTTATAGGTCTGTAATTCTCTATATTATTTTTTTCACCTTTTTTGTATATGGGAATTAGTTTAGAACATTTTAGTGCATCAGGAAATATATTAGATTTAATTACTAAATTAAATAAAAATGTAAGAGTTGTGAACACGCTAGCACAATCATATAGTATGAAGGCTGGAATTTTGTCAGTGCCCATTGTGTATTTAGTCTCAATTTTTTTCAAGAAATTTAAAACTTCTTGTTCTGAAAACTGTTCGATTGTTAATAAATATGTTTCTGCAATAGGGTCCTCAATTGGTACAATAGAGTTAATGAAAATTAATGCAAAAATTTTTGTAAACTGAATACCCTCTTAATTATCAGTAATGGTATTTCATAAAATATTTTTTGTTTCAGGATTGCCGTCTATGAGAGACAGCCTCACCAACCCCGTGCACGTGTACGAAGGGGACGATGCTCTTATAACGTGTGTGGTAAAAGACATCGGTGTTAACACGGTAATGTGGAAAAAAGAGGATAGGGAAAGGCACAGTACTCGAGTGCTTACAGCAGGGGAAAACAGAGTAACAGCTGATAGGAGGTTTGGCGTCCTACATGACTCAGGTAGGTTTTTATTGTTCAATTTATTCTCGGATTTTACTGATAAAGTCTGTTCGCTGATAGAATCCCGGTCGTATAGTGTAAGGAATATCGTTCGGAGCTCTATCCTTGTCTTTATTGAAATATTTTTTGCAACCTAATCTGTAACGTAAGTTTTAATCTTTGTGGTCAATTTACGACCGACGTACGACATTTCTATTGTTCGACATCAAACCAATTTGCGCAACGCGTGTCGTCATCGAATGCGGCTGACCATTTCAGAGGCGGGTCAATTTTCTCGGAAGTAGGGTATAAAAGGTATAGTGCACTTATTTCAATTAGTCTCTAAGAGGGCAATTTTAGTCTTGTTTTATTGTTAAAATAGTAAACAGGCATCCTGTTGAATTTTTAAATATGCAATCGCAGCAAAATGAAAATGGTGATTCTTTATTGTCAATAATAGCTGTTCAAAGGCGAGTGGTGAGGCTTTAAAAATCGGTGAAAAGGCTGTAAAAAAAAGCACAAAAAAGAAAATGTGGAACCTCAAGCCTCGGTTAAACGGAAGCGTAAAAGGTCCGAAACACATATAAAATATGAAATAATAAATGTTATTTACGATATGGTGCCAGATCATAAATATATTTCTTTGAGTATCTTTTTAGAAGAGCTAAACTCTAGAGCAATAGTTGATATTGTTCGTACCAGTTTATGTAAAGTGATTAAAATTAAGCATTTCCTTTAAAAAAGATGATAATAGGAAAGTACTGTGTAAAAGACCACAAACGTATCTAAAACGGCTAAACTTTTTCGCAAATACGTAAAAAAATTGAAAAGTAATGACCCTTAAGATGTAGTGTTCTTAGACGAAACTTGGGATCGTTAGCAGAGGAGGGTTAAAACGTTCTTGGCAAGACGATTCCAGTAAATCGAAAAGCTTTGTACACCTACAGAAGGAAAAGATTTATAGTTGTATATGCAGGATCTATTTATGGCTTTGCTGAAGATGCGAGTTTAGTTTTTCCACCTAGAAGAAGAAATCAGCAGAATACCATGACGACATGAACTGCGAGACTTGTCAGATAAACTTTCACTGGATTTACAAAATCCAAGAACTATTGTTTTAGGTAATGCTAAGTACCACTCTCGGGTTGAAGAGAAACAACCAACCCGATCTTAGACGAAAGAAAAAATACGAACCTGGTTAAAGACCAAAAACGTAGATTTCAGTAATACCGTATTTCCAGTTCAACCCAATAGAACTTGTTTGGGGAATTTAAAATTAGTACTACGACAAACACATCGGGAAAGAAGGTTTTAGTGACGAAGCCGTATTTGTTATATGTGGGATGAGGCTTTATCTCATTTGTCCAGCTCAATTTGGTTCAAGTGAGTAAATCCCATAAATAAATTGATTTTAGACACATGTGGTCGAGAAGTTCATACTGAAGAAGTTATGACACTTATTATAAATGTTAATAGTGAAAGCGACGATGGGAACTCGGAAAAATTAGACATTGACGAAGAAAACTAAATTTATTTATTGCAACTATTTTAAGTGTATTTATATTGTATATTTGCTCTATCATATTTTACGCTAAACCAAAACAATTAAATATTATAATTTATCTATTTATCTTAAATTGCTATAAATTTACAATAGATGTATTATTGTATATGCCTATAATTTAATTTCTTTTAAATAAATCGAATTAAATACATCAAGTAAATATAAAATAAAGCGACGCCACTGTGCATTCTAAAACTCCAACGAGCCTATGGCATCTTAGTTCAGCCGTTCGTGACGTCACACCGGGACTCTATCAACGAACAGAGTTTATAAGGGTAGGTAGCAGGTGGCGTCAATAAGAACATCTTAAACCTTTAATATATATTATTCAAAATCATGTATATTGTAATGTCATCAACGGGTTTAAAAAATTTTGAACTAGTTTTAATATTATTCTTATAAAAGTCAATAACTTCAGCTGATGCAGTTGTGTTGGGAATAGCTTTTATAAAAAAATTATTTATTTCGCTTACCTTCTGTAAATGGACTGGAATATCTTTATGTTTATTTTGAGGTACAAAATTATTATATAGTTCTGTTTCGGGGTAGAATTAATTATTTTGTGTTCAATATAGATTTTCATATCCACATATTCATACATTCGACAGTATACAAACGTTTCCAATACCTTCGATGCTGCTGTTATTATAGTTACTACCTCAAATCAGAAAAAATTGAAAAGATAAAATGACGTTTAAAAGTAACAAAGTAAGCTTCCCGTAATAATAAATATCACTGTAAGCTCATTCTGATGATATCTAAGTCAGTAATTCTTGAAGTCATAAAAATAGCATTTATCCACTAAATTCTTATTAACTGAGCTGGATACGGCAGAAAATTTCAAGTTAGCGTTCACCCTCGATGAGTTACTAAAATATCTGCAATCTTTGAAGGCACCTCATACTTTTGCTTTATTTCTGGATATCCAACAAAAGGGCTTTGCGGTTCATAGCTGATTTCATGAAAGAAAAGAATCGATGGATGTGATCTTTGCATCTTTTTTATTTTAATTCCCTCTTTTGTCTTTGCCGGCGTCGAACAAGCTCTTTGCATTTTTATCAGTTCGGGTTACGCCACTTTATTGAAAAGACTGCGTAGTTCCAGATACTTCAGCTGTTAAATAGTTTGAGGACATGGAACTTTAAAAATTGCGCAGAACTCTTCGTGTTGCAGAGTAAATCTTTATCAACAACTAACTAATTACTTTTCTTTCTTATATTTAAATTTTCCGTGCAAATGAATAAAACTTGCAATTATTTCAAATTTGTTATTTAAGAAGTTAATATCTTATTTGGAAAACGATTTCGTGGTCAAGGAGCTAGGCGGCTTCTTCGTCATGTGTCGCTTTAGGCTTCATGAATTCATTTGAACGCTGTTACCTGCCGTTGTCTTGGTACCTTAAATCTTGTTGACATTTTTCATAATAATTATAACTACAATTCGTAAAATAATTCACGGCAATAAATATATTTACTACGACAACAAATTAAGTGTTCTTTTAACTTTAAACAAATAAATTATTCATTAAAAAAGCATACAAAAGGTTGCTTATACACAAATAAGTCTAGTATCAAACAATCAAATAATTAAGTGCCTTAAAGTAAACCGACTAATAAGCTACCCAGCAAACATTTTTGTTAGAATTAGCTCCAACTCAACTTAGGAAAAGAGAAATTTACTTATTGAAATAATTATGTAGTAATAGTAGACTTCCGATAGAAATTTACCAATTAGTCTTAATTTAGAATTCAGTGTACGTAAATAATATCAATTAATCTACCTCATGCACAATTTTCTTTGAAAGTATATTTAACAAAAGCAGCGAGTGTAAAACTACTAAAAAAATTTCAAATAAATCTGAAATAGGTAATATGATTAGGTGGTATTTACCTTTCTAGCGACTAAAAATATTTCTTTGCACTCTAGTAGGTGGAGATATTGAAATATAACACAATAATACACTAGTTGAGTTAAATAGTACACGTAATAGGTAGAATTAACCAATAGGTGATATATTCAGGCAACATAAATAGGTTCTATTTACCTACAAGTAATTATTTGATATAACATCAGAGTTAATAATACTTTTGATAGATAAAGTTAACCAAAATGTCGTAAATTTTAGGGTAACTTGACCTGTGATAATTTCTACTTCTAAAATACGTAGATTTTCGTGGTCATTTTAACTTTGAGGTCTGATTAGCACAACACGCCATATTTCCTCAGCGCAGTTAAAGTATGATTCCAAATTTGTAAAATGAGTGTGTATGGAAGCGAACTGACGAAAAGGTAAAAATATACCTAATTATACCTGTAAACTCATATTTAAGAAGTATAGCATACTTTCGGATCAAACTATTACTATATATTTTTATTTGGCAATAGGAATTTCCTTATAGATGATTACTTTGGCGGCGCATTATTATTTTACGAAGTACAGCTGCTATTATTCACAAATAAAATTTCGGCGCATTGATTTCAACAAGCGAGAACTGCAAATACTTTCCCTATAAATTGGATTTATTTTAGTTACCGACATTCATTTTGTATCATTATTGTGAGTTAGGTATATCTTCAGTCTTGTAAATGACTGACAGCAATATATTGACTACTTATAGAGAAAAACACCGAATAAGTATTAAAATTTAATTTTTTTCCGCTTGGTGTCATTTTCCTATTTCACATACATCCATAGAATCTACCTAAAATTAGTCAACTTGATGTCGAATTGGCGGTGAATTTAAGTAAAATTTACCTAAACAGGTATTAGTAACCAAATATACTCTGCGACTGCACGTACGATTTATGTGTAATTTTAACTATTTTAGTTGATACAACTTAATTTTGACGTCGTCTTATTCTCCACTTATGTCGATTCCACGTAGCATCAACGTAAATTTTACCAAAACACGGTTAATTCTTATTTTGCGACTAAATTTATTATAAATAATTTAGGTAGTCTTCACGTCAAATAATACCCAAATGTTTGCTGGGTAGCTATAATCTATTAAGCCAACGTAATGCTAAAACAAGTGATACAAAAGGGCTGTTGCCTTTAAAAACACAAACAATGGAATAAATTAAATTCCCAAGTATGTGTTAAATTAACTAAGTCATTAAACAATGATAATATCAAGCCAAATTAAACAAAATCACACTTGGCAATTTGGAATCTGCCGAATTGTAATTAAATAAAACTAAACATTTAGTAAAATATATTTTTTTATGTTTTGTTCATGTTCATGTCGCCCAACTTAAAGACTTGAAGTGATCAAAAAGTAAACCTAAATCAAAAACATATTTCATTTCTATTGCAATCGTATTCATGGTGCGCCATCTCGAGGCTTGAAGAGGAACAATAACATTAATAAATTATCTCTCATTCTAATTTTCATCCTGTTCACCATGAAGTATGTTGCAACCACCATAAAGTGTGCGAAATGAAGCCAAAAATTCAAAATTATAAAAATTATTTTTCTCAGGACTCCAAAATCATCATTACAAGTTCTTTCTCTTCTTCAATGCGTAAATATAGTCTCCCTTAGAAAGTAATAGTAAAATAACCTTCCCAGAATGGAAAGATTGTTAATAAAAGTAACACACACCCTTAAATGTACAGAAATGTAATATTTTTCGCTAGGTTCAACTTTTACCGCATATCAGATGAATTCTATCCATCATTAAATGGTCATTTTTATTTTTAATAATTTGTTATAAGTCTCCTACATAACGATATTTTCGTGACAAAAACGAAATTTTGTTTACGATTTTACGCGAAATTAACGTTACCGCCGTATTTGAAAAGTTACAATAATTGTTAGAAGTTCTATCTCTTGATATAAGTCCCCTGAACAACAACATATGCCTCCTAGAACGAAACGTCTGTTAAAATATTTTAAGCGCACAAAAAGATTCCGTACACTGTCTGTTTTTACTATATTAATGCAATTATGCTCTTCCACAGTATCTTAGAGTTCAAATATTATCGTTAAACGCTTATTGATTAAAATTCACTTAACAAGAGAATATGCTTCCTAGGTCAGTAAAATTCTTACACACAGAGAAATATTACAGAAACCTTGGAGATATGATGCCATAGTTAATTTCGACTAGAATCCTACATTTTCTCGTTTATATGAGTGAAAATATTTTGATAGCTATAATTTCTAGTTTAGGGGACATAGCAAATCATTAAAAATAGGAAGTCGTTTTCATAATGCTCAATACATCCGAGATGCGATAGAAACCCACCCAAGTAAAAAATTGCTATACATTTATAATAAGTGGTTATTTTATTCATAACAAAGTTTATATTTACATTTAACATTTTTCTTTCTGGCAACCTAAAATGATAGAACTTTCATTTTGGGATAAGTTTAAATTAAATATTCTCAAACTGAATAAAACCTCATAACGATCACGTGGTATAGCTACATTTTACATGTCAATTATAGGTTTTTTTATTTCCTACGACATATTCGTAATAAATAATTACTTCCACCTCCACGTAGTGGATTGGAAGTATGGTTATCGTAAAAAAAAATCCATTTTTTTTTCTGGAAATAGGTTTAGAATGTCATGAAACGTCGAGATTTTAAATTTGAGCGAAACAAAATTTTCTGACTGTGTCGATCTGTCAGTTGGCCTGTCTGTCTGTAACTTTTTTGTCCTCACGTTTTCTCCGGAATAATTTAAGATATTGACTTGAAATTTTGTCCACTTGTATATTATAATGTGATCTGGAACTGGACTTTTTTTTAACATATCTGGTTAAGGGTTGTGGGGTAAATAGGGGTATATAGGGGGAAATAAGTAAAATAAGCTGGTAAGAGTACAGAAACTTGAAATTGTGTGTACTAGAAGCCAAGGCTTAAAATTTTTTTATAATATTTTACATCCCCGCATCCCCCCCCCACTCCATCATTAAAGGAGTTGATAAAATAAAATAGAGATATTCACTTGAAATTTGGTATACATATGCATTATAACGATATCAGGAACTAAATTATATTTTGGGTTAATTTCGTTGAAGGATTGGGAGTTACATAGGGGAAAATAGGGGAAAATAAGTAAGGCAAGCTGGTAAGAGTATAGAAATTTGGAATTTGGTGTATATACTAGAAGTGAAAGCCTCAGGTTTTTTTTACAATATTTTCCATCCCACCACTACCCCCACACCCCTATTAAAGGAGTTGATAAAATTAAATGGAAATTTTCACTTGAAATTTGGTGTACGCATGTACTATAACGACAATTAAAACTAGATTATATTTTGACATGATGCTGTTGAAAGAGTGCGGGGGTAAGTAGAGGTAAATAGGGGAAAATAAGTAAAGCAAACTGGTAAGAGTGCTGAAACTTGGGATTTAGTGTATATACTAGAAACCAAAGCCTCAGATTTCTTTCTAATATTTTTCAACTCCCTCACCCCACCACCCCCACTCCATTATTAAAGGGATTAATAACATATAACTGTGACATATTCTCTTGAAAGTTGGTACACGTATGTATTGTAATGACATCTGATTAAGATGGTTCCGTTGAAGGGGTGGGAGGTGGTAGGTTGTGAATAGGGGAAAATAAGTAGAGCAAGCTAGAAACTTAATTTTTAACGTATATGGTAGAAACGAACGCCTCAAATTTTTCTATAACATCTGTCCCAAATATTATTAAAATTCTATGACCACTAATTTCCACATACTCGAGTGCAAATATAGTCCAGATGTTTCCTTTAAAGTGATTGGATGAATAATCTGGATATGGAAGTAGTGATTCGTTAGGCAGCGGTTTTTTAAGATAGCACTAACAGGAAATAACGACATCCTTTCTTACCTATAAAGAGACTTTCTTGTAGGACTTGTTCAGTGCTGTTTCTCATTTTTACTCAACAGACTGTATTATCCACTTTAACTGTAGTGTTTAAAAAATCAGCTCTATTTAATAAAACTGCTTACTTGCGTAGCTATTAAGATATAGAAATAAATAACGAACATCTATCAATCAAACATTTTTTTTTATTTAAGTATCCTGAATGACTAGTAAAATATGTTTGAGATTGGAAACAGCATACAACTATAATTTCCTATGCAGTACAGAGATAAAAAAGAATGCTTTTAGCAAAATGTCAAACACTGATTGGCAATATCCGATTTTACTATAATGCATTCCGCTAAGCGTACAAAATGCATATCCAGTCAATATTAACCAGTCATAAATTCATTGTTTTATGATAAATGGATTTCAATATTGTATCCGAATATTCACCGCATTAAATCTGAAAAATCTCCTGCTCGATGGGACAAACCATCCGTGAAATAATCTCCTAGAACTTACTTTATGGATGTCGGCGTATAGAATAAATTTTTTAACGTTATGAGTTACAGCACACATCAGGAGCTCTCAAGTGATTTTAATGGAAAGAACCGTTTTAGCTCATCTCCAGTTTTATTAAAAGTAGTTCAGGCAACATGGGCCTCAATCTAATATTAATTGCAGGCATATTGATATTTGGTGGGGTTTCTACGGGGGAATTTTCCGTAATAGTGTATCAGCAATCTACATTGATCGAGAGTGAGCTTATCTCACCAGACGGCGCACATACGGAAAAATCTCTGGACATAAGAATTGTTACGGAAAATGTGTTTAGAAAATAGATAGATAAGCATTATTTGCGTATAAATAAAATGATCCCGAATGCTGCCGAAGTTAGCCTATTACTCGTCACAAAACGCGTACAGCCAGTCGTTCTAAATTGAGTAATAAATGATATTAAATTGACATTAAAAATATTACATTAAGTCTAATAATAAAAGTACCACTTGGTACCGCTTTCTTTCTTTGTTAATATACAAGCCTTATTACTTGACAATAAACTTCATAGGATTGCTGAAACTATTAGGAGGTGCTACCCTAATGTTGATAAATTAAAAATTAACAGCTAGTGTAAAGAAAAACTTTTTAAAGCACCAAGTGGTATACGGTTGTTTCATAAAATTGTGTTCATGAACTTAGTTAAAGGCAGCATCGTACTATTACTATCATTTTGAAAATGTGAAATCCGTAATATTAAAGTTAAATCCAAATGACGTAGTTGCCATTTCACAGGCGCAACAGGTATTTGTGGATTCAACTGTTCAAGAAAATCTGGAGACCATACACGGATGTTTTTCACGAATTCCACCAGCCATACGGGATCTTTAATATCAGCTAACATCAGATTCTACAGTAGATGCAATAAACATTGTATTCGATCTTCGTCAATAAATTTTTCAATTACAAGGAGATATTACTGCGAGGGTACAAAGACAATTCCAAAATGTTAAAAAAAAACAGATTTGTTACGATGACAGGTGTAATAGGCCTTTTAAACGGCAAAGAAGTAGACTTTGCTACACCGGGCATGAATCTACGAAGGCGTAGAAGGGCCGCGGATGTTTTTTTCATTGACTCCCACATAAATTTGTAAATAATTTGATTATTCCCTGTTAAATCTGTAAATTATTGATTCACTCCCAATTTCAACTGTAAATATTATTCCCAGTTTAAACTGTAAACAATTCAATTGGTTTCAGCTGAATCTGTAAATAATTTAATTATTCTCAGTTTAAACAGTAAATAATTGAATTATCCCTAGTTCAAACTGTACTTCTTTTAATTCCCACTTTAAACTGTAAACAATTATGATGTGATACATCATCATTGTGCTAAAATAAACTACTCAACAGCACAGCACCACAATTGTTTTAGAGAAAATAAAATGAAGGCATTTACATTTTTTTAAAACTGAAAGCGATTGAATTAATTGCAGTTACAGCTGTTCCAGTTCAATTATGTATGCACTGTACTAAAATGGAAATAATATAATTGTTATGCATTACACCCTCTAAGAAGTGGAGACCGTTGTGCCCATGACTACTACTAGCTAAAATTAAGTAGAAAAGGTTAGGCAACCAATAATACACGCCATCTCTTCTAAAAGCCTGTAGATGGCTCTAGAGTTATACATTGTTCTAGATGTATATTCTCGAAAAGATTAGAGCCTATGCTAGATTTTTCCGGATGTTATTCTGTTGAATATATAAGGCGCAATTCACGGCGGAGGAGTAAGAAGTTGAAAAGTGACAAGTGAGAGGTTAGAAATCCAAGGTGATAGAAATATAAAGTACTAATGAAATAAAAAACACTAAACTGTTTTTCACGTTTTCACATGTGAAAACGTGAAAAACAGTTTAGTGTTTTTTATTTCATTAGTGATAATGGATTTTCACCAAGTAAAGGTCGAGTCTATCAACTAAATATAAAGTAGTAAACATTGTTGATAGTTATTTTAGTAAAAGTGTATTTAATTTAAGGAAGATATTGTATAGTTTCAGTAAGTTATTAAATAAAGTGGTTACCCCTTTTGAAATTATTTTGGAACCCACGGGTCCTGAAGGGTCTTTCAGGGGTGAAAATAAGCGTTACTTACCGTTTAAAGTGGAAATTAAAAAGTACAGTTGTAACTGGGAATAATTCAATTATTTACAATTTAAACTGGGAAAAATTAAATTATTTACAGTTTGAACTGGGAATAATTCAATTATTTACAGATTAAAGTGGGAATTAAAACAAATACAATTTAAACTGTAAATAATTGAATTATTTACAGATTGAGCAGTAAACAATTGAATTCTTTACAGCTTAAAGTGGGAATTAAAAAAGTACAGTTTGAACTGGGGATAATTCAATTATTTACAGTAAACTGGGAATAATTCAATTATTTACAGATTCAGCTGAAACCAATTGAATTGTTTACAGTTTAAACTGGGAATAATAATATTTACAGCTGAAATTGGGAATAAATCAATAATTACAGATTTAACAGGGAATAATCAAATTATTTACAAGTTTATGTGGGAATAAATGAAAAAAAAACATCCGTGATCCTTCTACGCCTTCGTATGAATATGGTAGCTTTGCGAAAGCTTAGATATTTTAAGTATGCCCCAGTTACATCTTTAGACGTCGAGCGTTCATTCTCGCAATCTAAATGGATTTTCAACGAAAGACGCTGAAGTTTAACTACAAAACATTTAGAGCAGATATTAGTAATATTGTTTTATTCTTGCAATCCGCATTGAAATAAACTTGTATATGTTAATTCAGTGTTGAATACGTCCCCTTATACCTCCAGTTCTCCTCGAGTATATTATAAATATTATAATAAATTGACTATATCAGCTTTGGATAATTTGCAGTTCGCTAAGAAAAAATAACAAATTAAGATATTGCTTCACACATGGATACAAATCTTTATGCGCTGACCCATAACCTCCTAAAGCCAACCCTGGTTTTATCATATATCCGATAGGTAAGTCCGACCTCTGAATTTATTAACAAATAAATTAGAGCCATAATGGGAAAGTGATATCGTGACAATATTGTAAT
Organism: Stenurella melanura; assembly: GCA_963583905.1. NCBI lineage: Eukaryota > Metazoa > Arthropoda > Insecta > Coleoptera > Cerambycidae > Stenurella > Stenurella melanura. The sequence goes on from OY757316.1 coordinate 96,452,003, forward strand.
ACTGTTCATCTATTATTCCTACGTTGGTACCTACCAATGCGTATACAGGTTAAATACATTTAGTAGGGTTGGAAGAAGCGGTTCCACTCATGTAGCGTTACAAGCGCGACCTCTTTAGAAAAACATCGCGACAAAATAACGATAATTTCAGCATTATGGCAGTGTAATAACTGGGGTTATATTCCCCTAATTACATAATTTAATCAGACATTACCATTGGTATAGTACGGAGTGTCCCAATCACTTTGCCGACTCCGTCGATATTATAGTATATCCATCGAAAACAAAACTGTGCTTACCCTTTGCTTTCTAGGTGATTTTATCCTGGTGTCCATCAACCAGGTTACTTCACAAACAAACTTTACTGAATATAAAATGAACTTAATTTCATGACAAGCAAATAAAACACGTGATTTCTCAAAACACTTAAACCACTATATTTACATAAGAAAATGAAAGCAAATGAAATTGACAATCACAAACACTTAAACACGATTAAATAAATTAACAAACAGTAATTACACAATATTAAGAAATGGTCCGCGGCAAGTTCAAATCTTTAGCTGAATCGCGACCGAATATTCCTAGGTCAATAACAACACGTTAATTTTCTACTTATTAAAACCGGCAAAATACTAAACAAATGTACTTAAACTTTACAATTGAAAAAGGTTCGCAAAACGAGAGTTTACTATACCCTGTAGGTAGATGATGACCGAACAGAAGTTGAGCCAAAAGTGACGATGTTATTTCAATAGAAAAAAGACGTTTCAAAAGTGGGCAGTAAACTTTAAACCCTCGACCAATTAAAACCTTCTGTAGTTTAAACGGTACCCCCTATTTCAAATTACCTAACGGACCATGGTATTTATCATATGGCCTATCTGAACATTTTTTTTTCATTTGTTTTAGTGGTAATAAAAATGTTCAGATAGGCCATATGATCAATACCATGGTCCGTTAGGTAATTTCAAATAGGGGGTACCGTTTAAACTACAGAAGGTTTTAATTGGTCGAGGGTTTAAAGTTTACTGCCCACTTTTGAAACGTCTTTTTTCTATTGAAATAACATCGTCACTTTTGGCTTAACTTCTGTCCGGTCATCATCTACCTACAGGGTATAGTAAATTCTCGTTTTGCGAACCTTTTTCAATTGTAAAGTTTAAGTACATTTGTTTAGTATTTTGCCGGTTTTAATAAGTAGAAAATTAACGTGTTGTAATTGACCTAGGAATATTCGGTCGCGATTCAGCTAAAAATTTGAACTTGCCGCGGACCATTTCATTTCTTAATATTGTGTAATTACTGTTTGTTAATTTATTTAATCGTGTTTAAGTGTTTGTGATTGTCAATTTCATTTGCTTTCATTTTCTTATGTAAATATAGTGGTTTAAGTGTTTTGAGAAATCACGTGTTTTATTTGCTTGTCATGAAATTAAGTTCATTTTATATTCAGTAAAGTTTGTTTGTGAAGTAACCTGGTTGATGGACACCAAAAAGGATAAAATCACATAGAAAGCAAAGGGTAAGCACAGTTTTGTTTTCGATGGATATACTATAATATCGACGGAGTCGGCAAAGTGATTGGGACACTCCGTACTATACCAATGGTAATGTCTGATTAAATTATGTAATTAGGGGAATAAAACCCCAGTTATTACAGTGGCGCAGTCTAAATAGGATGTTTTTAAGGAAAAAATTTGCATAGCCAATTAATATTCAAGTTAATTAATTGAGTCACTGCATTTTTTTAGAATTTTCAAAATTCGTCTTTTAAAATGAACCTACGTATTAACACATGTCATTTTTCGTTGTTGATCTTGTATTAAAATTACCTAAGAGAGTTTAAATTAGTGGTTTCAGAAGTAAAAGTTTTTAACTCGTAAAATTATACCAGTACGTTGAGAATTTCTTAGAATTAATTTATTTTGCTAGAGTAATGATTCGTGAATGTGTCAAGTAAAGTAAATTAAAATTAGTAAAGAAAGTAGAGATGAAGAATAAGATATTATCATTGGTGGGGCATATTATAGTATATGTAAGAACGGCTTGTGTTTAATTCCTAGATAGCAAAGTAAAAATACCCGGAAACTTAACTACAATAGGCAATTCATAAGGTTATATGTGTATAAAAGAATTAAGGTTGTGTCAAAGCAATAATCAAAGTATATGTAGAAATTAGTGCTAGTATTTACCGAGTGTTGAGAATAAAAAGGGAATTTTACTGATCTGTTGTGGAGTAGGGCATGTAGAGAAACGATATTTAGAGATATTGTCGAGTAAAATTTTAAAATGCGGATCTAGTGGTAAATGATTGCAGTAGACGAGGTTATTGCACCCTCGTTCGGACAAAACCCTATTTATAAACTCCGTACTCTACCAATGGTAATGTCTGATTAAATCATGTAATTAGGGGAATAAAACTCCAGTTATTACAGCAGCTATGATGGCTTCCTATTTTAGATTTTTAACTTTTGACATCAGATTAGGTATCTAAAAATACTTAACTACGAAATTTAATGTAATTCGGCCGAAATTTTAATTCTCTCTAATTTTTAGAGCAGCCTATTGTGCATTAGTCATAGTTTGAGAAAAAACTCCGAAGGTGATCTTTTATGAACGCTGAAGGAATGGTGCATTTCTGTACTTTTGGCTCTTAACTTGGTCAGAGTTCTCTTCCTACCGAGGAATTAGTGAAATAGTACGTATATATGTTTGAGCCTTCGAGCCGTATGCAAGTAGCGCAAATCGTCTGAGTGAATATTGGTCATAATGTCGAATGTAATACTATGCTTTTGTACACCTACGGCCTTATTATTATTAGACTATTCCAAAGCCTTTGACTGTATATATCACGAAATTTCATTAAGTACATTGCATTTTATGGGTTTTGAAAATAAGGCAGTGCAGTTTATTCACAACTACTTACATCATAGGAGGCAAATTGTAAAATTGAATAACAATTTATCTCTTGAGAGCATCTTGGATCGGGGGTACCACAGGGGTCAATATTGGGGTCTTTACTATTTTCTCTTTATACAAGTCAACTGCACAGAATACTTAAATTTTTCAAGGTACACTGTTACGCTGATGATACAAATTGTATTATTCCTTTAATCCAGGATGCATTGACGACGCTAACAATAAAATCAATAAGGATATTGCTGAATTAACCGTACTTTATGTATAGACCCTAGTAAATCAAAGATAATGTTGCTTGGCAGAACAACTCAGCTAAATAGGTACCTTAAGGGCTTAAAATTAAGTCAATAGTATCTCTATAACTTGTGTAAATGAGGCAAAAAACTTGGGACCTACTATTGACTTGGATCTAAGATTTAAAGACCATATAAGGAACTGTAATAGGAAAGCTTTTAGTAATTTAAGGAACATCTATGCCAGTAAAGATGTGTTGGATAAAAATACCCTAAAACTGTTTTGCAACAGCTTAGTATTATCACATTTTAATTTTTGTAATGTTGTATACGGCCCTTGTTTGGATATTGTCACATCAAGTAGTATTCAAAGAATTCAAAACTCTCGTGGTTGTCTAATTTGCAGTATCAACAGAAGAGAGCACATCTCTCATAAATTTAAAGAATTAAATTGACTAAATATGGCAAATAGAAGCTTACTACATGCCTATATCTGCTTTTGGAAGATCGTGACTACCAAATCACCGCCTTATCTATATAACAAAATTGGTTTTCGCATGGATTTTTATAATATTAACGTACTGAGAAAATCTTTAATCATTTCACCTTTTCATTGATCTGTTTTATTCTGAACGATCATTTTCATATGCTATATAAATTGTATAATAAAATACCTGCTAGTGTATAATAAAATTTGAAAAATTTAAGTATGAAATGCGAAAAATTATATTGTGCAATCATTAAAGGAAAATTTAAAAAATATTAAATGATGGGGTGTAGGGTACTATACTAAATTTCTAATTTTGTATGTAGGCATTTCATTGGATCAGCGAAACAGTGATTTTTGAATGTGTATTTGTGATTGGCCGGATCACTGCATTATGAATCTATAATTCATTACAATGAATTACAGGTATGATTTTTCACCGTAAAATGCTAATAATTGTCATATAATTAAATAGGTGGCAAAAATGCTAATAATTGCCATGCAATTAAATAGGTATAGAAAAATAAATATATAACTACTATTTATATAAATTTCATTAGTGTTCTTAGTCACATAAGTTACATGGTTATTTATGTACCAAGTGCGTTACAGAGATTATAATGCCCGGAGGGTAACATATGCAGCCCAACGGCCTTTGGCCCGAGGAATGCATGTTGCCTGATGGGCGTTATAACCTAATAACGCTCGTGGTGCATACAATATTTAATTATTCACCAAAAATGTATTTTTTTAATGAAAAATTGGCTTTTTCATTTTTTAAACACATTTTTTTAGTAGTGTATGGCATTTGTTGATACTTTGACGTGTATTGATTATATCTGTCAGTATGTTCCGTTCTTTCAAATTTAGTAACCCAGTTCAATGCTGCTAGCTTTTTCTTTTTACCGTTTTTACCAAGTAGTCTATGACATGACAGTTGTTGATATTGTGACGTTTGTTGATGTTGCTTTGCTTTGTACGTAGATAATACGTTTAACAAAATAAAAGGAAAATGAATATGAAATACCACAAAATATCCGAAACAATGCAGGAAAAGGCACAGAAAATGTATTGTCGCTAAAATCCAAACCATTTCTTTCTTTGTTTCTCATATAACAGGGCGTTATGGCTATAACGCCCGCTCATTATGTCCGTGATATGAGCATCTTTATGGTAATCGTATCCAAGTATAATAAACAAATGACATGCGGGTGAAATAGTATATTATTCAACGAGCATATAATAGCCATTATATGCGAGTAGAATACTATACTTTGTCCACGACTATTAAATATTTAATATTTATTTAATTAATATTCATTTCATTTTTTCTGTTTAAGAAAGATTCATATGATATCATATATTATTTTATCGATATTTTTCAGGCAACAAGTTTAATTAGGCGATTTCTGTAGCTTCCATTATTTCTCGCAGTGCCAAAGAAATCTCATTTTCACTGTCAGTATCCATTTTATCTAATTATATTACTCTTTTTGAATACCTAATATGTAAAATTATTGTAAATAACGTTGGCGTTGAAATCGCGCAAATTTTGACGTTTCAAATCAATTACAGAATTACGCTTTGACACATTGTCATGGCTTACTAATAAAATAACACAGTTTGTACGTCGATAAATGGTTTTAAAAAACAATGTTGGGGATTCCGCGTGTTGCCAATGGGCTTGTTCAGCATTTTTTTTAATTTCATAAATCGAAAGTGCAAGTATAAATTAATGGATCTGCAAAAAATTAGAATCTTATTCGCACGTTTAGTATCTTAAAAACTATTACAAATCTCCATCTCACGAAAATGGGGCGTGGCCAGGCGCTACGTCACTATACGCATAGACTCAGCGATCTCAGTAGACTTGATGCTCCTTACTTGTTATAATTATAAGTGTTTTCAAAGTATTGTTTGTTTTGTTTACTACTTGACAGTAGTACAATTTGGTGAAATGTCAAATAATTACAATTTTTTATCGCTCCTGCCGGGACGAATTTTCGATTTTGATCATGCAATTTACGATTAGAATTGATCGCCGGCCTTCTCCTTTCCTTAGAGACATAGAACGAACTTTCACTCGACGTATTTATTTACCAGCGTTTAAAAATTTCATGTTTTTCGACTTTTCAGGTTAAATTTGAAAGATCCCAAAAGCCATTTTTCTTACGTCACTTACGTATAGTGACGTCACATATGAGCCCTCGGTTTTTGCAACTATTACCAATTTCAACTCCTTATATCTCGAGAACGGAAAAAGTTAATGATACGAAATTTTAAGTGTATAATGAGAATATCGAGTACTATATGAAAAAGTATAAAAACCGTATAAAAAGAATATCATGGAACAAGCCCATTGATGATGCTTTGAAAAAAACTTACTAATGTAGTTTTTGAGTGTTCATTAAAGTACCTCTTCGGCATGTACCATTTGAGTGCTTCCTAGAAAACTTAGAGAAACAACACCTGTCTTTTGGTTGCTGCAATTTTGACATTTTAAATTTTTAGTAAAAAGTCACTAACGTCATCATAGTAATAAAGAGCAGTTGGTGCGAGCCCCTTCCTCTTTGCGATCTTAAGGTACATGCTGTCGAGACGCGCTTCGTTTCGCCGGACCGTGCCCGCCTCGAAAGTGTTCGGGACGGAATCCTACAGTGTATAGGCCATACTCGGTTCCGGTATTTTTCCGGGTTTTTCCGTTACTACCGGACGAAAGTCAGCTATCTCTCTCGCCTGCTTTTTTGGGGAATGAGGAGCCGAGGAGTAAAAGAGAAAATAGGGGAAGGCGTTTTCGTATTTCGTAAACGTCAAAAATGTTCGATTTCTTTTCGTTCCTGTCGGGCTCGATTTTCGATTTCGACCTCGCAGCTTGCGGCTAGCTATAACTAGAACCTCTCCCCGTTACGCCACGATGCCGTACGGCGCTCAAAAAATTGTATTTCGAAAAATACGGACGTTTTAAGATTGCACGTTTTTGCGCTGTTTCGAATCCGAAGCGAGACTCATTTTTTCGGTTTTTCGCGTATAACTCGAAAACGGCTGCAGCTACCTCAAAATAAAAAAATCTCAAAGGACAAGAGCGTTTCTTTCCGCTTCCTCCGGTATCTTCAAAAATTTCATACGACTCTTCGTTTCGGATATATCGGCCGAAAAGTGCGGCGGTGCAAAAAGGCGAAAAATTTGACGTTTTTACCTTTAAGCCTCCATAACTTCTAAACGGGGCCTCCTAGAGCAAAATACTTCGCCCTAACGAAAATGTAGAAAAATTAATTATCTAAAAGTCTTTTTTTTGTTTCTTTCCAGCTTCAAAAATCAACGAGATACGGGCGGTCAAAGTGGAAGAATTTTTCGAAATTATGTGATATTTTAAATTTAAAATATCCCAGAAAAGCTAATTTTGTCGCGCTCGCCGCGGGCCTAATTTTCCATTTTTCCGGTCAAACTTGGTATCGCCCGAAAGCTACGTTCCTCTTTTTTTTCGGAGAGACGTCGAACGCCGTTCCACTCCCGATTTTTATTCACTTATGTATTTTTAAAGTACTTACGGTTTTCGATTTTTACGAAAATATCCATTCTTATTTCGCACAGAACTACACTAAATTTTTTAATTAACCCGGGGCACGTACTGCACGAATAAAATGCGAATCTTCGTGTTCAAATAGAGACCAAGATCGAGCCTCTATGTCCAGTATTAACTGAAATATGAGCGTTTTAAGATTTCATGTTTTACAATTTTCTAGGTTACGTTTTAACACAGTCAAATTTGTCACGTTTGTCTCGCCCCTGCGAGGCCGAATTTTCGATTTTCCCTATACAATTTGGTATCACGGGAAAGGGCCAAGCTCCCCCTTTCCATCGAGACACAGAACGAGCTTCTACTCCAAGTAATTGCTTAATTATGAATTTATTTGTACGTAGATGTTTTTCACTTTCTCACAAAAAACCCAACATTCACACGCCCGTGCCGGGCCGAATTTCCGATTTGGCCCGCACACTCCACTATCACAACAAAATATCGTCCTTTCCGATTAATTCGAGACCTAGAAAGCCTCTCCACTCCCATTATTTCCTGAAATATCGCCGTTTCAAAAGTCCATGTTTTCGCTTGCGAGACAAATTTCGACCGGCAATGCAGTTCACTGAAATAAATGATAAACATTAAATAAAAATCAATAGAATGTCAACGGTATGGGTGAGCAAAATAAATCTATATAGGGTGAGCCAAATTCATAGAAAAATCGCAATTAAATCTATTTGTCGTCCGATTGGCCTGAAATTTGGTACCCGGGGATTGTCGACCGCGGAGATCACGAATATGACATTGAAATTTATTTAAAAATTCAAAATGGCGGCGCCAAAATGGCCGGCGACTTAGGTCATTTTTTGTCTCACAACGCTCAAAGTCGGTGTTTGGGGGTTTTCGAAGTCGCCGATTACGAATCCGGAATCAAAATTGAAAAATTCAAGATGGCGGCCGAGTTGCGGGACATATTTTACCATTTACGGTGCCATTCGTCTGAAAATAAGTACCTATGTGTTATCGAGGTCACAGATCCCGAATATCTAATCGTAACTGAAAAATTCAAAATGGCGGCGTCTCCACAGCCTAATATCCATCTTTTCTGTAACTCTCTTATTTACTCTCCAATTCCAATTAAACTCGGTATGATGAAGTTACTGAAGTAGCTGATTGTGAATATGACATCGAAATTGAAAAATTCAAAATGGCGGCGTCCCCATGGCCTATTATACTGTAACTTTCTTATTTGCCAACCGATTCGGCTGAAACTCGGTATTTAGAGGTAATTAGGGTAGCTGATAACGATCATGTCTACGGAATTGAAAAATTCAAAATGGCGGCACAAATTGCAGGACACTATCCGTTATTTAAGGTGGAATTTTTCCAAAAATAGGTATGTGAGTGTTATCAAGGCTACAGATCACGAATCTGTGACCGTCGCTAAAGAATTCAAAATGGTGGCGTCCCCGTAGCCATTTATTCTAACTTTTTTATTTACAGTCCGATTGAAATGAAACTCGGTATGTACAGGTTATTAGTGTGGCTGATAACGAATATAACATTAGATTTACAAAATTCAACATGGCGGCAACCAAAATGGCTGACTACATATGTCATTTATGGACCGATTCGACTGAAAATCGGTACCTAGATGTTTTTCAGGTCGCTGATAACGAATCTGACATCGAAACTCAAAACCAAGCTTTCTACATTGATTCAAGCTTTCTACAATGATTCAAGCGTTTCCTAATCGAGTGCGGAGTACTCGCATTGACAGCTTTAGCTGTCACCCCTCCGGAGGAGCTAGAATGGGCGATAGCCCATTCTAGTTTTTTATAAACAACTGACTGTCCTCATTATTCACTGCAATCAGTGAATAATGAAATCATTATTCACTGCAGGAAATAATGGATAGCATTATCCTTGAGGAAACACATACATAATGATGACATTATTTAATAGTCGTGGACAAAATATATTATTCAACGAGCATATAATGATAGCTATTATTCACGACGGTGAAATTTAAGTAAATCACCAGAGTGAATAATAGCCATTATATGTGAGTAGAATACTATACTTTGTCCACGACTATTAAGTATTTAATATTTAATAAATTCATATCAATTACATTTCTCCTATTTAAGAAAGATTCATACGCCATCATATATAATTTTTTCGATTTTTCGTGCAACAAAAGATAATTTAGATAATAATTTCTTACGTCTTACTAGAACCAGAAATGGCACAGGCTATTTAGGAATTCAGTTCTTCAATATGTTATCTCCCGATGTAAGATCTCTTAGCATAAAAAAGTTCAAGGTGAAAGTGAAGCAATACTTGCTTGACAAAGCTTTTTACAGTATACGAGAATTCACGGATTCTCATCATCACTTCTAAATAAAGTGCTTTGTACGTACTGATGCAGTATTCTCGAAATTTAGCTGCAATTTATTAGTTTTCTCTATATATAAATTTGTGATATTATACTCCTAACGTTTATTTCTCCACTGTTATTGATTTAAGTTTGTCCAAATTGTCAGTCCTTTTGTCTACGTATTTTACATTTAAATGTAATTTTATTCCACATCTTACCTTATTAATGGCTACTTAATTCTAACCACACCATATATCTTTGTTTTTAATTATTGACTTTAATTGTAGTGCTTAGTTTTATACATTTTATGGTTATTTACTTTACATTATTGCTTATCTTAGTTAACCTTTACTTTTTTTATTGACTTGTGTAAGCACTTTTGTGAATATCAACACCAATAAAGTATCTATCTATCTATCTATTTAAATTGGAGTACTAGCGCAGTTGCTACAATGTGACAATCAGACGGAGAAGGTAACATTAGAAAGAGAGGCCAACAGTGAAAAATGGACGACACTGTCCTGATAGAACGACCGAACTGAGCTGGCAGTCAGTAGCTAACGTCACTAAAAAAACAGGTTGCTTTGTAATATATGTCACATGAAGTATTTCTATGTCAATTTTAATGAGCTAACCTATCTTTAGTAAGATTGGTCAAATTCGTTTAATGCGTAACCACAGGCGTAATAGACAAATCCCGAAACCGTTTCCACTGGATGTCGTGTCCCTTTAAATTGGAGTACACAACTCTCTTCGTCTATTTCATCTTCTCCGTCTGACTGCCCTATCTTGTTAGTTATCTAATCTTTGACATTGTCATGGCTTACTAATAAAATAATAGTTTGTAAACACTTAGGTAAATGGTTTCAAAAACAATGCTCGGGATTGCCGCGTGTTGCTAATAGATGATGGACAAAATATATTATTTTTCAGATCCATCGAAATATTCAATAATTAATTGTTTGCCATCAAATCCTAACATAAATTAATAAAACCCATGCCACAATTCCCTTTGATTTAATTGGCTTTTTATTCTGTGACCCTGCAAGAATTTGCCTAAAGCAAAGTTTTCCAATTTATTTTATTTTCCTCAAATGATATTTCAATGAAGTTATGTCTCCTTATGACCCCAAATGTCTTTACGCACCGACTTTATTTGAAAACTTTTAGTAATATGCCTTTCATGGCGAATTCCAATAACTAAGGAATTTATATTGCATTCTATTTAGCCCCAATAAGTGATCTTCGGATTCCTTTATCTTTCGTATTACTGAATAGATCCATATTTAGCGTAATTACATTTTTCCTTTGAATAGCAAGATGCAGTTAAGGGGAAAATGGATTCCGTTCACGGGATACTCAGATGGGCGTATTTTTCCTTGTAGATTTGCTTTATTTGATAATTTTATTGCTTGAATACAAAACATTTGAAGAATCTGCATTCATGAAATAAAGTCGAATTTCTCTTAAATTCTTTTATAATTAGTGGAATTTTTACTTTTACCCCCTTATAGTATAGGAGCTGGGCAAATTCTTCGGCAAGTCATCGTTTTATTCTCTATTAGATATTTTTATCGCTTTATAAATGATAACGATTTCATCTTCAGTTTCACTATGTATGCCAAAAACATCATTCTTGTTTAATGTTTCCTGGATTAAACCGTGGGAGAGAAGATTTATCACGATATTCTGAAGGTGGCAAGTGTGATCCTGCTGAAATATCAATTAGACAATCACAATCCATCTAGATAATATATTTTCCGAAAATCGTTCGTAAATATTGACATTTCTGACAAAATTTTTAGGAAAAGTCAATGTTTCCTTACATTTAGTCGTTCATATTCATTTTTGTACTGTAAGGAAACATTATTTCCTTACAGTTATTATTTATGTACTACGAAAATGATTAAAACACGTGTTTCAGAAAAGTTTCATATTTAATAATCTTAATACATTATAAAATACATTCTGAAACTAGTTGTTTGTTATATTTACAGTAATTTGACAATTAGTACAATTGTTAAACATTGAAGGAACATGCGAACTAGTAGGGCAAATTTGCTGAATATTTTCCACAGTAAAAAAATTTTTTGACAATAATTAATACAGTCAATAAGCATTGGAGAAACGTTGGAACTAGGAGCGTTATTTTGTTCAATATTTTCTGCTGTGAAAAGTTTGTTTGCCACATCAATCTTATTGTTAAGAGACTCTTCGATATATCTCTCAGCAACGTTGATGACTTCATCCGCCTAGCCTCTAAACTAGTAATATCTCCACCAGAGTCAACCAACATCGTCGCAGAAGAACGACGAAAGCAGTGACCGGTATATTCTGGCGGATTAGGCAAATTCAAATATGTAGCAACTATCTTAGACATTTTTCTAAATTGATGTATTCCTACTACCCGTCTACAACCTTTTCGTTCCGATATTGAAAGAAAAATCAGACGCTATTCATGCTTTGTGGTCTTAACCCAACATACTTGCAGTAAACATTTAAATACATTTGATTAACAACAAATGATCTTGGTTTGTTAGTTTTAGAGTTATATATGCTATTTAAAAGCTTAGATTGTGGGTCTTCTACATCTTGTAGGGTTTTGACTAACGCATTCATTTTACAGTCTCCAGAAATACCAAATATTAAAAAACCTAAAAAAGTATATAAATGTGTAGTTCGAATAAAAAATTCAAGTTTTCTAACTTACCTTAATCATTAAATATTCTTTATCTGACGTTTCCTGGATGAATTTGTTGATTTCCTCTTTAGTTAAAATCTTTGATTTATTTAGTCTATAACCTTCAGCTTGCCGTTTCAATAATGGACACAGTTTTGGATATTTAAATTCGCATTTTTATTCTTGCGGTAGTCCATGAAACGATTGTATGCATATTAGTATTTTTCTCTCGATTTGTTTGGTAATAAATCTAATGAGGCAGTACCTATTTACTGCCTCCACTAGTTCCGGAGGAGTTCCAGAACTGGAAAATTCACCCTCACTTATTAATTTGGCGCCAAATCGGTATCAGATGACACATGTCAAGTCGGAAATTTGCTTATTCCTGATAATGGGATGTTGATCTAATAAAAACTGTCAATTTAAGCCAAAGTAATAAATATTTTAAGGTTAATATTTAACAATTTCTGTATGCATTATTTATGAACTGTTTTTGAACATCAACTTGTCTCCTCTGGATTGAACAAAATTCAAAATATATGGAATTCGTGTTGCTCAGGAATGTACGTTGAAGCCTTAACTACACTTTCCAAGTGAAAAATTTACGTTATCATTTTGATGTTAAGAAAAAATGATTGAAATATAAAATATTTTTTGCAGGGTAATTTGGAACGATGCCGCACAAATATAAACGGCAACTTGGTAGTGCCGGAAGGCTGGATTATGACTCTCAAAAAATTTAACAGGCATTGGAAGCAGTTGTAGACGGACATTACTCATTTTCACAAGCTTGTGCAAGATTCGGTGTGCCTCAAACCACTTTGTTCCGAAATTATCGTGGCCAAAATCCAAACAAACTTAGTCAACCATCAGTGCTGTCTCTAGTAAAAGCTTCAACCACAGCTGCTTCTTTTGGATATAGGTACTTTCACAGACAAAGAACTGCGTTTGTTTGTTCAACGTTATCTAAACCGCAAGGGTGTAACCATAAAGCTCTTTAAGTAAAATTTACCAGGGCTTGATTGGATAAGACACTTTTTGAAGCGCAACAAAGAACTGACAGATTTTCTGAAAACTTAAAGCGCTGTAGGGTCGACGTTAACGATGAAGTTATACATTCATATTTTGATAATTTGGCAATAAACATGACAAATATTCCACCCAAGAATGTACTCAACTATGATGAAACAAACATAACTGACGACCCTGACAATCAGCGGGTAATAGTTAGAAATGGTTGTAAACACCCATCACGAATCTTGGATGCTTCCAAAACATCTACATATCTACATCCATTATGTTTTCTGCTGTAGCTGATTGTACCCTATTGCCTATCTATGTAGTTTACAAATCTAAGAATCTTCATCCAGAGTGGATCCAAGGAGGACTACCAGGAACATATTATGGACGATCAGTTAGTGGGTGGTTCGATGGAGATATTTTTGAAGATTGGTTTTCAAACAGCTCTACCGTATTTTAGAAGGCTGCTAGGTGTAAAAGTATTATTAGGTGTTAAGCAAGTCACATGAGCTACAAAATAATTAAATTATGTGAGGAGAATGGTACATATTTCAAGTTTTTACCACCAAATTCAACGCATATGCCAACCACTAGATGTCTCCTTTTTTCGGCCTCTGAGAACAGTATGGCGTCAAGTTCTTACAGAGTGGAAATTGAAGAACCTAGGGGTTCTCCCAAAGACTGAATTTCCTTCCTTAATGACGAAAGCACTTGAAATCATGAAACCAAATATACAGAAGAACATTATTGTAGGGTTTAAGAGTGCTGGCATATGCCCTCTAGACAGAAACTGCGTTTTAAATAAAATAATAAGAACAACCTGATAACGTCAACGAAGATGCCTTAACACAATCATTCACCGATATTATTAGTGAACGTAAATTACCAATACTGAATGCGACAAAGAAGAAAGTAAGAAAGAAGAAATTAAATGTACCTGCAAGACAATCTATAATGCTTGAAGATCTTTAGATTCCCGACACTCAAATTTTAGACACCGAAGAAAATGAAGAAATGGAAGATATGGAAATTGACAAAGAAAATGAGACTCATGACGATCTAAAAATGTCTGCAACCAAAGAGAATTTGAAAGAAAAATTGTTAATTTTTGTCGAATTCCTGTATAACGCGGGCACCAAATAAGAAATGGTTAAACAATTTGTCGCACAGATACTCCAATTAAAAAAAAAGACCTATCAAATATCATGTTTAAGGCCCTACAAGAGAAAAAGGACACATTTATTTTTCCATTCATTGAAGACATCGTTCATGTGACATTCGAGCAAATTAAATGCATTTTGTCAGATCCAAAATTTTTTCGAGGTAGACATGTTTTTAAAGGAATGGTTTTATAATTTCATATAAATAAATAAATATTTGAAACAGTTTTATTATTTCTATCATTGCATTGCACGAACTAATGAGAACGAGTTCTGAATTAACACATAAAAAGACAAAAATTAATGTTTATACATATATTTTTTTTAATATTTTGTTGCAGTTAGCTGTTACAGAATGTTTCCAAAATATCATAGTATGTGCCTATTTGAATTAGATTATAATCAAATGCTATTTTATATATAAAACCATTATCATTCCCATAACCCCAAACCTCCGGTTATTTGGAATGATACAAAAGTCTAAAAAATAGGCATTAAATATATTTTGTTTAATATTTGTGCAATTCGACTTATATTAACAGACAGAAGACAGTGCTAAAGTTTGAAAACGAGGAAAATCGTTCCAAATAGTCACGTTCTACGGTACTACTATACTTTGAAATTTCGAAACCAGAAATTAAATTATATATGTTAAGTTTGACAATTCAATATTGATACGTTTCCATAGTTAGGCAACAAATGTTACTAAGAATTTCATGGCAAGACTTATTTATGAATAAAATGAATCACGCTTTTTTCAAAATTAAACAAGATTTCAATTTCTTTCGTTTTTTAAACGATTTTCGAAAAAACAGTTTGTATACCTTGTACGAGAAGCCACATTCCCGGACTCCGTCTTCACAGTCGTCCAGGTATGTTAGACTTTTCCTACTAGGTATACAATATACTACTATGGTAGTTTATTATCGAACAGATGTAGAAAAAGATCATAATTCTTCTCTCAGCATGCATATCAAACTTTTATAAACACAGTGACATAAGCATTCGAATAAAATTCATGTACAGCTTTTTTTTTTCTTTTTGGCATTGGATTTCTTCATTAGCCAGATACATATTATGTATTTATTGGCTTTATTGCTTTATTCATCCGTTCACAACTAACCTAACACGACGACCCAACCATTCAATATGCACAAGATGATAGTTCACAAGGACACTCTCTTCTCGTCCAGGGGTTTGTCAGGACATTTCTTATATAACATTACACTGGTAGACCTCGGAAAGGGGGTATATATAACAATGGGAGAGACAATTAAGGAGTACGAAGCTAACCTAATATAGAACGATGTTATAGCAACAGTTTAATTGTGTTCATGAAATTAACCAATACGTTGTAGACTTGTATATTTTTTAAGGACAATAGATCAGTAACATTAGTTGGTAGAGGGACTTTGATGTCGACTAAATTATTTAACATTGCATCGATAGCCGTTTGGTCATTCTGACAACTAAGGAAAATATGGTTCAGATCGCCGTAGTACCACATGTGTTACAGATATCTGAATCAAGTACACCAATTCTATTTAGGTGTTTTGGAAAGCAAGCGTGACCGAACCTTATTCTGCAAATTGTGGTAATAAATTTCCTGGGGGCGTTAATGCCCTTAAACAATGGTGATTTGGGAATATTACTAATGATTTGTGCCAGTAGACTCGTAATTATCTAACTGATAGTTTTCGTAAGATCTTGACCAATTGTTAAATGCTTTGTGCCTGAATGTATTTATAGCACCCGATAGGCATGTTTTAAAGTTGGAATTTAAGTTAAATAAGGCACTTTCATTAGCAAGGTTGTCCACATATTCATTATGGAGAATTCCTACATGGGATTTAACCCAAACAAAATTAACAAAAAAATTATTCTTATGTAATTCACATAGAAGAAGATTTATACGCAGGATGTATGCACTTTTGTGGATGTAATTAAGTGCCCCGCTTTTAATACTTACAAGAACGCTTAAGGAGTCTGTATATATTGTTGCATGCCTAACTTGATTTCCTTTAATATATTCTAGGGCTTTAAGAATAGCTATGGTTTCTTCAACAAATACAGATGTATTTTTAGTCAATTTCATTTTGTATTCAAATATTTTTGATGGAATATAGACAGCACATCCTGAAATTTTCGATGCATCCGTATAAATTTGTAAATAACTTGAGAACCTCGATTCCAGTTCTTTTAATAAATTCAAGTTAATTCTAGGAACATCCGAATATGTCGGGATTAAAACAAAAGGTTCATAAAATAGGTCTTGATATTCTAAATCCCCATATGAGATGTTAGATATTAAAATTAAATTATTTCTATATTCACTAGTTTCACGAAATGGAGAACATAAAGGCGGAGAATTCTTCTTTGTCCAGTACTTATTAGTTAAGTCATAAGTACTTAATTTAGAGATTTTCAAAATTATGGGTAACTGCTTATATTCAGCCTGCAGGACATATTTTTCGCTAAGAAATTCCATACGATATTTCAAGGGTGGCTGCTGCGTTTCTACATGGAGAGGAATTACAGGGGTAGATTTCATTGCTCCTATGCATATACGTAATGCTTTGTTTTGAACAGTGTCGACTCTTTTTAATATCGACTTACTAGTTGAACCGTATAAAATGGATCCGTAATCGATTATAGAACGTATATAGGATTGATAAAAAAACCAGTAACGTATTTGGATGGGCCCCCACCAAGTTTTACCTATCATCTTCAGGAAGTTTATGCCTGTCTCACACTTAGTTACAATCCTATCCACATAGCCATGTAGAGCTTCTTATTATTAATATGGCCCTTTGTCAAGGAAAATGTGATTTAAATATTTTCATAATGATAGATGTTGTAGGCAAACTATTTTGGTTAGACTTCATATAGATTCCATATGCACTTTTGAGTGGTTTACTTCACATATTGCAACGACAACATTGCCGCATAATACCCAACAAGAAAGATAATAATAGAAGGTATTCCGAAACAGCTATATAAACTACGGCTGGTCTTTACAGAAATGCAAATCGCGCAAACCGTTACCCGATATCACTAAAAGTGTTCCTGTATGCACTTATGTACATATTTGTTCTTGGCCTTCTTCCACGTGTATAAATAAATGCATTTCCTTAAACTCTCCACGTAAAGCTCCGGTACATAATATCGCATGAGAAATAGTTTCTACATTTTCTATTCTGTTTACATAACAGAAACTATTTACTCAGAAAATATTTTTATAAACAAAAATTTGACTTGGAAATTCGGCTCATCCTTGCAAAAATAAAATAACACTATATGGAGTCTCGTAGAGCTATCGGTATATAAATGGTTTGTAAACAATATAAAGACCCCTCTTGATAAGTTATTCCCAGATATATAAAAATGTAAAATAAATTTTAAAAGCTATAAACGGTAGATAAGACAGAGGCGAACCGAGAGGATCTCAGGACAGAGGCAGTTCCATGAGAGCCGATGTATATTTATGGATATCCTTTTTATATCAGGACGATTTAAAAATGGTATCTGCGCAAACGGAATAAGAGAAGTACGACTTCTTTGGGTATCTTACAATAGTTGAATATGGAATCGTTACTCATAAAAAAAGTGTGCACCGATGTCTTTAGAATGGGAGTGTCTATAAAGTATATAATAAATTTTCAAAAGTTGTGATATTGAATGGTATTTTTACGTTTTGAAATTGATTTATTGATGCGCAATAATAAATGCACTAAGTAAGTCTCCAATAGTCTCATCTATGAGATCCATGTGCAATATGATATACTTCCTTCAAATTTCTTCCAACAATTTCCATATAAAGAATTCTATCGGTAATGATTAATAACGTCTCCTTATTTTCTGATTATTTGTGGCCCCATAATTATTGTAGCCTAGAGTGCACTGCATCCAATGTAATGCTAATATCTGAAGATTTTAGTACTCTTGATGCGATCAAGTGTCCGCGCATTGAACGATTTTCTTCCGGTGCACCCACTAGTTTAGTGCAATTAGGTAATTACCTCGGAACCCAGTTATAATGAATGGATTTACATGATTTTTTTTGCATTGAGTTTCTAAAACTGACCACAAAAATCGGTAAAGGTATTTACACAGAAGTTCCCTCTTTATTCAAACAAAACGGTCACTCTAAAAAATAATTAATTAAGAGATGACAGATGAGAATTATAATCACCATGTACTTAGCCCTATTATTACAGAGAAAACCAGGTAACTTTTTTCCATCACCTACTGCATAGTGGTGGGGGAAAAAATTCAATTTTTTTTTTGTTTTCAAAACATTTTTTTGTTGAAATAGGTTTAGGATATAATGAAACGTGGACATTTTAAAATTGAAGAAAACATTTTTTTCCATCATCTATTCTATTGTAGTGATAAAAAAATTTAAAAAATATGTATTTTTTAAATTTTCAAAACAAATTTCTTTTTTTAAATATGTTTAGAATACTCTAGCATGTTTAAAAATGAATTATTATTTATTTGCTTATAATTGTATTGAAACCTATTCTTTACAGGATTTTGCAAACAGCAGAAAAAATAACTAACTATAACTAAAATAAAAACTTTGTGCAAAAATATTAATGAAAGAATGCAGAAATTTCATTAATATTTTTACGCAAAGTTTTTCTTTTAGTTATAGATAGTTATTTTTTCTGCTGTTTGCAAAATTCTATAAAGAATAGGTTTGAATATGTTTAAAATGTCATGAAACGTGGACATTTTTAATTTGAGCAAAAAAATATTTTGTTCCATCACCCATTTTATAAAAAAATCAAAATTCCAAAATTTTTTTCTATTTCAAATTTTCAAAAAAAAAAAAAAAAAAATTGAAATAGGTTTGGAATGTCACGAAACGTAGAAATTTGAGCGATAGCAGTGACGTCAGTTACCTACCAAATTTGACTGTTCTCCGTCGTAGTTTTTTAGCTAATGCACCAACAGGACCGACAGACAGACATACGTACTGACCTAAAACCTAATTTTTGTAATCTACATGATCTGAAACGTGAAAATCCGAAAGAATCTCGAAAGGGGATCTTTTCTCGAATACAATACCTACTTCCCTTCAGTATACGAGGGAAGTAAAAAAATTTACCCTTTAAAAATTGCCGCTTTTTACTTAGGGGTGGTTCCCAACCCCTCTAGATGGGTTGGCAAAAAACAGTAACCACCGAATCTAGTTTTTTCGTGAAAATTAATTATATATACAGTGAGCACGTAAAGGTTGGAATAAATTCATTAATATAGTTACAAAACAAGTGACAAAAATTCGCTCAAACCCGTCGATTTTTAAATACATTTCTCAATCTGTCCATTAAAAAAAAGTGCTGAAAATATTTTTTTAAGTTATGACGTCATCGACATTTTTTTAAATGGCAACCCCCATTTTTTAAAATGACATTTGAAAGAGCACATTTTTGTGCATACAGTACGTTAAATTCTAGGGAGTATTGCATGACGAAATTATCGAGAAAAAAACATTTAACATTAATAGAACACATTCATTATCGTCGGACCTTTTTACAACTTACATTTTTTTTGTGTTTACGCTTTTTTTCATTTGCCTAGCAAATCAGATCTGGTTCTAACACATTAGTTGGGTACTCGCCTTGTAGTATTATACCTAGAAAAATATATGTTTTGAATTCTTTATGATAATACTAAGAAGTTTTTTTTTAGCTAGTGTTTTTAACGCCGTGTGGGTCGAGCGCGACCCGCATAGAGACAGTAGTATGATAGTAAGTAAGACAATAGTCACTTACGCCGCAGAACGCTGTAGTTATTTGTCAGTGATAAGTGAATTATAATTGTCCTTTCTTAAATTAATTTAATAACTGTTAGGTTAATTGTGTGTGTCGGAGATTTGTTCCTTTTCCTTTTGACCCCCTTTGTCCCTCCTATTGCCTGGGCCGACATCGACGACGGAGAATCCTTCAAACCTACTGTTCACTAAATTATATTAGCCTCACCACGCTGAAAGGGCCCATTCATTAGTATTTACTTTTGATATCGTATTGAAAGTGCTGATAATGCAACGTTTAAGTGAGACAGAACGAATTGAAATTTTGATAATGATTGGCTATGGAGACAAGTAACAAACACAAACTATGGTTTGTGAATTATTTAATGGTAAATACCCTAATCGACCCATTATACAATCAACTATTAGCAAAATAGAAAATAAGTTCCGAGATTGTGGTCATGTAAGAGATAATTTCACGAAAGGTCGTCCTACAATTTCAGAAAATAAACAGTTAGATGTTTTACTGACAATGGAGGAGAATCCTCACAAACCAAGTCGCGAAGAGTTTTTGCATGCCATAATGTATAAAACAAAAAATACGTATGAACTATTTGTATCGTATGATCTGTACGAGGCAGTGCAGTATAGCCAGGCAACGTTATAAATTACTTAATTCAGGTGAATATTAGAACAAATTGTTAGTTTTATTACTGTGTTTCAGTGATTTTTTGCAATTAATTGTTTAAAATGGCATTTTGGTGGTCTTTCGATAGTAGTGACAACGAGACGAACGATTTTGATACAGAGCTTATACAAGCGGAATTTGAAAATAAAGACTTACATGTTCAAATTCAAAGGGTTATTTTGAATATTTACTCGTGTTTAAAAGGCGAAAATATTGATTCTTCATTAAATCAAATCGTGAAGAGGATTTGTGAATTAACCAAATTTAGCCGTACTACAATTTATAGGGGTATTAGAGCCGGTGATGTAGTTGATCATTCTATTGAAGGGCAAAGAAAAAACTTGATAACTCGCCCAAAGATGTCATTCGTCGATTTGTGTATGACTTTTATAATGAACAGAAGGTCATTAGAAATGATTAGGGATAAGTTACGTGACTATCCAGATTATAACTATAAATCCTTAGATATTTTGCGAAACGTTTTGCTCGATTGCGGTTTTAGGTACAAAAAATTGGACAAACGAATGGTAGTTATGGAATCAGCAGGTATCGTTGATCATCGACACGAGTACCTGCGTAAAATAAAAAAATACCGAGATACAAATAAAAACATAATTTATCTTGACGAAACATGGTTTGACACCCATAATGTAGTTCAATACGGTTGGATAGATAATACCAAAAAATGTAATCTAAGTGCTTCATGTTCTAGGGGAAAAAGAATTATAATTCTACAAGCTGAAAATAAAAACGGTTTTATTCCAAATGCGTTGTTGTTGTCTGCTAAAAATATCAAGCAATCCTCGAGGATATGACAGGCGAATTATTTGAGAAGTGGGCAAAGGAACAGCGGTTACCAAATATCCCACCAAATTCTGTAATTGCTATGGATAATGCGTCATACAATTCGCGACAACACACAAAAATTCCGAACACCAACACAAGAAAAGGCGATTTCATTGAATTTATGAAAGGTAATGGTTTGGAAATACCAGAAAAACACACAAAAATACTTTATTAGAGCTGATTGAAAACAAAATTTTAAAAAGAAATATGCCGTTGAAAACATTTTTGAAGCACACGATCATACTATTTTAGGTCTGCCTCCATATTATTGCGTTTTCAACCCCATTGAAATGGTGTGGGCTGATATAAAAACAAGACTACGTCGATATAATCATTTCCTACAAGTAAGTGATTCTGTCTTAAAGAATATAAAGATAATAGTAGACGAAATAGGCAAAAGCGATATATGGAGGAAGTGTGTATCTCATGTGATAAAAAAGGAAAATTAATATTCTATATTACCACCTACTAATCCTATTATTATTAATGTAAATACCGATTCAAGTTCTGACAACTCGGATAGTGACGAGTGAAATATTTTTTATTTAAAGTTCATAGACAAAGCTTTTTTGAAATTTGTTTATTTAACGTCGATCTATTTCCGCTACTGAGACCAATTACCGCTGCCAGGAAACGAATTCCCCCTTTAAAATTTTGCAACGTCTTTCCTTTATAGAATAGTACAAATTTTCTACTTGCCTAACATCATGATACTGCAAAGTTCATATAGTATCATGGCCTAACATTGAATAAGACAGTCGCTGCTTTACGCCCCTTGGGAAGGATTATATACCATCTATGCAACTCCCGCCTAAGATTGCATGACTTTGACGCTAGAAGATAGAACGAAAGGCAGGTCACTAGGCAATAGACGTAGCCTTAATATATCATGTAGGTGACTTCTATTGAATAAAGGTATAATAGAAATCCCTTTCTCTAACAATAAAAAATAATTATTTAGTATTTAAAGCATGTTTGCTTGCATTACTACCGCCGCCGCCTTTGTCCCATAAAGGAGATGCCGACTTTGCTCCGAGTTTTCATTTTGTTGCTGTCCCAATTGAGATCATATATACTATACTAAACTACCAAATTGTTAACTTAGGTTTCAGATCTGAATTTGAAGCATTCTTTTCATTTAGAAACCACTAACTAATATACTATTTAAGACATTTTATTTCATGGCTATTTTACTACAATTTAAAAAAAAGCCGTAAGACATTTGACCTACTGTTATGTATATAATATATATTTGGACAGTCATTGGTATATTTGGAGCAAATTTTATCTGGTGCTGAATATTGTTTCGTTAGAAACGAATTTGCCTAATCTATGTACTTCGGAACATAATAAAATATTTTGTAGAAAAATACGCAAATAAGCTTAGCGATAACAACGAAAGAAGCAGTATCGCGAACGTCTGTGTAAACGTTGTGGGGCAGAATCTACTGAAATAAAATGTGATTCCAACAAATAAAATTTTTATATCCGCTGAATGTTTTCTAATATTATTGATTTATTCCTCGCGTTTGGATCCTTTGGCATTTAGCTTTGCAATACTACTGCACTGGGTAGGTTGCTTTGTGGCTTCAGCGAATTCCGTGTTTTATAGTTATTGTTTTGTTTTGGCGTTTATTGAATTATATTGTCTTAAAGTCTATAATCCTGGATATAGCTTCAAAATTATGTAGATGACCCACATTAGAATGCATGGATAGATATACTTTGGTCGTTACCGTAAATTTATTAAATACCATCAGCTTCTAATGATATACTATAATATAGTGCATTGTTTGTATGTGGAAAGGGAAGACTGAAAACTACTTTATGGGAAATGCACTGTGAATAATACAGTGTTGGTCAGTTCTTAAAAAAAACTACGAAGAGAGATTAAGTACATATAAGAAATGAAGAAGAAATATTAATATAAATTTATTCCCTTCTTCTTTCTAATCCGTTCAATAACGTATAAATAATATTGTTAATAATATTGTTGACTTCCATAGGCGAAATAAAGTTCGCTGATTCTGTGTTTGTCAATATTTTCTTTACTACTTAAATAATTTGCATTAAATATTACAAAAAAAACACTATCTGCAAAATGTTTGTTGTATTACTAGTTTTTGACTTTTCTGTACAAACTACAGCAATAATATACTCTTGTGAACAACTTTCAAAATGTCCGTCCGTCCGTCTGTCTATCCGGTTGTCTATCTTTGTGTGTCTGTTCGTCTGTCACGTTTCTTGGTGATCAAGTTGTGAACAACTTTCAAAATGTCCGTCCGTCCGTCTGTCTGTCCGGTTGTCTGCCTGTGTGTCTGTCCGTCTGTCACGTTTGTTGTAAGCACGATAATTTAAGAACAAAAAGCCAGATTGTATTGAAATTAGGACAGTAAGTTAGAGGAAGCACCCAATTACTTCCACATCCACGTAGTGGATTGGAAGTATTTATAGTAATCGTAAAAAAAATTCAATTTTTTTTTTCTTGAAGTTTGTTTAGCATGTCATGGAACGTCGAGATTTTAAATTTGAGCGAAAAAAATTTTCTGTATGTAACTTTTTTTGTCCGCACGTTTTCTCCGGAACGGTTTAAGCTATTGACTTGAAATTTTGTATACTTACATATTGTTATGAATTACACCCCCTTGGAACTGGAAATTGATACGCCTATGCCTACTAGTGACTGGAAGCTAGTTGAAAGAAATGGACTTTTCTGGAGTGTGGTAAGAGAAGATTCTTGATTGTTTCTAGATGGATCTAGAGAGTCAAATTCGGAGTATATAAGGCGCGATTACCGGTTTGCTAAAGTGTAGTTTATTAAAGTGAAATTAGTAGCGAAAAAGTGAGGTTAAAAATAAAGTAAACAAAGTATAAATGTTATTTTGAAGTATTGTATAGTCAGTAAATTGTTAAATAAAGTGTTAGTAGTGTTTATCTCTTGTTGAAATTATTTTAGAACCCACGGGTTCATACAGGGTGTTTCCTAAGAGGTGGAAAAAGTCAACAATATTATAACGTGATCTGGAACTGGATTGTCTTTTGAACATATCCTGTGAAGTGTTGGGGCTAAGTAGGGCGAAATAAGTAAAGCAAGCTGGTAAGAGTAGAGAATCTTGAAATTTGGTGTATGTACTAGAAGCCAAAGCCTTTTTTATAATATTTTCCATCTTCCCACCACCCCCCACTCCGTTATTAAAGAGGATGATAAAAAAGAGATATTCACTTGAAATTTTGTATATGTATATATTATATTAACATCAGGAACTAGATCATATTTTGAGAGTATTCCGTTGAAGGGTTGGGGGTTAAATTAGGGGTAAATAGGGGAAATTATATAAGACAAGCTGGTAAGAGTACAGAAACATGAAATTAGGTGTATATACTAGAAGCCAAAGCATCAGATTTTTTTATAATATTTTTCAACCCCCCACCACCCTTAAAATTGAGCCATTCACTTAAAATTTGTATACATTTATGTATTATAACGACATCTGACACTAGATTATATTTTGAGATGATTCCGTTGAAGGGTTAAATAGGGAAAAATAAGTAAAGCAAGCTGGTAAGAGTACAGAAACTTGAAATAAGGTGTATTATACTAGAAGCCAAGGCATCAGATTTTTTTAAATAATATGTTCCATCCCCCGCTACCCCCACTCCCTTATTAAAAGATATGATAAAATTAAATTGAGATTTTCCCTTAAAATTTTGTACACCTATGTATTATAACGACATCTGAAACTAGATTATATTTTGACACGATTCCATTGGGGGTAAGTAGAAGTAAACTGAGAAAAATAAGTAAAACAAGCTGATAAGAGTCCAAAAACTTGGGATTTGGTGTATATACTAAAAACCAAGGCATCAGATTTCTTTTTAATATTTCTCTGTCTGTCTGTTGGTGAATTAACTAAAACACTACTTGACGGAGAACAGTCAAATTTGGTAGGTAGCTGACGCTACTGTCAGCGAAGAAATGATTAAACTTTCACTGAAAAATATACAGGGACCGTCTAAAGGGAATAAATAATAAAAAAAAAATTTTTGCTCAAATTGAAAATTTCCACGTTTCATGATATTCTGAACATGTATTGAAACATATTCTTTATAGGATTTTGCAAATAGCAGAAAAAACTATCTGTGAGAACTAAAATAAAAACTATTTGTAAAATTATTGATTTACAATCTTTGCATTCTTTCGATAACCTGAATTCTGGTTACGCCAGCAATTAAAATTCTAAAATCAATTTGTCTTTCTTATTGGACAATTCCCATTCTAACACTAGTTTCTACACAGTCCCCTACGGCTATGCAGAATAAACCATTATCCACATAACCCCCTACGACTATGAAGATTCAGTTAAAATGAGAACAAAGGCCTAAAATGAATTTATTTACATACCTCGCCTTTTGGAAAATTTTTCATTCAAATGGATAATATTTTCATGAAATCTATCATTGTTATTTGAAAATGCTTAGCCTTTGAAACGTTTTTCGCCCTTATTCTGAGCTCATCAGAAAGGCACAAAGCCACTCGCACGATGTTCCATGTAAAAACCAAGACAATTACCAAATTTTTTGGCATTGTATGATATTGACTTAATGAAAACAACAGATTTTCACCTATGTGTTACCTAGCTAGTAATGGAGCTTATATACTTTATACATGTTTAAAAGTTAATTATTTTTTGTTGCAAACAAAAAATAATTCACTTTTAAATTCTAAACCCCTTTCAGAAAAAAAAAATTTGAACATTTTTTTACCAATATTTTTTACCACTAGAATAGATGGAAATTTTTTTTGGTTTAAATTTTAAAATTCCACGTTTCATGACATTCTAAACCTATTTACAAAAAAATTGAAAATATTAAATTAATTAAATTAAAAACTACTATAGAATAGATGGAAAAATGTTTTTTCTCAAATTTAAAATTTCCAGTTTCATGACATTCTAAGCCTATTTCAGAAAAAAAAATTACCAACATTTTTGGAAATTTTTTAACCACTAGAATAGATCGAAGAAAAATTGTTGCTCAGCTTTAAAATTTCCACGTTTCATGACATTCTAAACCTGAAACATATTCTTTATAGGATTTTGCAAACAGCGGAAGGAAAAACTATCTATGAGAAATAAAGGAAAAACTATAGATAAAAATATTAATGAAATCTTTGCATTCTTTTGATAACCTGACTTCTGGTTATGGTAACAAGTTAAAATTCTTATTTGCCAGTCCCATTTTAACACTAGCATCCAACATAGTCCCCTACGGCTAGTCAGGTTAACCAGTATCTACATCATCCCCTACGATGTGTAAATTCAGTTAAAAATGAGAACAAAGGCCTGAAATTAATTTATTTACGTACCTTCTAAACCTATTTCAAGAAAAAAAAAATTGAAATTTTTTTTACGATTACTATACTTCCAATCCACTACATGAATGTGGCAGTAATTTTCTAGTGACAAGATCTGAAAAACACCAGTATGATATAAGATCGAAATATAATTATAATATCGAATCTGTAAAATCCAGTAAATTGCAGAAAAGTCTCTTTGGTGACGGTCTGAGACTTTTCAACGGATGAAATGAAAGATGTCGTAGTGTTGGGTTATTTACAAAATTAGTAGTAACAAATTTATATCTCGATTAAGTGTGTAAGCTTATATAAAATGTTTCTTTGCATACGTTTGTGTCTAAAGGTGGTTTTTGTATGTATTCTATGTACCTCTCGTTTTTGTATACAATTAGCTTTTGCTTAACAAAGTAATTGTTTATTTATTTATTTATTTATATTTTATTACTTTAATGTTTTTGTAAAATGTACTATTTACATTACAATAGTTAAAATTAACAAATATTACGTGTCAGATGCGTTAACTGAAACATTTTTATTGAATTTCATCTCGTCCTTGAAAGGTTCTGCTCGAAACTTCAAAACTAAAATACTAGTTTCATATTTATATCAATGTGGGGCAATCTGGGAATATTAAAAAGCAATAAAAACATGCGAGAGTTTTGATTTGAACTTTTAATATCAAAGTTTCGAAAGCACCGGGCGACGAGTTGAATATAATAAAACTTGTTAAAAGTTCACGGTTAGTTAGTTAGAATCTGTATCTCTAGAACACTGATGCGATATCATAACTCTTTTCAGCAGTTATCTGAAAACTAAAAGTTTTACTTTTTGGAATTACGACAGTCAATTATGAGAGTTAAGGAACGGCTAAACGTAAGTTTCTTAATTTATCGTAAATTGCACAGGGGGACTAAATTAAATACAATGGAGAGAAAGAAAAGTTCCGAAGACGGGATTTATTGATGAGCTGGAAAGTTTTCAGTGCTTTGTATGTTTCACATACGGTCTGGTGTCACGTGACGTGAACGGCAATCGGGAGGCGAACCGTAAATAATAATGATACGAGTTTAAAATGTTATTTTTGTTAACTTATTATTAAGAATATTTTTGTTTTAAAACAATGTTTCAATTCTGAAGACCAGGCAAATATACTGAACTAGGCGAGGCACAGTGGGACAAAACTGTAGTGTTCCACCCAAATCAACTTTTAGATCGTAAAATTAAAAATTTTAAGATGCTCTTTTTTAAATATTACTTCCACATCCACGTAGTGGGTTGGAAGTATAGTAATCGTAAAAAAAATTTCAAACATTTTTTTTCGTGAAATAGGTTTAGAATGTCATGAAACGTCGAGATTTTAAATTTGAGCGAAAAAAAAAAATTTTTATCTGTCTGTCGGTCTGTCTGTCTGTAACTTTTTTTTTGTCCGCACGTTTTCTCCGGAACGGCTTAAGATATTGACTTGAAATGTACACATATATATTATAACAAGATCTGGAACTGAATTGTTTTTTGATATCCGGTGAAGGGTTGGCGGGTAAATAGGGGTAAATAAGGGGAAATATGTAAAGCAAGCTGGTAAGAGTACAGAAACTTGAAAATTGATGTATGTACTGCAAGCCAAGGCCTAAAAAATTTGTA
The DNA here is from genome assembly GCA_963583905.1 of Stenurella melanura. Classification (NCBI taxonomy): domain Eukaryota; kingdom Metazoa; phylum Arthropoda; class Insecta; order Coleoptera; family Cerambycidae; genus Stenurella; species Stenurella melanura. The sequence goes on from OY757316.1 coordinate 96,480,694, forward strand.
TATTTTTCATCCTCCCACCACCCACCCCTACTCCATTATTGAAGGGGTTGGTAAAATAAAATTGAGATATTCACTTGAAATTTGGTACATGTATGTATTATAACACCATCTGGAACTAGATAATATTTTGAGATGATTCCATTGAGAGGTTGGAGGTTAAATAGGGGTAAAGAGGGGAAAAATAGGGGTAAATAGGGGAAAAATAAGTAAATCAAGCTGGTAAGAATGCAGAAATTTAGGACTTGGTGTATACACTAGAAACCAAAGCCTCAGATTTCTTTCTAATATTTTTCAAACCCCACCACCACCTCTCCATTATTAATGGGATTGATAACATAAAATTGAGATATTAACTTGAAGGTTATTACATGTACGTATTGTAATGATATCTGATTGAGATGATTCCGTTGAGGGAGTGGGAGGTGGTAGGTTGTGAATAGGGGAAAATAATTAGAGTAAACTAGAAACTTCATTTTTAATGTATATGGTAGAAGCCAACGCCTCAAACTTTTCTATGACATCTGCCCCAAATATTATTAAAATTCTATGACCAAAAATTTCCACATACTGGAGTGGAATCTAGTCAAGATGTTTCCTTTAAAGTGACTTGGATGAATAATCTGGATGTGGAAGTAGTGATTCCTTAGGCAGCGGTTTTCGTTATGAAATTCTCTCAATCCCTCAAGCCGGATTGTCGATTTTCGTTCCCAATTTTTTATAATTATTCCCATTTCCACGTAGTGGATTGGAAGTATAGTAATCGTAAACCAAATTTCAATTTTTCTTTTCTTGAAATAGGTTTAGAATGACATGAAACGTCCAGATTTTAAATTTGAGCGATAAATAGTGTTTTGTCTCTCTATCTGTCTGTCTGTGGGTCTGCCTGTAACTTTTCTTTGTCCGCACGTTTTCTCCGGAAGGGTTTAAGACACTAACTTGAAATTTTGTACACGTATATATTATAACGAAATTTGGAACTGGATTGTTGTTTGAAGATATCCGGTGAAAGGTTGGGGGGTAAATAGGGGTAAATAGGGGGAAATATGTAAAGCAAGCTGGTAAGAGTACAGAAATTTGGGATTTGGTGTAAATACTAGAAGCGAGGGCCTCAGGTTTTTTTATACTGTTTTTCAACCCCCCCCCCACCACTCCTACTCCGTTTTAAAGGGGTTGATAAAATAAAATTGAGATATTCACTTGAAATTTGGCACATTTGGTATGGATTATAACGACATTTGGAACTAGATTATATTTTGAGATGATTCCGTTGAAAGAGTGGGGATGTAAGTATAGGTAAATAGGTGAAAATGAGTAAAGCAAGCTGTGTAGAGTACAAAAACTTGAGGTTTGGTGCATATACTAGAGGCCAAGCTCTCAGATTTCTTTATAATATTTTTCTTCTTTCCATTAATAAAGGGCTTGATGAAATAAACTTGACATATTCACTTGAAATTTGGTACACGCATGTTTGTTTTATTGAAGGGGTAGAGGGGGATGTGTAATTGGGAAAAATTAGTAGAGCCAGCTAGTAAGAATCCAGAAACTTCTTTTTTGGCGTATGTGCTAGAAACCAATGCCTTAATTTTTAACATTGAAAATGTTTAATAAATCGAAGATGTAACGGTAATAGGGGGGTTCAGTAGCGATTGGTGTAGTGCTTGGAAATTCGGTTTTTGTGGACACGAAAGCGCTCGGTGCTGTTACATCGCATACTTCTTGAAAGATCCAAATTTGATTTTGAATTTGATAAATTTTGATATCCTATTTTTACGACTCGATGCCGACCGACGCCTAGCGTCATTTTTGTAAAAGTCGTGTATTTAAGATATTCTGAGTCCTAGATTCACATTCTTTAATTTTTACGTCTCGACGTCGACCGACGCCGAAGGCCGTTTTTATAAAACTTGTGCCTTTAATAAGTTTTGATATCTAAACTAATGTTCTTGCATTTTTTACGTCTCGACGCCGAGCGACGTCTGGCGTCGTTTTTATAAAACTTCTGAATCAATTTTGATATCAAGATTCATATTCTTTCATTTCTTCATCTCGGCGCTAGCCGACACCTAGCCTCAATTTTGTAAAACTTGTGTATTTGATCAATTCTGATACCTCAATTTAAGTTCTTGCACTTTTGCATTTCGACGCCGACCGACGTCTAGCGTCGATTTAGTAAAACTTGTATATTTGATAAATTTTGATACCTAGATTCTCATTGTATTTTTACGTCTCGATGCCGACCCACGCCTTGCGTCGTTTCTGTAAAATTTTTGTATTTGATCAATTTTAATATCTAAATTCATGTTCTTGCATTTTTACGTCTCGGCGTCCAGCGTCGTTTTTTTATAAGTTATGTGTTTGATACACTTTGATATCTAAACATATGTTCTTGCATGTTTACGTCTCGATGCCATGCCGGCCGACGCCCAGAGTCGGTTTTGTAAAACTCGTGTATTTGATAAATTTTGATTCCTAGATTTACATTCTTGCATTTTTACGCCTAGCATCGTTTTTGTAAAACTTTTTGACACCTAGATTCATGTTCTCACATTTTTACGAAACCCATTTTTTCGGAATATTAATGTAAAGCCTATTACAATTACTCCGAGTTGTATAACTCTTTAAATTTTTTATCCGCAGCTTTTTAAAAATTTGAAAATTCCTAAAACTTTTCATTATTTCTATCCCTGTACATTTTGCAGATTTTGTAAATATCATGCCAGGCTTGAAAGTTAGCCAAGTTCATTATCAATGTTTTAACGTAGCTTGTTAAATTGCAACTTCTGTAAAAAAAAAATTATGACACCTGCCCCAAATATTATTAAAATTTCATGACCAATTATTTCCACATACTAAAGTGCAAATACAGTCAAAAAGTTTACCTTTAAAGAGATTTGGAGGAAAATCTGGATATGGAAGTAGTGATTCCGTAGGCAGCGGTTTTTTCTTTGTGTATGTGCCTGTGTAATTTGAATTTAATTGTTTTAATCAAGAACTATGCCTCTGACGAGAAAGACACGAGACAGTTTTTATGTAGAAATGACCAGGCTAATCAGGAAAAATATCAACACGGAAAAATTTCAGTGGCGTACCACTTTTTTTGGCAAAAAATATCACAGGACATATTCGCAGAGGCACCACTGGTGAATCGATAAAATAACTTTTCTAACTAAAATATGTGGTTTTTTGTCCTATTAACACATACCAAAATTGAAATTAGTATCTATAGTACTGTTTGAGATAATAAAAAATAACGATTAAAAAAAATAATTTCAACACCCGGCAGCAAAAAATTTAAGTCGTTGCGAACATTCGTTCATATGAACTTTTCTTCGTAGAATTACGTAAGGAATCACACCCTGAAATAGTATCACGCCATTGAGGAACACCCAGTATATTGGCAATTAACAAATAATATATAAATCAGAATATGCCACCAGGAAAAGCAGCAAATTATACCGTGAAAATACATCTTTCGGATTTTTACTGCTAACTGAATCATAAATTATGAACAAGCGGATTACGTAAATTGAACTACTTTTTTCAGATGCATCCTCAGAACTGCCATCAGGAGGCGATGTGTGGGTGCTGGTCATAAAGAATGCAAAGCCCACGGATTCCGGAGTGTACGTCTGCGAAGTAAATAGTAGCCCCATCGTGCGGAGTTTCCATAAACTGAGCGGTGAGTATTGAATTCGACTCTAGCTGGAATTAGGAGATTTCTATAATTCATGGGGTCTAGCAGACTTTTCTCATTGTTAAGCTTTCGAGACCTCATCAAGTAATGAAATCCATTGATTTTTATCTGTCGCCGCGTGATTTACTATCGGTTTTAATGTATAGAGGCCAATGAGGGTCTTCACCTGTTGAACTTTTATTGTCAGGTTTACTAGAAGTCTTTGAACGAACGAAATTTTAATTGTGCTAACGAAAAATGTGTTTTAAATATTTCCTATTTTTTAAATGAAACAGTTTATAGTATGTCCTTGGATTAAGCTTAAAAGAGGACATTTTTTAAAGGACCCCGCAGTTTTCTATAGCAAATATGGGTGTCAGTCGATTGTTCTGAAACTTGGGGAAAATGTTCTCCTGGGTCCCCTGATTAAAATTCTCTTTTACCACCAGTCCGACCGAATTCGATTTTTTTATCTAGAGGCGATTGAAACTGTGAACATCTGCGAAGGTCTGCTTAAATGTTCTATAAAAATTCTCATTTTTTTGGAGAAAAATAAGCATCTTTTGTCTCTTGGTGTTTTTTTAAAGTGCTTCCTTTTCCCGGAAAAAAATAACAAACAAACAAAAACTATTTTTTTGTATTTTTTTACGGGAAAAGGAAGCACTTTGAGGAAAAAGTTGGGGGGGGCATAAGTTGATTATTTTTACCCAAAGAATATGCCTGAATATTTTGGGATCCTTCTGAAGTAGAAAAAAATAAAAATCTAGGGAAATTCTTGGTCGAAATTATTGTGTTATTGTCTAAGGAATTCTGAAAACCGACAGGCGTGTTCTTTGAACAAAAATAAGCAACTGTTGGGCTCTTGGCGTTTTTCTCTAAAACGCTTCTTTCACCCTAAACTAATTAATACAATTCTATAAATTCTTTCTTTTCGCAGTTTCGAACTCTTTTGTAATGCAACTCCCGCAGCTAATGGCAACGCACAGCCGTCTAAATTTTAAGAAATGTTATGTTTTTCAGACATTTGAAGAAAAAATAGTTGACAGTGCAGTTAAAAACAACATTCGTTTCTTCTTTAAATATGTTGTCTGTATTAAAGAATGAACAGCGTCTAGATTGTCATCCTCGAACCTTACCTTTGCTATGGTATAAAGTTTCGTTTCGTAAAGCATTCACAAAATTAAGTAAATCATCACCTATTATCTTAAATGGTCTATTGACAAACCTTAATGCCTTTTGTAATATATCAAATATACAGCCTTTCTCGTTCAAATGATGAGCACAGACTTTCGTTCCATTTTGCACGTATATGTTTTTTTACACAAAAATGTTAACTCGAGATTCTATTGATAGTCGTACTAGAATATTTTTAGCATTACATATAACACAGGAGTGAGACGATGTCTGGGTCAATACGTTCAATCTTAAGCAACTTGGATCATTCTCCATTATTCGGATTTCCTCTACTATTCCAATTTTGCAAATATTACAGATTCGAGTTCCATCATCAATAATACAAGGTGGTCTTTTAGCATCTCTACGCCTATTAATAGCGATTTCTTTTTTGGCTGCATTTATCTCAACATTCAGAGGCACCATAAAACTGCGAAGAGTCGCCGTGTCACAAACGTAACAGTGAACTATTCCTCCTATTCATGATTATATCCCATACATAATATAAGCAATATTTGAATATCGGAAGAGGAAAACTGAAGAAAATATATTCCTTAAGGTGGCCATTCCCTAGAAAGAGACATTCGATAGGGAAATATTTATTATTTTTGCCCATAACTTTTTTTTCTTAGTACGTATATTTAAGAAAACTATAAGAGTACCTAAGTAGAACCATAACAAGACTATTACTATTAACTTTCACTCAATAATTTCAGTGGTTTGCAAAATAGCTAGATTTAAAACTATGAAATAGGAAGATCTACATCATTTTTAAATTTAAATCTAGCTATTTTGCAAACCACTGAAATTATTGAGTGAAAATTCATAGTAATAGTATTTGTATGGTTTTACTTAGGTACTCCTATAGTTTTCTTAAATATACGTACTGAGAAAAAAATGTTATGGACAAAAATAATAAATATTTCCCTATCGGATGTCTCTTTCTAGAGAATGGCCACCTTAATATAGACAACATATTTAAGAAAGAAACGAATGTTTTCTTTAACTACTCTGCCAATTATTTTTTCTTCACACGTCTGAAAAACATGACATTTCTTAAAATATAGACGGCTGTGCGTTGCTATTAGCAGCGGGAGTTGCATTACAATAGAGATCGAAATTGCGAAAAAAAGAATTCGTAGAATTTTATTAATTAGTTTAAGTTGAAAGAAGCATTTTAGAGAAAAACGCCAAGAGCCAAAAGTTGTTTATTTTTGTTCAAAGAATACGCCTGCCGGTTTTCAGAATTTCTCAGACAAAAATAATTTCGACCAAGAATTTCCCTACATTTTTATTTTTTTCTACTTCAGAAAGATCCCAAAATATTCAGGCATATTCTTTAGGTAAAAATAAACAACTTATGTCCCCCAACCTTGTCTTCAAAGTGCTTCCTTTTCCCGTAAAAAATTTTAAAAAAAATAACATAAGTAAAGCAAGCTGGTAAGAGTACAGAAACTTGGAATTTGTTGTATATCCTGGAAGCGAAGGTGTCAGATTTCTATATAATATTTTTCAACCCCACCACCACCTGCACTCCATTATTATAGGGGCCGATAAAATAAAATTGAGATATTCACTTGAAATTTGGTATACGTATGTATTGTAATCACATCTGATTGAGATGATTCCGTTGAAGGGATGTAAATTGGGAAAAATCAGTAAAGCAAGCTAATAACTGTCCAGACATTTTTTTGGCGTATATGCTAGAAATCAACATTTCAATTTTTTTTATGACATCGGCCAGAAATATTACTAAAATTCTATGTCTAATTATTTCCAGATACTAGAGTGAAAATATAGTTAAGATGTTTTCCTTTAAAGATACTTGGATGGAAAATTTAAATGTGGAAGTAGTGTTTCCTTATGTAGCGGTTCTTTTTCATAAACTTTGTGCAGTTGGTCAGTCTATCCTTTATCTGCACATTTTGCGAGAATACTCTAAAGAAATAGGGTTTAGACGCTCTATATTTATATTTTTCTTTTTCACAATCTTCATTATAATCGAACCAAAGATGTGCTAATATTCATATCATGTTCACTTTTCAATATATTTGTCGCAGTGCTCCTCATTTTGGCCATAACCACCACGAACTACATCATACCGACGACAGACAGTATCCTCAAAATCATAACTACGACATTGACTGTCTGGTTAGATGTGCTTAGTTTAGTGTTAAGAAAAGGTACATTATGCTTACTTATCTGTACACTGTTGCTTGTTAGCAAATTACTACTGTCAAGTTTATTTTTCTGTTAAATAATTTTAATGTGAAATTATAGAACTTTTAAATCTTTGTTAGTATATTTTGCAAAAATGGCCTACAGATACAAATCTGCATAAATTACCTTGATTTCTTTAACCTAATTTACTGACATTTTTTTTGTTTTAGTTCTGTCGAGAGCTATGCTGCCACCTAATAACACCACGGATGCAGCAATGCAATATGAGGACCCGAGGCAAGGCATTAGCAGCAAGAACCACAATTATACCGACTGTTGTGCTGCAAAGAATGTTTCTTCTGCTTGTCTTGGTTTCTGTAATATTCAGAGTATATTGGAAGGTAAGTTCTTTACAGCTTTTAAAACTTTATCAAGTCAAAATAATGCAATCCCCATACATTATGTACTCCCCAAATTCAAACAGTAAAACCTTTTCGGAATAGTGTTAAAATGAAAAAAGTGTGTGGACTCCAAACTATGTAATTCCGTTCTCAAAATGCCAATTAAATAATAATTAAAGTCATCAGGTAAGAAAAAAGATAAAAATGACAAGTCTTAAATGAATGCTATTTAAGACTTGGATATTTTGGTAAAGACTGATGGCGATGAAAATTGTGAAACTGTGAAAATTAATTATGAAAATTGTGACATTTTAGTGCAATTTTGAAATCTCTAAGTCTATTCTTTCTTAAAATATAAATATGTTATAGAAGAACTCTTTCAGTCTGTTTTAGCTTAATATTGTAGCACAAGCCAATATATTGATTGCATTTTCCAAAAAACTCATTGAAACTAATTTTTAACCCCTTGTTTATTAATGATAAATTATGAAAAAGGCACCTGTTGTGTAGGAAAATATTTTTCTCGTAAGCAATTTTTTTTAAACTACATACAGTGGGTACGTAGAGCTTGGAATAAATTCGTAAATATCGTTACAAATAAGTGAAAAAATTTCGCTCAGACACGTTGATTTTTAACTGAATTTCTCAATTTGCTTACGTAAAGAAATATCAACAAACATTTTTAAAAAGACGTCATCGGCACTTTATTTAAATGTGCATTATTTATGGTCGAACCCCTGTAGAGGAACCTTTTACGACTGGCTTCCTACTCTGACATAGGACGCAATGCTTTTGAGTAAATTGTGCCATGTATATACAATTTGACTTCTTCAAAAAGAGTGGAAAATGCCACTAATTCAAAATATTGTATCATATAGTCCTTAGTGTTAAGCAGAAATTGACGTCGAAGTCTCAAATTAACGGAAATTACATAATCTTTAACAAATCTCTCTTGTCATGTTTGACTAAAATGCCTTATTTTTAAAAATATTTAGGAACATTTATTTATTAAGTTAAATTTATGGCGAATGCGCCGAGACCAACAAACACATTTAAGCTTCAGTATCTTTACCGCGTATCTGCTATATTACTCCTCTCAATGAGGATATGAGTTTTGGATGGTCATAATGTTTTACGTTTTAATTCGGTTGTCTTAGAAAAACTAACACTAGTGCCCAAAATTATTTTCTTCCAGTATCGTTTAACAACGTCTAAAGTTATAGTCTTTAAATAAAAGTATGAAGTAGGGGACTTTGATATACTACCACCATGCCTGGCAAAATGAACTATTTACATATGCTTATGTAATTTGGATGTTGGGGTTCCCAATGTTTTATCTGCTTAATGAATGCAATTATTTTCTATTACTAGACTTAATTGGATTTGTTTCATCATAGTTCGGTCAGGATGAGGCAAGATAATCTCGAGGACGCCAACAATTTTTGCGGCCATGGTAAAAACACTATTTTTTGTGCAACCGGCATTTACAGTCAGTTTGATAGTGAAAATGACACCACTGTTTATGCTATATTTAATTTTAGCGGTAGCATGTCACAGCGTTTCTTTGGAAATGGTACATTCTGTATGTATACAAAACATTTTGACAGTTCTTGAAAAATCGTAAAAATGTCTGACAGCAATAATGAAATTTCAATATCTTACACTCCTCTAGAGCTAAAAGGTATCGTAAATTCGGCGCCTCAAAAATCTAAACGGCAATACGGAAATCATTACAGCGACTTACTAATTCCTAATTCTGTTTAAAAAAATCGGTAAAGGTAATTACATAGCTTCCCTCTTTATTTGTGCATAGCGGTCACTCTAAAAAATTAATAACTACGAAAGGACATTAAAAATAATAATCGGAATATAGTTATCACTATTATTACAATGAAAACCTGATAAAAATATACAGAGTGTTCATCCAACAGCAAAAGTTCAATACTAAATAACAGGTGCCAAATATGGAAGACTTGCGAAAATACCTTTACAAATGTCCACCATGACTGAATTATTTCTTGGGATGACCACCCTGTACATTTTTCAATAAAAGTATAATAGGTGCATATGCCAAATATTATTGCGATCTGTCACATTTTCAATTCCACATTCACGTAGTGGAGTGGAAGTATAGTAGTGGTGGTTAAAAAATTTCATTTTTCTTGAAATTTTTCAAAAATGTTGGTAAAAATTTTTTTCTTCTGAAATAGGGTTAGAATGTCATGATGAAACGTGGAAATTTTAAATTTGAGCAAAAAGGAAAATTTCCTTCTATTCTATAATAGTGGTATTTTTTTTTAATAGGTTTAGAATGCGATGAAACGTAAAAATTTCAAATTTTAGCAAGGAAAAAATATTTTTCTATCTATTTTAGTCATAAAAAATTTTTCAAAAATGTTGGTGAAAAAAATTTTTTTTTCTGAAACGCGTGTCATGAAACGTGAAAATTTTAAATTTGAGCAAAAAAAAATTTTTCCTTCTAGTGGTACATTTTTTTTCCAAAATAGTAAAAAAATGTTGCAATTTTTTTTTTCCAAAATAGGTTTGGAATGTCATGAAACGTGGAAATTTTAAATTTGAGCAAAAAAAAATTTTTCATCTATTCTATAGTAAAATTATTTCAAAATGGTAAAAAAAAATTCAAATTTTTTTTTTTTGTAAAATGTTTAGAATGCTATGAAACATGGAAATTTTAAATTTTAACAAAAAAAAAAAAATCCGTCTGTTTTAGTGGTAAAAAATTTTTCAAAAATGTTGGTGAAAAAAATTTTCAACATTTGAGCAAAGAAATTTTTTTTTCATTATTTATTCCCTTTAGACGATCCACCCTGTATATTTTCCAGTGAAAGTTTAACCATTTCCTCGCTGACCGTAGGGTCAACTACCTACCAAATTTGACTGCTCTCCGTCAAGTACTTTTTTATTTAATGCACCAACAAACAGACAGACAGACAGACTGACGGAATTGAAAAACCTATATTTCCGTAACCTACGTATTCTGAAACGTTAAAATCCGAAAAAATCTCGGAAGGTGATTTTTTTTCGAATACAATACTTCCCTTCTGTATGCGAGGGAAGTAAAAAAAAAACAATTTCTTTTTGTCATATTTTAGAAATGTCAATTTTGAAGTGACAAAGGTCAATTATGAAAGTGACTTCTAGTTTTCCGGCCGTTATTAAGAGTAACGGCCGTGAAATTGAATTTATCGGATTGTTTCGAGTATGCGAAATATTCACTTCGCGTACGGCTGCAAAAAAATAATTTTTTGGAAAATATTTCTCTATTGACCCTACGATTCCTACTTACACATTTTCTATAGAAAAGATTCTATGCACTTTGTAATTCCTTCCCTAATCGAAGTGGAAAAGGTTACAAACACTAAGGGTGGCTTTGCCTCAAAAGCAGAAATTCGCAAATTTTCTGCAATAATTCCTTTCAGAGTTATACATAAAAACTAATCTTTTATTTTTATTTAATATTAAATACTTATTGGCTTAATATATTTATTCACAAACGTGTAACTTTTCCAGGGACCACTGGCCAAGACCCAGAACAGTGCGAAACGGACTTTCCAGCAATAGTAAATTGTATGGCCGATGGTCGAAATCACGTGCCGTGCTGTATACAAGAAAGAGTGCCCGACATTTGCCAGGATGTCTGCCGAGGGGAATACACAGCTATAACCGACAATATCAAGACACATTTCTCCTGTTCCTCTTACACAGAGCAAACGCTGGCATGTATTGTAGAGGGAATAGGTAAGCCATCTAGATTATGAAGAAATTATTATATAATTAATTATATACCTACACCTATATTGAATGGCGATAAATATTCAGTCTTACAACACCTAACAATTACTTCCACATCCATGTTGTGGAGTGGAAGTATAGCAATCGTAAAAAAAATCAATTTTTTTTTCTTGAAATAGGTTTAGAATGTCATGAAACGTCGAGATTTTGTAAATTGAGTAAAAAAAAATGTTTCTGTCTGTCTGTCGATCTGTCTGTAACTTTTTTGTCCGCACGTTTTCTCCGGAACGGAACTTTAAATTTTGTACACATATACAGGGTGTTTCACTTAAAAGTCCCCAGGCCATTATCTCTAAAACTAATAAAGATATTTTATTTTTGTAAATGGCAGATGATTGATACCAAAGAAAGGTTTAAATAACGGTGATTAGAATTTTTCCTCAACAGCACACAGAGATGGCGCTGCGATGCAAAACTATTTTTTGATGGCTGGAACCTTGAAACATAAGTCATGTGATTAAACAATAATTTGTGAATAATTTTGATGGTATAGAGAATTTACAGAAAACAAGCTGTTTTGGAGTTACATGAGTTTCTTTCATTAATGCCAGTACACGTGAATTTTGATAAATCCCTATAATTTATTTTTTATTTATTATAGAATATTGGTTCCCAAACACTTTTTTTCAAGATAAGGAAAGTGATATAATTACACTATCATAAAATTATGTTTACCACTTCCGGCCAAACCGGAACTAACATGATGAACCAATATCCATATGTTCCTACATATTACATTTTTTTTTTCTAATAACGCTTCTAATAAAACGGCTCCCAAAACTTAAAGTAAGTAAGACAACAAAGAAAATACACACTAATTTAGAATGGGCTAAATTTATATTAACAATTCAGTAAAGAACGTAAACAAAAGTTTTATAAACAAACATTTAAAAACTATCGAAATATTATTAAAAATGAAATTAAACTAATTTCTTTCTTATTAGTAGGTACTTATTATATTAAATGTTCAAAATGTCTCCCTTCTTCATGAATACACATATTCTACCGTTTCAGTAACTCTTCATTGCAAACTTTTTGTAACGTATGTCTATTTATAGCAGCAACACTTGCATATATTTTATTATACAAATCGGCCATATCCTCAATGGGTTCAATGTACACTACACTTTTTAAATACCCCCAAAGGTAAAAATCTAATGGAGTCAAGTCTGGTGATCGTGCTGGCCATCTGACTACTCCATTAGTACCAATCCATCTCTGAGGGTACATTTCACTAAGACAATCTTTGACTAGTACTGAGTTATGGGGTGGTGCACCATCTTGGTGAAACCAAATATTCTCCTGGTTATGAGGGATAGTCTCTAATAATCCTGGCAATACATTTCTCAAAAATATCTCATATTTTCTTCCATTTAAAGTCCCATGGAATAGATATGGTCCAATAATATATGAATTTAATGTTCCACACCACACGTTAACTCCAAAAGTTAACTGATTTCGGGTCATTCTCATCCATCTAGGATTATTTTGTGACCAGTATCGGCAGTTATGCTTACTCACAACTCGGTTGTTGTGAAAACGGCTTTCATCGCTCCAGAGCACATTTTTTAAAAAATTTGGGCATTCTTCAGAAAGAACTGAAAATTCAGCTAGAAAATGTAATCTTCGTTCATAATCACCAGGCCTTAAATGATGGATCAATTTTAATTTGTATGGATGGTATTTATTTGATTTTAATATTCTATGCCACGAAGATATCGACAGATTAGTTTCCGATGCCAATTTCCGGAGAGAACATTGAGGATTGTTGACAACACTATTTAACACCAAGGCTGTATTTTCATCGTTTCTAACTGGCCTATTTCTGTTACGAATAGTTTTCTTAAAACTACCCCAGTTTCTTAAATTTTTAAACAGCATGATAAATGTTTTTTTATCGGGTGTAGGTCTATTTGGAAATCGTAAACAAAACAATCGTTTTGCTTGTCGGGAATTTCTTTTGCATTCACCGTATATTAAAATCATATTTAACTTATCTTCATTGGTGTATCTAACCATTTTTTAAATTTATTTTTTTTTATTGCCTTATTTGGATTAATTTGCTTTGAATTGTTTATAAGTACATTATTTCTGTTTGAAACTATGATTGAAATGCACCAACTACAAACTTTGTTTAATAACTGTCAAACTTAAAATTAAATCAAAGCCTACTAATATCTCTTAAGTAGATTTTTAATTACCATTCTAAATTATTGTGTATTTTCTTTGTTGTCTTACTTACTTTAAGTTTTGGGAGCCGTTTTATTAGAAGCGTTATTAGAAAAAAAAAATGTAATATGTAGGAACATATGGATATTGGTTCATCATGTTAGTTCCGGTTTGGCCGGAAGTGGTAAACATAATTTTATGATAGTGTATTATATCACTTTCCTTATCTTGAAAAAAAGTGTTTGGTAACCAATATTCTATAATAAATAATAAATAAATTATAGGGATTTATCAAAATTCACGTGTACTGGCATTAATGAAAGAAACTCATGTAACTCCAAAACGGCTTGTTTTTTGTAAATTCTCTATACCACCAAAATTATTCACAAATTATTGTTTAATCACATGACTTATGTTTCAAGGTTCCAGCCATCAAAAAATAGTTTTGCATCGCAGCGCCATCTCTGTGTGCTGTTGAGGAAAAATTCTAATCACCGTTATTTAAACCTTTCTTTGGTGTCAATCATCTGCCATTTACAAAAATAAAATATCTTTATTAATTTTAGAGATAATGGCCTGGGGACTTTTAACTGAAACACCCTGTATACTATAACGAGATCTGGAACTGGATTGTTTTTTGAAGATATCCGGCGAAGGGTTGGGAAGTAAATAGGGGTAAATATGTGGTAAGAATACAAATTTGAAATTGGATGTATGTACCACAAGCCAAGGCCTCAAAATTTTTTATAATATTTTTCTTTCCCCTCCCCCCCCACCACCCTCTTCCATTATTGAAGGGGTTGATAAAATAAAATTAAGATATTCACTTGAAATTTGGTACACGCAAAGTTAGTAAGGGTACAGAAATTCGGTGTATGTACTAAAAGCAAAAGCCTCAGATTTTTTAAAATATTTTTCAACCCCCCACCACACCTACTCCATTATTAAAGGGGTTGATAAAATAAAATTGAGATATTTATTTGAAATTTGATACACGTATGTATTATTACGACATCTGGAACTATATTATATTCTGAGATGATTCCGTTGAAGGATTGGGGGTTAAATAGGGGTAAATAAGAGAAAATAAGTAAAGCTAGCTGGTAAGAGTACAGAAACTTGAAATTCGGTGCATGTACTAGAAGCCAAGATCTCAGATTATTTATAAAAATGTTCAACCACCCCTACTCCATTATTAAAGTGGTTGATAAAATAAAATTGAGATATTCACTTGAAATTTGATACACGTATGTATCATAACGACATTTGGAACTAGACTATATTTTGAGATGATTCCATTGAAGGGTTGGGGGTTATATAGGGGTAAATAGGGGAAACTAAGTAAAGCAAGCTGGTAAGAGTACAGAAACTTGAAATTCGGTGTATATACTAGACACAAAGGCCTCATATTCTTTTATAATATTTTTCAACGCCCTACTACCCCTACGCCATTATTAAAGAGGTTGATAAAATAAAATTGAGATATTCACTTGAAATTTGGTACACGTTTGTATTGTAACGACATCTGGAACTAAATTATATTTTGAGATGATTCCGTTGAAGGGTTGGGGGTTAAAAAGAAGTAAACAGGGGAAAATAAGTAAAGCAAGCTAGTAAGAGTACAGAAATTTGGGATTTGGTGTATATACTAGAAACCAAGGCCTCAGGTTTCTTTCTAATATTTTTCTACCTCCGCTTCATTATTAATGAGATTGATAACGTAAAATTGATATATTCACTTGAAAGTTAGTACACGTATGTATTGTAATGACATCTGACTGAATTGATTCCATTGAAGGGGTGGTAGGTGGTAGTTTGTGGATAGAGGAAACAAGTAGGGTAAACTAGAAACTTCATTTTTAACGTATAAGGTAAAAACCAACGCCTCAAACTTTTCTATGACATCTGCCCCAAATATTATTAACATTCTATGATTAACAATTTCCACATACTAGAGTGCAAATCTAATCAAGATGTTTCCTTTAAAGTGACTTGGATGAAAAATCTGAATGTGGAAGTAGTGATTCCTTAGGCAGCGGTTTTTTATCATACAGTCCGTTTCAAACTTATAGCATCCTAAGTCGTAAAAGTGTCTGACCGAGCTACGAAATGCAACAAGTGAATCCCTTGAGGGCAATTACGAGGACATCTGTCATTAAACTGTTTGCCTCTTTCCATTTAATTTTAATGCAGCTGTACGACGAAGATAGAGAAGTACAACATTGTCGAATGTTTTGCTTGCACTTTTGGAGGAATTATATTTCCACCACAGTTTATTCAGTGACTGTTTTTTAATGGTTTTGTTAAGTTCGACATCACTTCGGTTGTCGTTTATCTGTATGGGTCAAATTTAGTAATTGAAATTTATTTATTTATTCAATTGTCTCGAAGAGAACTTATTGATATTTGGCCGTCAAGAACATAAAATGAATTATTATCTGTAGCTTTTGGTGTAAAAGCAAAATTCTAATATTTCAAGTTCTCGTCAAGTAGACGAACGTTATGTCTTTATCAGATCGAGCGCTTCTCTGTTTTACGACTTAAGATGCTATAAGTTTGAGACGGACTATGGTGGACGGAGTGTGATATAATCTATCGGAGGCAGGTCTGGAGATCTTGCAGGCCAAGAAACTGGACCATTACGACCGATCCACCTATTAGAGGACTACATTAGCAACGTGATGGAGGATGCCCTCACTACTTGCGAGCGGCGGGGTGACATTTGAAGGACCATTATCCTAATAGCTGGGTAGGTCGTAACGGTCCAGTTTCGTGGCGTGCAAGGTTTCCAAACCTGATTCCGGGGAACTATTTCCTAGAGGGCCTCTAAAAGCAAAACGTTTATGCGAAGTTGCAACCAGAGAGTAATTAAGAGAAAGCATAATACAGAAATGGACTGAAATAAAAAAATAACCACTGCAATTTACATGACTGAACCTGCTGGTCAATATACATATGATTCTAAGATATCATATTGATTTTCAAAGAATATACAGTATATCACAGGATAGGGTATCGCACTCTTGCGAAGTTTTCTATTGCTGGTGGTTTTTCGAGAAAATATTGTTCTTTATAAAAAGTTTTGCTTATCCCGGGAAGTCGTCACCAATGTTAAATTTGTGAGAAAATATACAAGGTGTTCAAAAATGTATAAGATGTACAATTCACAGAAAACAACCGCCGCGATTTGGATGATTCAACTCTTATTTTACATTTAATTAAATTATTGATACAGAGTTTTCTATACGAAAAACATGAAAGTAGATAAATAACCTAATCAAAGCAAGAACTGTTCCACTTGTGATACATATTTTTCTAAGCTTTTTCTAAATTTCTCGAATACAGAAGCCATCATATCTTCGCTTATGGTGGTAACAGCCTCTCGAAATTTATATTTTAGGAAGCCAATGTTGTCATTAAAATCATTGACATAGCCTTTTTGTTTTAAGTATCTCCATAAAAAATAATCTAATGGAGATAACTCAGGTGGCCACGCAGACTAAGCTATTAGTCTAACAACTTGCTGAACTCTTTTATTTTCATGTATCTGGGACTCTTTTTATATATTGATAAAATGTGAATGGGAATTTATAAACCATTTTAATTACGAGTTTGGTAATCATGGTAAAATGTATTCATTGAAAAGTCTTCCAAGTTAAGCTTTACAAACAATATTATGTTTAATATGTACACACTTGTAACTGGTAAGATTTTCAGTTCTTTACATTGTTACATGAAGAATATTTGTTTGAACCAGATATATATCGAACTGTCCGTTTTTGCATTTTAAAGACTTTTCTACATGATTTGATGAGCCCCAAAAAATTATACCGTGAGTTAACCTAGAATAAAATTGTGCATAGTAAAATGACAATATAATGGATCTATTAACTGTATTCCTCAACCGATATAATGCAAAACAAACTAATGCCATCTTTTTATAAAGAATATCTATATGGTATATCCAGCTTTAATTAATTTAATTTATGTACACTCCTAAAAATCTAGTTGTTTTTATCCCTTCCAAGGACATATCTATTTTTAACAAACTGCTTTCATTATATTGCATTACTCTAGGTGTAAATTGTATAAATGCTGTTTTGTACTTGTTTACTAATAATTCATTTTTGTAAAACCACGCTTATTTAATATAGCTTGTGCTGTCGCCGTTAGGTTTACAATAACAGTAGTCATGCTTAAATAAGAAGTATCATCGGCAAATAGTGTTAGATTATTACCACCTACAATTTCTGACAAGTCATTTACAAACAATACAAACCCTAGAGGCGCTAGGATGGGTCCCTGGGGTACTCCTTGAAACATGAAGTAGTTTCTTCCGGGTTTTGCCGCGGTCGTCGAACTTGACTTAACGTTTCGCTGATCATGCTGTCAGCTTCTTCAGAAGGGTTCCAAAGACTGTCTTTGGAACCCTTCTGAAGAAGCTGACAGCATGATCAGCGAAACGTCAAGTCAAGTTCGACGACCGCGGCAAAACCCGGAAGAAACTACTTCATTGGACAACGGCCGTGAAAACCTGCATTGCACTCCTTGAAACATATTCATTATATTAGAGAGTCAATTAGAATGAGATATTTTATAGGTGCTTGCAGACACATAGTTGACAAGTTGGAACAAGTTACGACGTCCTATGACTCAAACTGAAAATGAACGAAAAAGTTAAATCAAAGTAATATCTGAGAGCTGGATCATATGTATTGTTACAGGTTTTCACCCTTTTGGAAACACCCTGTATGAATCCGTGGGTTCTAAATAATTTTAACAAGGGGTAAACCACTAACACTTCATTTACTAATTTGCTGATTATACAA
This sequence comes from Stenurella melanura, assembly GCA_963583905.1. Classification (NCBI taxonomy): domain Eukaryota; kingdom Metazoa; phylum Arthropoda; class Insecta; order Coleoptera; family Cerambycidae; genus Stenurella; species Stenurella melanura. The sequence continues at coordinate 96,498,912 of OY757316.1, forward strand.
TATTTCTTAATTAGCCAAAATAACCTTTACACTTTGTTTACTTGATATTTAACCTCACTTTCACTTTTCAACTTCTTCACTTTTATAAAACTTCCCCTTCGCCGTCGATTTCGCCTTATATATATCCCAAAATTGCCTCTAGATCCATCCAGAGATTTCCAATTCCAGAACAATATAGAACTCTAGAGCATCTACAGGCTTCCAGAAGGATGTATTAATGGTTGCATAACCATTGGCAGCTATTATTAGTCATGGGCGTATCAATCTCCAGTTTCAAGGGGGTGTAATACATAACAGTATTTTGATCAGCAGAATCCAAAAATGTAGAAATATGCAAGTGGTCCCTTTTAAAAATTTGACTTTCGTGTAAGTTGCATCTATGTCGCTCATTTTGGCTGCTTACATCACATCATTGTAGCGGGTACAACCGGTATATGCCAGAAACCAGATTTGATTCAACTATTTTTAATAACTTTCCCATTGTAAATATATTATAAGGTAACACTAAACATTACGATCTTTTTCAGAACTACTTCCGAGCCCTCCAGAGAATCTAGAAGTGCAGGCCCTTACTGAAAAATCTCTCCAAGTGGAATGGGCTCATCCTGTCTCAAATACCGAAACTATCACAGAATATTCAGTAAACGTTACTTCCCTGAGAAGTTTTGATGAGCGACTTTTAGAACCTGAGAATGATAGCTCTAGACCGAACAATAGTACAATGTCTCATTCCATTATCGTAAAAGTTCCTGGCAGCGAGAATATGACTATTTTGCAAGATCTGATACCTTTCACCATGTACGAGGTTAAAGGTAGGGTATTTATTGCTTATATTAATATTTCTTAAATGTTTGCCTAAATTGCGCCATAGTCCAGTTACCAGAGACGAAAATTTTCTAGAATTTCGGAAAGGAAAAAAACAAGAACGGCTGAAATTTGACACACGGTTATTTTCAAAGTATACACACAAATGTTTACTTCTCTATAGGGGGCGCTTCAGTGAAAAAGTGAGGTTAAACTTTGAAAATCCCTCTTTTCGTAAATATCTCGACAAATATTGATTCAGTAAAAAAAATTACCATTACTTTTTGAAAAGGAGATTTAAGAGAAAGAAGGTCTCATGAAAACTTTTTTCATCTATCCAAATGTTTTATTTTATAGATTTTTTACACTGTTTAAAAATATATACCTAATTTAAATAAATATTTATGATTTATTTATTTAATATTTCACTAAATATGCATCGATGAACAGTGATAATGGCGGGCTTTCAGTAAAATACTTAAAAATGTGTATAGTATATATGATCTCAATTGGTACAGCATAAAAAGGAAAACTCGGATTAAAGTCGGCATCTCCTTTATGGGACATAGGCGACGGTGGTAGAAATGTAAAAATGCTTTAAATACTAAATAATTATTTTTTTAATTGTTAAAGAAAGGGATTTCTATAATACCTTTATTCAACAGAAGTGGTTAATGAAATAATATGTTTATCACATTTGATAAGTCACATAAATGATATATTAAGGCTACGTCTATTGTATAGTGACGTACCTCTCGTTCTATCTTATAGCGGCAAAGTTATGTAGTCTTGGCGGGAGTTGCATAGATGGTATATAATCCTTCCGAAGGGGTGTAAAGCAGCGACAGTCTTGTTTATTAAATGTTAGGCCATGATACTATGAACTTTGCAGTATCATGATGTTAGTCAGGTAGAAAATTTCTACTATTCTATAAAGGAAAGACTCGGCAAAACTTTAAAGAGGGAATTCGTTTCCCGGCATCGGTAATTTATTTCAGTAGCGAAAATAGGTCGACGTTAAATAAACAAATTTCAAAAAGCTTTGTCTATGAACTTTAAATAAACAATATTTCACTCGTCACTATCCGAGTTTTCAGAACTTGAATCGATATTTACATTAATAGTAATTGGACTAATATGTTGGTTAGGCCAACTCAGGGTTTTAACTAGAGAGCAGACTGTATTCCAAGGTGCGAACAAATTGCTAAAAATACTAAATAAAATGTGTCGAAAACTTACCACGTTGTGACGTTCCCGGTGTATCTTCGAGGTAATTCTTGAGATAGGATAGGAATGGTGTAAGAAAGGATGGTTCTCGACACAATTACCAAATAAACAATTTGTAATTGACTTCAATAACTTAAAACTATTATAATATTATATTTAAGATAAAAAATGCGGAAGCAACTATCTACCACGCGACAGCGAGCATCTGTCGATGACTACTAACTACGCGAAGTACCGAAAAAAAAACTAACTTTTTTATATTCCCTTTTTATATACATTCGTTTACTTAAATTAAATTATTATTTTCCAAATTTATTATACATTTTCTAAAGGCGCCTCACCATAGGTGGTAATATAGAATATTCATTTTCCTTTTTTATCACATGAGATGCCACTTCCCCCATATATCGCTTTTGCCTATTTCGTCTACTATTATCTTCATATTCTTTAGGACAGACTCACTTAATTGAGGGCTTTGATTATATTGACGCAGTCTTGTTTTTACATCAGCCCACACCATTTCAATGGGGTTGAAAACGCAATAATATGGAGGCAGACGTAAAATAGTATGATCGTGTGCTTCAAAAATTTTTTCAACGGCATATTCCTTTTTAAAATTTTGCTTTCTAATCAGTTCTAATAAAGTCTTTTTGGTATCTTTTTCTGGTCTTTCCAAGCCTTTACCGTTCATAAATGCAATGATATCCCCTTTTCTTGTGTAGGTGTTCGGAATTTTTGTGTATTACCGCGAATGGTATGACGCACTGTCTATAACAATTATAAAATTTGGTGGGATATTTGGTAACAGCTGTTCCTTTGTCCACTTCCCAAATAAGTCGGCTGTCATATCCTCGTGGTAGTCAGTCGGCAGTGGATTGCTTGATATTTTCAGCAGACAACAAGAACGCATTTGGAATAAAGCCGTTTTTACTTCCGGCATGTAGAATTATAATTCTTTTCCCCCTAGAACATGGAGCACTTAAATTACACTTTTTGGTGTTATCTACCCAACCGTATTGAACTACATCATGGATGTCAAACCATGTTTCGTCAAGATAAATTATATCTCTATTTGCATCTCGGTATTCTTTTATTTTACGCAGGTACTCGTGTCGATGATCAACGATGCGTGCTGATTCCATAACTACCATTCGTTTGTCCAATTTTTTGTACTTAAAACCGCAATCGAGCAAAACGTTTCGTAAAATATCTAATGATTTATAATTATAATCTGGATAGTCGCGTAACTTATCCCTAATCATTTCTAATGTAGGCACCTTCTGTTCATTGTAAAAGCCATACACAAATCGACAAATAACATCTTTGGACGCGTTATCAAGTTTCTTAAGTTTTTGTCCAACTCTTTTCCGTTTATAGAATGATCAACTACATCCCCGGCTCTAATTGTACTATAAATTGTAGTACGACTAAATTTGGTTAATTAACAAATCCTCTTCACAATTTGATTATACGAAGAATTAATATTTTCGCCTTTTAAACACGAGTAAATATTCAAAATAACCCTTTGAGTTTGAACGTGTAAGTCTTTATTTTCAAATTCCGCTTATATAGGCTCTGTATCAAAATCGTCCGTTTCGTTGTCACTACTATCGAAAGGCGTCCAAAATGCCATTTTGGACAATTAATTGTAAAAAATCACTCAAACACAGTAATAAAACTAATAATTTGTTCAATCATTCACCAGAATTAAGTAATTTATAACGCTGCCTGTCTGTACTGCACTGCCTCGTACAGATCATACGATACAAATAGTTCATAGGTATTTTTTGTTTTATATATTATGGCATGCAAAAACTCTGAACAAGGTTGGTGCTGACAAATCAAATTCGCTAAGCATCGAATCCCACCTATATTTCTATGGGACAGCCGGATCACGTCCACGTGGACTGTAGACGAGGAGTGGTGAATATAAATCTGTAAAATTCTGTGCTCTCTCATTTAATGTGAAGCGATATATTGACTGTACCCCGTAAGATCCTCTGGTTTCGTGCTCTTCCAATTGGGATCGTAAATGCTACAAAAATGGTTAATAAGTTGAAAATTTTCGTATATTCAGTAAAATAATCAAATATTATCATCAACGTCAACTTATTACTGGCACACAGCTGATGCCTAAGAACTACCGTTAACGTTCGGTATTTCAATATTTTCCTTTACGCAAAAACGGTTGCATCTACAACTTTTTTGTATGAACATTTTTTTGTATGGACATTTTTTTTATAAAATTATGTGACTTTGGATTTTCACCTTTACGATTCTTTTTGTATTTTGTGTGTCTTAAAAGGAACATTAAAAAAATGTTTGGGGGTTTGATACTAAGTATTTCATTTTGCTTATAGTCTTGAGATGTTTCTCTACTACCAAAAATGTACTTCTATGAGAAATTTCACAAATGAATTATTCTGTTCCAGCTATTCTCATTTGTTTTTTCTGGAGACCGGGCTGTATGAGTACATTTCAAGATATAGAGAATTTAACGGAGATAGTGTTTGAATTTGTTTTCCAATGGAAAAAAATATCCAATCATTTCTTTCAAAGTTATTAATGTATAGAATAAATATACCTGTCACCATAATAAATATTTGCCATCAAACTAAATTCTCTGATTATGAAATTCAATCCCAAAAATAATTTTTTATCTAAGATTAACTTAAGTATTTCAAAACGTATGTATCCAAATTTATAACAGGTTGTATACAAAATAAATGAATAATCGTTGTAACTTAACTACGATGAATCTCTTTTATTTTCGGAATAATAACTATGTTCTCAAAATAGTAGATCTATTACCTTTCAAAACCCTATTACGATGTATGTTTTATTATTTTGTTGTTGACAACATAGTAGTATAAAAGCGATTTTTTTTTGTTTGCCTATAATTGTAATGAAACATATTCTTTATAGGATTTTGCAAACAGCGAAAAAAACTATCTATGAGAAATAAAATAAAAACTGTTTGTAAAATTATTGATTTACAATCTTTGCATAACCAGAATTCAGGTTATCGAATTCTGGTTATGCTAGCAATTTAAATCCTAAAATGAATTTGTCTTTCTTAGACAATTCTCATTCTAACACTAGTTTCCACGCAGGGGGACTGGCTATGCGGAGTAAACCTGTGAATCAAAGGCTAAGCATTTCCAAGAACAAAAAAAAACAATGATAGATTTCATGAAAATGTCATCCATTTGAATGACACATTTTCCAAAAGACGAGGTATGTAAACAAATTCATGTTAGGCCTTTGTTCTCATTTTAACTGAATCTTCATAGCCGTAGGGGGTTATGTGGATACTGGCTCTGTGGAAACTAGTGTTAGAATGAGAATTGTCCAATAAGAAAGACAAGTATATTTTTAGGATTTTAATTGTTAGCATAACCAGAATTCAGATTATCGAAAGAATGCAAATATTGTAAAACAATAATTTTACAAATAGTTTTTATTTTAGTTCTCATAGACAGTTTTATAAAGAATATGTTTCATAACATAGCAGTAACACTTAATTCGTTTAGTTATCAAAATAATAGAATTTGTCAATGATTTAATAGTAAAACTATTCTAAATTAACGGAAAAGGATCCAATAAGAGGCGAAGCCAAAATATTCAATTATTATGTTTTTTACCATTAGTTCTGTACATACAAACACCTTTATAAGTTTTTTACTTTTTGTCCGACTTGTACTAAATTTTACCAAAATATAGAACAAATTAGGGTCAAAAAAACATTCGCCTTCTACAAATGCAAAGTCACCTAACGGTACCAAAATAAATGGAAAGAAATAAAGAAATCATATTGGGCATTTTTTTTATCGGAAAACATTACTATAGAAAGTTGTTCAGAATTGTCCAAAAACCTAGAATCCAAAATTTCAGCAATATTAAAAAATATTGAATTTTGTTTTTATAGTCCAAAGCTTCGACAACATTTAAAAAAAAAATACAAATCACTTGACAACTACCTGAGCTTACGTTTAATTTCAAACAAAATTATCATAGCACAATTTTCTAAAGGAAAAAAAACAATTAAAATTATATTTTCGGACTCGGACATTGTGTTAAACAAAACTTCAATAATCTTTAATATTGCTGAAATTTTGGACTCCAGGTTTTTGGACAATTCTGAACAACTTTAATTAATAAAGTTTTTCGATATAGTCCCTTCAAATTACGAAAATTGAGGGAAATTTTTCCTACAGCTAAGCCACCCATATAGAAAGTTATCTTGGGGTTGTGTTAACATATTTTTCACCAAGCGCATGAAAAAAAGGGTTGTTTTTTAGATGTAGATACATATATATGTTTTTTTTTGGCCATTTTGGCGGTTTTTGCGTTTTGCTGCAAAACTATGCATTTTTGAGAAAATATGACCTGATTTGATATAGTAGATCTAGCGATTCTCTACAATTTTTATTATCTTCATTTTTTTGAAATTCCACTTAGTTGCGCCGCTAGAGCACGCTGAAGTTTATGTAAATGTATAAATTTTTTTGGTGTTTGATTTTAAGCCGAAACTATGCATTTTATAAAAAAATATCAAGATATCAAAGTTCTAGATAAAAAAATTTTCTACATATTTTGTTTTCTGTTTTTTATCAAAGTCGCGTGGTTTTGCCGCTAGAGGGCGAAAAACATTTTTTCAATACTCTTAGCTGTAGGAAAAATTTCCCAAAATCAGTGATTTTTCTTCTAATTTGAAGGGACTAATAAAAAAAATGCCTAATATGATTTATTTATTTTTTCCATTTAATTCGGTACCGCAGATGGCTTTGCATTTGTAAGACGCGAATGTCTTTTTGGCCATAAGTAGAACCTAATTTGTTCTTCTTTTGGTAAAATTTGGTTCAAGTCGGACAAGAAATAAAAGAATTATAAAGGTGTTTCCATTTAAATGGGTCACACTGTATGTAATGTACATGATTTTCATAATATTTTAATTTTTAACAAATACAAGTAAGTGACTTCAAGAAATTTGTATTTTATTTAATTTCCAATTTTTTTCACAATAATTAAATTGCAGATCCATTATCTGATAGTTTGACGATAACAATGTGAGAATAAATCTATTTCTAAACACAATATTGTTATAGCTAATTACACATTTGGGTGATTGTCATAAATTTACAGGTAATCATTTTGAAAGATATTGGTGCTCAGAAGAGAATTTGAGGATAAATCTACAGTTCGAAACACAATTGGGTGTTTTCACATATTTTGAATTCGCTTTCACTGTGAAGAGAATGCTTTATTATAGTTAAAAACACTTGAATTTTGGGAAATTGTCGAATAATACCTAAAGATAAGCCATGTTAATTTTATATTGAAATTTTTTCGCCAAAAACACTACATCAATTCACTACGCACTCATGACGCCATCAGTTATACTGTCAGTGTCATTTTGTGTTATAAACACGTTATTTTTCAGATAAATTTCCTAAAGTAGCTTTTACAAATTCCGTATTAGGTAGGCGTTACTTATTTAATCACATGTAAAACGTAAATAAAGTCAATAAAATGTTGCGTTTAACGAGTTTTGAACGCGATTTAAGAAACTAATATAACCGATGACGTCACCGCGTATTTGCGTACTCGTTCAATGGGCTTGTTCCACGATATTCTTTTTATATGGTTTTATACTTTTTCATAGAGTACTCGATATTCTCATTATACACTTAAAATTTCGTAATATTAACTTTTTCCGTTCTCGAGATATAAGGAGTTGAAATTAGTAATAGTTGCAAAAACCGAGCGCTCATTTGTGACGTCACTATACGCAAGTGAAGTAAGAAAAATGGCTTTGTGGGACCTTTCAAATTTAACCTGAAATATCAAAAAACATGGAATTTTTAAACGCTGGTAACTAAACAAATACGTCGAGTGGAAGTTCGTTCTATGTGTCTACGGAAAGGAGAAGGTCGGCGATGAATTCTAATCGTAAATTGCAGGGTCAAAATCGAAAATTCGTCCCTGCAGGAGCGAGAGAAAATAGTAATTTTTTGACATTTCACCAAATTGTACTCCCATATTGTCAAGTAGTAAGCAAAACAAACAATACATCGAAAACACTTATAGTATGGGAGGCCGTAACCAAGATCTTCGCCTGATCGCCTGATGAATCACGACCATATAGATTGATAGATTATGACATAACCAACAAAAAAGTCCCCGGTGACGGATTTTTTAGTGGGGCGAAAACTATTTAATTATTTATTGAAAATGTAAAAAATACAAGCTCAAAAATGTAATTCCCTAATGTCCGTTTGCGTATTGTGTCTTTATTTACATGAAAAATATACACAGAACATGGTAACGGAAATTTGTAGTGAGGCAGAACAATACTGGAGGTGGAACAAAAAATTTATAACAATTTTTTTTGGGGTCTAATCGCCTAATGTCCGTTAAGAAAATTATTATTTAATTGATAATATTTTAAGTAAAAAAAAAATACAAACGGACGTTTGAAGTGGGGCGTTTGTCTGTAATTAAATTTTGAATATGAAGAATTTCTAGATGTAATTTTGTTACCCCCTAATGTCCGTTCTCTATCGGAAATGGTTTTTTTTTTGTTTAAAAAAGGCCAGAAAATTTACAACGGACATTTTCAACGAGGCTGGGCTAAAAAAAATCTATTTCCGTCGGACTAGAAAAAAAATCTCAATTTTCACCCAGTCCCAAATAGGAATCGAAGGGTAGGTTAAAGAGAAGTACACAGGAGGATTTTTTTATGCACAAAAAATACAAAATATTTTTTATTTTCATATAAAAATAAACGTTGAAGCTGCGTAGGGTCTTTCCAAGTATAAACGTCCAGGTGGAGTGGCATGTAATGGCGCGCACGCGCAGAGCGCTAGATAAATCTGGCAACGAACACGCGGGATGCAAGATATTGGCTGTGTAGCGTCTTTCCAAGCATCAACCGCCGGGTGGAGTGGCATGTGCCAGTGCGCACGCGCCCTATAAGAAATGTCCGTTTAGCATTTTTTTCTCGTGTATTCGGCGTATACTTCAATTTAAAACAAAAAGTAGCCATTAAGGAGCAACTTTTTTACACGCATTTTCTTTACATTCCCCTTTCTCGCTTTACAGATTTCGCCCCATGCAAAATGTCCGTTCTGTGTGAATTCTTATTGTTTTATATATTTTTTACAAGATTTCATTGAAAACGGACATTAGGCGATGAAAAAAAAATGACATGATTTGTTACGGACAGAAAATTGTTTCCCAATTAATCGCCCCATTTTTGAGCTTTTTGTAAGCGAGATTTTCTGTTTGTTTGTTAAAGAACTACCCATTAAACCTCGTCATATCCATTAGGGAATAACAGGCTTTCTTGGTTACGGCCTCCTGCACTATTATAATTATAACAAGTAAGGAGCATCAAGTCTATGCGTATAGTGACGTAGCGCCTGGCCACGCCCCATTTTCGCGAGATGGAGATTTGTAATAGTTTTTAAGATACTAAACGTGCGAATAAGATTCTGATTTTTTGCAGATCCATTAATTTATACTTGCACTTTTGATTTATGAAATAAAAAAAATGCCAAACAAGCCCATTACTAAAACATTATGTTATTTATTTGTTGAAATTTTAATTTGATGGACGATAGAATGCTGTTTAAATATCAATAAGTGCTTTAGTATAATAAGTACTTCATTTTAATAATAATATCAAAAAAGCAAATTTGCATATAGTGAAAACACCCAATTTTTATTATTTGATGACTAATTATGTTTTGGGTCATTGTGCATAAATTTGCAGACAATCGCTTTGAAATAGTTTGGCGTTAACAGACTGGTGACAGATCTATCATTCTGAGAACAAATCTAATTATTTGGTTAGTAAAAACGGAATAAATTGGTGACTGATAAAATCACACCCTTAAGATATTTGTGCAGATATTCACGGAAAAAAAATCTTATAAAATCGCAAAATCCTCTCATTATTTGCACATCCTATTTGTTCCAGTGACCGCCTTGAACAGCCACGGATCAAGCCTTCCAAGTTACTCAGTGCGCTCCCTTACTTTGACCCCCGGCAAAATGAAGCAGACCACCATGGGCCAGGCCCCTCAACTTCCCGACATAAAAAGTTGCTGCGCCAACAAGGGTATAGTCCACAAAACCTGCGTTAATAAACTGTGCGATCCGGCGGTGGCCGATTCAGCGGAAATAACTGATTTGATGATTTGCGCTCCCTGGGCGGCGGATACATTCGGGTGCCTCACCAACGGGCTGGACCATACGCCGTGCTGCAGGGCCAGAGGGCTGCCGGATATTTGCCAGCAGCTGTGTACCGGAAATGTATCTAGCATCGATTTTAACTATTTCAAGTGAGTATTTTTTGCTTTTAGCAGTTTGGGTAAGCGAGTGTGGAAGGATTAGGTAGTATATTAAGTAGTTTTTATTAACCAATTTTTTATGCATATTATTTATTATATACATTTGGCATGCCTAAACAGTTATAAGTATTATTTATTTTATTAACAGTCGAGTGCAATTATGTTTTTATCTGAAAACCCATCTATAGTGAATGGATTTTCATGAAACTTTTTGCATTGAGTTTCTAATATTGAGTACAAAAATCGGTAAAGGTATTTACACAGAACTTCCTTCTTTGGAGTTAACCCTATTATTACAGAGAAAACCTGATAACTTTTTTCCACCATCTACTGTATAGTGGTGGGATTTTTTTTTATTTTCAAAATATTTTCTTGTTGAAATAGGTTAAGAATATAATGAAACCTGGAAATTTTAAATTTGAGCAAAAACATGTTTTCCATCACCCATTTTATAAAACAATGTTTAATTTCCTAATAAAAAAAAATTCTAAAATATGTTTAGAATGTCATGAAACGTGGAAATTTTAAATTTGAGCAAGACAATTTTACCATCATCCATTTTACACAAAATTTTCAAAATTCAAAAAATTTCAAATCCTCATAAAAACATTTTTTTAAATAGGTTTAGAATGCCACGAAACGTGAAACATTTAAATTTGAGCTAAAAAAATGTTTTTCCACCACCCATTTTATAAAAAATTTTCAAAATTTCATTTTTTTCTTTCAATTTAAAATTTAAAAAAATCGGTAAAGGTGTTTACACAAAACTTCTCTCTTTGTTTGTGCATGGCGGTCACTTTAAAAAATTATTATTTACGAAATGACATTGAGAATAATAATCGGAATATAGTCATCACTATTATTACAAAGAAAACCTGATAACTTTGGTCAATAAAATATACAAAGTGGTCATCCGACAGCAAAAATTCAATACTAGATAACAGGTGCCGAATATGGAAGGCTTGCGCAAATACCTTTACATGTCCACCATGGTTGAATTATTTCTTGGGATGACCACCCTGTACATTTTTCAATAAAACGATAATAGGTGCACTCGTAGGTGCTTATGCCAAATATTATTGCCATCTGTCACATTTTCAGTTCCACATTTACGTAGTGGAGTGGTTAACACATTGCATTTTTTTTAATAGGTTAAGAATGTCATGAGACGTGGAAATCTTAAATCCGAGTAAAAACAATTTTTTTCTGTCATCTATTTTATATTTTGTGGTGGTGAAAGATTTTCTGATTTTTTATTTTTTTTATTTTCAAAATTTTTGGAATAGGCTTAGAATGTCATGATACTTGAAAATTTTAAATTTGAGCAAGAAAAAAAATCCATCAATTCTATGGTAGTGTAAAAAAAGATTAGACTTTTTCAAAAAAAAAATCAAATTTTATTTTTTAAATAGATCTAGAATGCCAGGAAACTTGTAAATTGTAAATTTGAGCAAAAAATTTCTTCTCCATCTATTCTAGTTGTAAAATTGTTGTCAAAAATATTGGTAAAAAAAAATTCAACATTCTTTTTTCCTGAAATAGTCTTAGAATGTCATGAAACCTAGAAATTTTAAATTTGAAGAAAAGAAAATGTTTTCATCTAATCTACCTATAGTAGTGGCAATTTTTTTTTTTTTAATTTTCAATTTTTTTTAATAGGTCTAGAGTTCCCTGCAACATGGAAATTTTAAATTTGAGCAAAGGAAAAAATATTTCATGTATTCTGTAGTGGGTAGTGGTAAAAAAAGATTTTATTTTAAATTTCCATTTTTTTTTCTTTTTAAATAGGTGTAGAATGCCAAGAAACGTAGAAATTTTAAATTTGAGCAAAACATTTTTTTCCCATCTATTCGTGGGAAAAAAAATCAAAAATGTGGATAAAAAATTTTTTATTTTTTATTTCTTGAAATAGGTTTAGAATGCCATGAAGCATGAAAATTTAAAATTTGAACAAAGAAAAAAAATTTTGTTTCATCTATTTTAGTGGTAAAAATTTTTTCAAAAATGTTGGTAAAAAAATTTTTCAATTTTTTTTTTTTTAATAGGTTTAGAATGCCATGAAACACGGAAATTTTAAATTAAACAAAAAAAAAACATTTTTTTCATCTATTTTAGTGGTAAAAATTCTGACAGTAGCGTTAGCTACCTACCAAATTTGACTGTTCTCCGTTAAGTAATTTTTTAGTTAATGCACCAACAGACAGACAGACAGACAGACTGACGGAATTCAAAAACCTATATTTTCGTAATCTACGTGATTTGAAACGTAAGAATACCAAAAAGTCTCGGATGGTGATTTTTTCTCGAATACAATACTTCCCTTCAGTATGTGAGGGAAGCAAAAATATACAGGGTGATTCACGTAGGCCATTCATTAGAAGTTTTTCAACTTGCAGTTGGTTTAGAAACTTGAAATTTGGTATGCAGCCATAATCGTGCCCGTTCTATCTAAAATATTTTCAGTCCTCCAACTATACAGGGTGTGCCAAAAATTGGTACCACTTTCTTATTTTAAACGCAAACCTATATTTTTCTTTCCATGGTCCGATTGGTCTTCTAATTCTGAGTTTAGAGAACCTAAGTTATGTTAACTTATCTTTTACAATTTTTGACATATGTCCAATTTTTTGAAAAAAATTGCCGCTGTAGTAGTTTACGAACAAATTTGTATCTCGCAAACCTTTCAAAATTATGAAATCAAATTTATGAAGCAGTTAGCTGGAAGTCCAGGCTAACTTTTGAGTTCCCATCGGTGGTCCCATTTTGTACCATGTGGGCGCAATCGATTTTCAAATGTCGCAATCAAAAATTGTCAAAAAGTCAATTTTTTCAAATGGCACCTACTATTTTTTTCACACCATTCGAAAGAAAATTGAATTTTACGGTGAGTTACTTAAGCATTCCCTATACCTAACTTCACCCCATATAGAGTTATTCAATAAAAATCAAGAAATACCTTATCTTGCCGAGAGATTCCTTACTTCATCAAGTATGCCATGGAAACAAAAGGCAGTTGTAATAATTTTTAAAGAAAAATATGGATTCTTATTTAATTACACACAACAATAACAAATTATTATTAACGAAAAAGAACAATGTTGACGAAATTCTGACGTAAATGTTCAATGTGACCACCATATTTTTGTTCAAATATTCTATTATTCTACTTTCAACAGATTGCGTAGCACATCTTTGCGCCTACCATTTCTGACGCCAGAAATCAATGCAAAATTGAATTTTAGGGCCACTTTTATTAACATTATGTATGTCTATCTACAGTCGTTTTTGAGTTATTGGCATTTTTTGAAAAAAATATTGTTTTTTTTTTCTCAAGGGTAGTAGGCTTTGGAAACAATCATTTCATTTTAATGTTTATTAAAAAATCGTATTGCAATAATAGATAATAACAACAAAATAACAACAAATAAACAGATTAACAAAATAATTATTTCAATACAAATGCTCAATGTGTGCACCGTTTTCACTGACAGAATTTCGTCAACATTGTTCTTGTTCGTTAATAATAATTTGTTGGTGTTGTGTGTAATTAAATAAGAATCCATATTTTTCTTTAAAAATTATTACAACTGTCTTTTGTTTCCATGGCATACTTGATGAAGTCAGGAATCTCTCGGCAAGATAAGGTATTTCTTGATTTTTATTGAATAACTCGATATGGGGTGAAGTTAGGTATAGGGAATGCTTAAGTAACTCACCCTAAAATTCAATTTTCTTTCGAATGCTGTGAAAAAAATAGTAGGTGCCATTTGAAAAAATTGACTTTTTGACAATTTTTGATTGCGACATTTGAAAATCGATTGCGCCCACATGGTACAAAATGGGACCACCGATGGGAACTCAAAAGTTAGCCTGGACTTCCAGCTAACTGCTTCATAAATTTGATTTCATAATTTTGAAAGGTTTGCGAGATACAAATTTGTTACTACAGCGGCATTTTTTTTCAAAAAATTGGACATATGTCAAAAATTGTAAAAGATAAGTTAACATAACTTAGGTTCTCTAAACTCAGAATTAGAAGACCAATCGAACCATGTAAATAAAAATATAGGTTTCCATTTAAAATAAGAAAGTTGGTACCAATTTTTGGCACACCCTGTATAGTTGGAGTACTGAAAATATTTTAGATAGAACGGGCATGATCGATTATGGCTGCACACCAAATTTCAAGTTTCTAATCCAACTGCAAGTTGAAAAACTTCTAATGAATGGCCTACGTGAATCACCCTGTATATTTTTTTGAGATAGGCTTAGAATGTCATGTAACGTGGAAATTTAAAATTTGAACGAAAATTTTTTTTTCATTATCTATTTATTCCCTTTAGACGGTCCACCCTGTATATTTTCCAGTGAAAGTCTAACCATTTCTTCGGTAGCAGTGGCGTTAGCTACCTACCAAATTTGACTTGTCTTCCGTCAAGTAGTTTCCTAATTAATGCACCAACAAACCGACCGACAGACAGACTGATGGAATTGGAAAAACCTAGATTTTCATAATCTACATGATCTGAAACGTGAAAATCCGAAAACATCTCGGATGGTGATTTTTTCTCGAATACAATACTTTCCTTCGGTATGCGAAGTATGCGAGTACTTTTTGACGAATTTTTTAAAATCAAGGGTTGAAGCAGGGATGCATTTGGCCCTTATATGCAAATGAAATTTCAAGGATATGTTTAAAGTAGTATCTGTAGTAAACATAGCCAGAAAAATTTTATGCTTAACCTAAATTACATTTAATGCTGATTTTTTATATACAAGGGTTGCTAAAGGGGTGTTCCGCCACTTCACCATAAAGTGGGCTTTGAAGGAATGTTTGGAGTATTATTTGCTACTAAAATAACGAAAAAACTTTTACGCCTAAGAAAGTTTGACTTTTTGACGGATTTTTTAAAATCAAGGGTTGAAGCTGGGGGTGCATTTGGCTTATACGCAAATGAAATTTCGAGGATATGTTTAGAGTAGTATTTGTAGTAAACATAGCTAGAAAAATTGTATCCTTAACCTAAATTACATTTAATTCTTGTTTATTTATATATAAGGGTTGCTAAAGGGGCGTTCCCCCAGTTTGCCATAAACTAGGCTTTGAAGGAATGTTTGGAGTATTGTTTGCTACTAGAATAACGAAAAAAACTTTTACGTCTAGAAAAATTTGACTTTTTGACGAATTTTAAAATCAAGGGTTGAAGCAGGGGGTGCATCCGATCACTGTATGCGAAGGAAATTTCAACAATATGTTTAGAGCAATACTTGCAGTAAATAATAATAATAATAATAATAATAATAATAATAATAGATCCGAAACCGATAATAGATCTATTGCCCAACAGAATAATCCAATAACAGGACAATGTCCGTCACACATGATAATGTTAAGAACTATACTAGGAGCTGATACTGCCTATGCAGTAACTAATACATACTAAAGAATAACAATAACATCATTATAGCATAACTTATAAAGAACAATCAAATTATTATTAAAGACAACAATATATTCAAACTAATACTGATGATTTCAATAAACTGTTGTAATGGTCTTGATGTACTGACTTAAACGTGTGCTAAATATATCACATTGACTGCTAAGCTTATTATATAGTTCCATCATAGAGTAAATGGGAGACTTTTTGAGCATGTTCGTACGGCTATTGGGACAGTAAAATAGAAGATCTTGACGTGCTCCTAACCTCGGGATTCTGAAATTAATTTTTGATAATAGTCGATCAAATGATTAAGTAGTTTATATAAAAATACTAATGTAATTAGTATTCTATAGTATAATGATTTCATGTGTAATCTTGACACTAATAGGGTATTTGGATATCCTTGCTTTGGATAGTTTGTATCAATTCTAAAAACTAAGTAGATACTTCATAAATTTGCCTTGAATTTTCTCTACTGTTTGTGAGTGAACGTTATAAATTGGGTTCCAAATTATCACACCATACTCAACTTTTGATCGTACCATTGAGAAATACAACGGTTTAAGTGCATCTACATTAGAGAATTGTTTACAATTTCTTATTATAAAGCCTAGTAATTTCAGTTCCGATGTAGCTAACTAAATTTTTTACTTAACCCAGATTTCATTTAATATTGATTTTTTATATATAAAGGTTGCTAATGAGGTGTTAACAAGAACATTTTACCTAAGGGTGTGTTCCGCCACTTGTCCGCGGATGAGACTTTTAGGATATGCTTACGATATTATTTGTAGCAGATATAGAAAAAAAAATTGCGCCTAAGCCACTTTGCAATTATAGTGATTTTTTTGTCAGGGGTTGGTTAGGGGTGCGCTATACGGTCGATGTGAAGAACGCATTGCGAGTATTGGTATCAACCAATATAACAAAAAAAATTACTCTTAAGTCGATTTGCAGTTGACAATTTTTCATTTGAAATTCGTTCAAGTGAACGTTCGAAACTTCAGGTACATCCTTCGCCGACCTAATCCAGGATTTCTAGTAATCGTGCCATTTAGTCTCCACTTTTTTAAAATGTTAAATACAGATTTTTTGTTAATATTATAGCGCAGTATAATTTGTATTATTGACCGACCAACTTCTGCTTTAGCAATAACACCATAACTAAATCACTTATATTGATTTTTACACACTTTCAATATATTTTGACAAATAAATAACAATGTCATAAATATTGAAGTTGGATGCACGCATTGTACACAACTAAATGTTAGCAAAAATATGTCTTATTATTTATTGCACATGAAGGTACATTTCGCATCCTTTCACTTCATAGAGGTTCGCAAAAAGCGTCATATTTAAAACGACAATTAACATAAATATACACGATGTGAAAAGCTTACTACAAGCGATTAGCTATTAAATGTTTAGAACCCTTTCTCTGAATTGTTACATATTTGCCAGAATATAAGCCGAACAAATAATATACTAGACAGTTTGTGGTTGAATGTGATCCTTTGTAAACATCCTTTGTATATTCATGACCAACCGGAGAGCTCAGCTCAATTATGCTAGAATAACTAATTATTCTTCTTAAATATTCAACAGAAAACGCTTGGAAAACTTACCAAAAGGGAATATGATAACCTATTCATTGAATAATTTACACGAAAAATTGCGCTGTGACATTTAACTAGCTTTAGGTCGTAGTAAAAGCACGCGAGTATTGTTACCTGTTAGTAAAATGAAAATGAAAAATTTACTTCATTAATATGAAGCGAAAAATATAACTAATAGAGTCGGATCTATACTTTCAAATGACCGATGTATGAATTAATATTGCGCATACGTTTTCACTATTTCTTGCACACAAACTTAAAGCGATAGCCTAAAGACATTGTTAATGTATGTCTACCAAGATTCTTTCCCACTTCTTTTGAGACGAAAATATGTAATGTATACTGAGGAGTGAGACACATAGTAATAAGCTCAGTGATTCTCAAACTGTGTGATTTGACGACGAATATAATTTATTTCCGTGAACTAACACCACTCTAAATATGAAAAACGTCTTTATATGAAATATTTAAGTTATTTTAGTGGTAAATAGTAGATATTCATCCGTCAAACGAACAATGTCTAATCACTAAGTCTTACAATTTTTTAGTACGTACATATTACACGTTTTAGAATAGAATAAACATAGAATCGCGTAGCTCAATCAGTAAGATAATTGAGCAGCAATAAATGTGAATGGGGTGGTTGCGAGTTCGATCCTCACTTCTATTTTTTTTTAATTGATAAAGCTCTATTAATAGGTAATAATTTTCCTTCTAAAATTTTTATTTTATTAAACCGCGCCGCAAATTTTGTTAAAATTTTATTTTCCCCCAAAATTTGTCTTTTATTACTACTACCGCGTGTTTATCTCTAATAAATTCGACTTTCTTACGTTTAGTGCGGCCTGATTATTTATTCGATTCTCACATGAATATCTACGGCCTTTATTTTTTATTTATTATACATTACGGCTTTCTTACTTCGGGACTGTGCCTACGTTCTCGCCGCCCCATTATGTATTTTGTTTAATTTGTGTTTGAAGACTTGTACCTTTCCTAAAATTTGGAAATATTCTAAAGTGTGTCCAATTTATAAAAAAGGCGACAAACATGACATAACGAACTTTCGTCCAATTTCTATACTATGTAACTTTAGTAATGCTCTAGAATTTTTATTACATAACAACATCTATCATCATGTCAGCAATAGACTTTCTCCGCATCAGCACGGCTTTATGAAAGGTCGATCTACCACGACTAATTTAACTGTCATCACGCAATTCATTGCAAAATCTATCGACATGCAGGCTCAAACCGATGTTGTTTACACCGACTTCTCCAAGGCATTCGACAGACTTGATCACAACATATTGCTACAAAAGCTTTCACTATTCGGACTTTCCCCATCACTTATAATGCTATTTGTATCATATCTTTCTCACAGGAAACAATACGTAGTATTTCGTGGTTTCAGGTCTGTTGAATACCTTGCAACTTCAGGAGTTCCCCAAGGCTCTGTCCTTGGTCCCCTGCTTTTCAACATATTCATTAATGACATCGTGTTAGATCTAGATGTAAATTGCCTACTTTATGCGGACGACTTAAAAATATTTGATGTGGTTAGGAGTGTTGAGGATTGTGAAAAAATTCAGCACAATTTGGACAGGATACTAAATTGGTGCATCTTAATACCGCTTAAAAGTGCAATGTAATGTCATACACATCAAAGACTTCTACGTTAGTATTTAATTATACTCTCGAAGGTACAGCATTGGAGCACCCTAATATTTTTCGCGATCTGGGTGTACTTTTTGATAAGAAACTGTCATTTAGTAAACATATCGAGACGACAGTGTGTCAGGCGTACAAATCCTATGGATTTGTAGCCCGAAATAGCAGAGACTTTGTGGGCCTAAACACCATTAAAATATTGTATAACTGTTTTGTGAGATCTAAACTTGAATATGCTGCGATTGTATGGTATCCTCATTACAATGTACATATCGACAATCTTGAAAACGTTCAGCGTAAATTTCTTAAACTGCTGTCTTTTAAATCGGATGGTATGTACCTACCCTTGGGCCTACCGCAAAATGAACTACTTGAGAAACACTCAATGGTAAGTCTCTTAAAACGGCGCGAGTATCACTCACAAACATTTTTATATAAAATTATTCATAACAAAATCGACTGTCGAGACATTGTATCTCAGTTAAACTTTTATGTTCCCAGAATATCCTCCCGTGATAACGCAACATTTTACCTACCCACAGCGCGTACAAATACACTGCAACATTCACCCATATATACAATGTGTAACAATTGCAATCTACTAGAAAGTCAGTTAGATATATTTTCCTGCAGCCTTAATAACATAAGGACCATATACTTAGAATAAATGCCTTTGTTTTTCTTTCTCTATATGCTTATAATATTATGATTTATGTATCCTTGCCTCAACTACTTATTTTACTGTTTTCCTTTAGTACTCTAACTTATATCTAATACTTATCATACCCTCCTGTTCTGTAATTGGGTATCTTACCTGTAGAACAGTGTAATTTAAATAAATAAATAAAATAAATAAATTACATAGAATACAACTTCAACTTTTCGTATTTATTTCTTGTTAAATAAATATCTAGTTGAACCTACAATTCTGTGGTGGCGCGCTATGCCAAAGAAAGCCGGGCTTTTGGAGCATTTTTAACGTCTCGTTCCTATCACCTGATGATATGGGTGTGGTATACCTATATTTTAACCAATAAACACACGCTCCCATCACCAATAATTTGGATCGAGCGCCAAGTGGATCATCCTATTTAGATAGATAGAGTATTTAATGATTTACCAGGTCGCGAATGTAACGTTAATTTTGAAAAAACATCAAATTATAAAAATGAAATAGAAATATTTCATAAACTAAAGTCGGCGTCTTAAATGAATAGTCAAAAAGCTGGTATTAAATTTTATAGATTATTTTATAAAAGAAAGGTAAAACAACGGACCCTTGATACCACTTGAGCGTATTCATGAAAGTGTCTGCAGCTTTAAACATAAGTCTGAGTACACTTGGCAGAATTAAGCACAAAAAAAAGTAATGATGTATCCTTGGCAAAAAAAAATGAATTAAAACAAACCAAAAGCTTTGAATGTATGTCAAGATGTTAAAATGCAGAGTTACGTTGAAGGAAATGCCGAAGAATAAGGGAATCATAAACATAAGTAAGTCTCTTAAAACTATTAAAAGTTTGTGGATTTAGATATAAAAAAGATTGTAGCCGTCCTTATTTATGTGAACAAATACGAGTAGTTCAGCAAAGGGTTAAATTTTTAAGAAAATATATGGAAAACTATGGCAGTAACCTTCGAAAGATTGTATTTATAAATGAAACAGGGGTATTTGCCAATGGAAGTATTCGAAAAGCGTGGCAAGATTTAAAAACAAAAAGCGTCAAACAGAAAAAATCAACTGTAGGAAAACGGTTTATTATTTTACACGCTGGAATATCAGATGGCTTTATTCTGGGAGCAAGCTTAATTTTTTCTACTACTAATAAACGTATGGATTATCGTGATAATACGAATTGTGACAATTTTGAGAATGGATACAACGTCAATTACTACCAAGTCTTGAAGAACCAAGTTTAATTGTGTAACAAAAGTCAAATTAAGGGAGCCAAGTCCGGCCCTGTCTCATAGAACCACCGTATTTTCTTACTTCTAATTTCTGTAATATTTTAAGGGTCGATATTTTAGTACAATAAAATACTGGTCATAGAAACATCTGTTTTATCTTGCAAACTGATTTACTTTAGAGCCCAGGAAACATGCTTTGTTAACTTTACTCTTTATTAGATAGTCGATGTTAGCCACTTGGAAACAATAAATAACCATCCAAATTATTTTATGTCCAATTCGCTTTTCTTACTTGAAGTTATGGACACTTGTTAAATACGGCCTCGCCGGGAGGTCTAGTGAGATTTTCAAGACTAAAGCAGTTGATAGAGAATTCTAGGAACATAGGCCATAAGATAGATAGACCGCATAAGACAGATTTTTCCCCCATACAAAAGCAAAGTAAGGAACAAAAGGGGTTTTTTTCATCTGTTTTAGTGGAAATAAAATGTTCAGATAGGCCATATGATAAATACCATGGTCCGTTAGGTAATTTCAAATAGGGGTATGTTTAAAGTAAAGAAGATCCTAATTGGTCGAGGGTTTAAAGTTTACGGCCCACTTTTGAAACGTATTATATCGATTGAGAGAATATCGTCACTCTTGGCTTAACGTTTGGCCGGTCGTCATCTACCCACAGGGTATAGTAAATTCTCGTTTTGCGAACCTTTTTCACTTTAAAGTTTAAGTACATTTGTTCACTATTTTGCCGGCTTTAATAAGTAGAAAATTAATGTGTTGTAATTGAACTAAGAATATTCGGTCGCGATTTAGCTAAAGATTTGAAATTGCCGCGGACCATTTCTTTTCTTGATATAGTGTAATTACCGTTTGTTACTTTATTTAATCGTAAACGTTTGTGATTGTCATTTCCATTTGTTTTCATTTTCTTCTGTAAATATAGTGGTTTAAGTGTTTTGAGAAATCACGTGTTTTTTTGCTTGTTAAGAAATTAAGTTCATTTTATATTCAGTAAAGTTTGTTTGTGAAGTAACCTGGTTGAGAGGCACCATAAAGGATATAAACATCTAGAAGGAAAAGGGTAAGCACAGTTTTGATTTCGATGGATATACTATAATATCGACGGAGTCTGCAAAAGTAATTGGGACACTCCGTACTCTGCCAATTGTAATGTCTGATTAAATCATGTAATTAGGGGAATAAAACCCCAGTTATTACAATTGTAATGGATAATGCTTCATATCACACCCGACAATTAAATAAACAACTTACTTCTCAATGAAAAACGCATGAAATTGTCGAGTGGTTAACTGAAAATAATATTCCTTTTCCTTCCATAGCATTGCAAGTGGACTTGTTAAATCTTGCTCGGAATAATAAGAAGATACCAATATACTTTATTGACGAACTTCTGTGCAAGAATGGACATAGAGTTATTCGTTTGCCATCTTACCACTGTCAATTTAACGCTATAAAGTTAATTTGGGCCACTACAAAACGATATTATGATAAACATTTAAAAATGGATGAAACTTTTTATAATTATTTAGCGACATCATTGCTGTTACAAGAGAGAACTGTTTGAGAACTACTGGCATTTCTTATGCATCAAGTAAAATCTTAGTTCAGACGTTTTAGCGGCCATGACACAAGTCAGCTTAAACTCTACCCGACTCGAGCTCGCTTAACTACATGGTACA